>JAQPZY010001494.1:1200000-1800000 GCA_029931535.1 Margaritifera margaritifera
CCCGTTCCTATGTTTCTGTTTAATCCTGGTGGGAATACGGAGCCAGGTTGTACTCCCCAGGTGGTGATGGTCTCTCCCCCTCCATTGGCATCCCCTGCTTCCTCCCACCTGTCAGGCCAGGTGTTGGAGGAGGAGGAAGTTTGGACATTCTATAAGGCAGTGAATGAAGTTGGCCATCTCCTTCTCCCAGACTTGTGTCCTAAACCATCTGGTGCTGAGGAGAAGAAGATTCTCTCTGGTTTGGAGAGGCTTTCTGGGGTATAATTTTGTCCATATTTTTGTTGCTCCCACACTCGGTGGTGGTCTGAGAGCGTACAAAGAAGTGTTTCCAGGGACGAGTTCACCAGGCAGCAGAAGTGGTTGTCAGTCCCCTCTTCTATTCCAGCTATCAAATTCATTCTCTGGCTTGGCCCCTTAAGCCTCCCCCACCCCACCCCACCCCACCCCACCCCACCCATTGGACTGTTGGTGTCACAAGTGAGAATATTGGCTGGGGACTGGGTTTGCCTCCCAGTTAAAACTTTGGAGGCCTTGGAGCTTAAGGCCTGAACACTAGTGATGATTGCCTTGCATGCTGATCTCTTCTTGGCAGCCTCCTTTAGTCACTTAAAGGAGGAATCATTGTCTCCAGTGGTGCTTTAGCGTTTGGTGGAGGCTGTAGCGAAGACCTCGCACCTTGTGTTCTTCATATCAGTGGCACTCTTTTCACCTCCACAGGGATGCTGCCTTGGAGTCCTCTAAGGTCTTGCTTGACCATAGCAAGAACCTTTTCAGTCTACACCTCTTCAGGTGGCAATGCTCTTCAGAGGCATCATCCCCTCTTTGGTGGCGCAGGATTTGAGGGACCAGCAACACAGGTCTCTGGAAGCAGTTCTAAGCCCTACGAAACAAGCCAAGAAGTGCACCCACCCTAACTGCCATATGGGACTTTCTCCCAAGTTATTCAGGTAGATGCAGCCTCAACAGTCTCACAAGCAGCCTCACAAAGCTCCCTCCTGCCTGATGTTCACTAGACAAAGTGGTTGGAAATACCAAGGGAGAAAGTCTTTGGGCTCATCCCCCTTCCCCAAGGAGGAAGGAGGCCGGCCCTAGGGAGTTACACCCTCTTCTGCAGCATTTTCCTCTTCCCAGTGTCCTGATAGGTGCTTGTATAGCCCTTTTTACAGTTGTTTGGTCAGGAATCGTGGATAATGTATGGGTTCATTCCATCTTAAAGGATGGTTACCAGCTTCGGTTTCAGGAGCATCCTGCCCTGTCATGGACCCCCATCTTCACCAGTCCAATTTTGAGCTCTTCTGTTCAACCTTGCCTCTGCCCCCACAGCCTTTACCAGGGAGATGGGGGTAGTTGCAGCCCACTTGAGATCATTAGGGCTCCCCATCCTCCAGTATTTCAATGACTGGTTGATGCACAACATTCTCATATACTCTTCTGAAGGACCTGGCCCTCTTTGGTCGATGGTGACCCATCTCTATTTTATTCCTTACCTAGAGAAGTTTGATCTTATCCGTTCGTATATGTGGGAATGAATTTCCTCACCAGCCTAGGGAGGGTTTGTGTACCTGCAGACCGGATCAACAAAATCCTGTCTTTATTTGCACCCACTTCAGTTCCTACTTCTAGCAAACTGGAGACCATGCCAGGACCCTTTATCAGCTTGGATCCCCCTGGGATCCATTTTTCACCACCACCTGTGATGGTAGCTTAATCAGGACAGGTTTCTGATCAGTGTCCCAATTCACACACCCAAATCCCACTTCTTTCTGTACACCAGCGCATCAGATTTGGGATGGGGTGCTCATGTAGAGCCAGAGCGTGTAGTTTGGAGTGCTCATGTGGAGCCATAGTGTGTAGTTCTTAACTCTTTTCATACTGAAGCCCATTCAGACAGGCAGTTGTGTAGAACTGGAAATTTTTCAGTCATTGGTGTAGCAGCATGAGAGAATGCAGTGACATTGGTCAATCTGGCTTTACAGGACAATTTTTTGAAATTATTTTTCAATGTTGTATACCATTTTAAAAAGCATAAAATTTCCTTAAGGTCATATATTATTGGACTGAAAATTTTCAGACGTAAAACTTAAGTTGAAAGTAAAGTTATGTAAGCAAAAAAAAAATGCTTTACATTTTTTTTTAATAACTTGCTTTCAATGCAATTTTCTTATATGCAATATTCAATTTACCTCCTCTATGTAATTGTATGAAATGGGGGGAATTTTATACCATTTAAGAAGGTGACAAAATAGTAAAAATCCATCATTAATATCGAAAGTTAGTACAATTTTATTAAATTTACTCGCATGAGAATTGGAGAACAAAACACAGAATAATCCTTACTGATAAGTCGACAAAGCTTTTCAATTTGGTTCAGTGTTTTTATTCCACAATAAATTTTAATGTAATAATATCAGAGTTATGTTGGGTGTATTTTGGTCCATTTCCAGGGATGCAGGAAATTTTCATAATATTATGCACACACTCAACATCGGTATATATGCGAACTTTATGAGAAGTGAAGTTCTCAAAATGTCTAGTTAGTTTGAAAAGCATCCACGTCTTCATCATCGTTAATATCCGAGTCAAAAATACCAATTAACTATGTATCACCAGCACATTTCATTCGATGCAACCAAGATTACAAACCCCACTGCCTAAAATATAAATTTCCCCCACAAAATTGTCAAAATTTTCATCAAAATCGGTATCAGCATCACGACCACTTCAGTACTGTCTGCCATTTTGAATTACACATGTTAAAATTCAGTTTCGAAATCAAATTTTCTACTCATCATCTCCGTTCATTTCGTCGAAGTGAAGCTCACGATCTGCACTGCTTAAAATATAAAGTTTCCCCACAAAATTGTCTATATTTTCATCAAAATCGGCATCCACATCACTGCCATAAATTGCTGTTTCAGCGCTGTCCGCCATGTTGATCTCCACACATTATAAGCTGTGTTTGAAATCAAATTTTCAAATAACCAGTTATCATCAGCTCAGTTAATTTTGAAGAAGTAAAGATGGCGATATACACTGCCTAGAATGTAAATTTTCGACACGAAATGGTCTTTATTTTCAATTAATTCAGCAAGAACATAACTGTCTTCAATTCCCTCTTCAGAATATGACCGCCATATTTTATCTCCGCACGTTAAAACTCGATTTTGACATCAAATTTTTACCAGTTTTGGGGTCTTTTAAACACAATCTCGTAATGCTATGTGTACCTTCTACCTTTATATTTCCTTCTTTTCAAAAGAGTACACATAAACTGATGATGTTTTATGCAGTTAAACACGTGTCTGCAAATGTTGATAACGGAATATAGTGAATATACGACCGGAGTCGTATCCCACTGGCAAAGGTAAAGTACGACTGGAGTCGTATCCTGCTGCCAAAGGGCTAAGGAATCTCGGTCCCATGAAGAAGTGACCCTTCATATAAACAACTTGGAAATGTGGGCAGTGATCCTAGCCTTACAGGGGTGTGTCAACCTCATAAGGCATCATTGTGTTACGGTCGCCTCAGACAACACATTCGTATTAGCATACCTCAGGCATGAGGGAGGTTCACAAGCTCCTTTTCTTTGCATAGAAGTCTGGAACCTCCATTGGTTAGCCTTGGAGGAACTCACTCTCTGGGCCCACTATATTCCAGGCAAGAGGAATATCCTGACTGACAGTCTGTCCAGAGGGGGTTGTGTGGTCCTCATGGAATGGTCTCTGCACCAGTCAGTAGCAGAGTCACTTTTTCAACTGTGAGGGAGAACAGTGGTAGACTTGTTTGCTATGTGACTGAACAACAGTCTCCCCATTTATGTCTCTAAAGTACCAGATCAGAGGGTCTAGGCAGTGGATGCTTTCTTTCTAAAGCCATTCAAAATAATTCCACAGGTGCTCCACCAAGTCTGGATCTCCACTGCTTGGCTCATCCTGGTAGCCCCCCATAGATCTCAATGGTCATGGTTCAGCAACCTACTCAACCTATTGGTCGACAAGCCCAGGAGATTACCACAGAGGAGAGAGACCTGCTGTCGCAGCACAGGGGGTCTCTCCTCCATAACAGCCCACATATTCTCCACTTTCATGCTTGCCTTATCTCAAGTGATCAATTCGCCAAGACTAGTTTTCGAGCAAGGTTGCCAACTGCATTGTTCAGGCCAAGAGGCAGTTCACTTCTAGGGTCTGTGATGCAAAGTGGAGAATTTTATGTTTTTTTGGTGCAGTAAGAAACATGTTGATACTAGCTTTCCCCCTTTAAACGCAGTTGCAGATCTTGCTCTCTTCCTTTTCAAAAAAGAGAATGTTCAGTGTCCACCATTAAAGGCTATAGGGCAGCCCAGTCTAACACACTCAAGTTTTCTATTAAGTGGTCTAAGGCGCTTGCCTTTACTGATCACTGACATCTCACCTCTATCCGCATGGGTTCGAATCTCAGGCTCGGCCAATGTGGGTATGTGAGAAAGCTTGCCAGTAGCTTCCTGTGGGTAGCTTGTTCTTCCAGGGGTTTATCGGGTTCTTCCTCCACTCGATATAGACTATAATATGCTGAAAAATGGTGTTAAACCCACAAAACCACAATCAAGTTTTCTAAGGGTCTCGCCATTGGGTCAGACCCTCATCTTTCCAACTGCATCAGGTATTTTGAGCTTCGGAAGCCGGTATTCTGCTCACTAATGCCTAGATGGAATTGTTTTATGGGCATTGTCAAAGCACCCCTATGAACCCTTGAATGAAGCTTCCTTCAAGAACCTTACCCTTAAGACTGTTTTCCTGCTCTTGTTGGCATCTGCAAGGAGGAGTGAGTTTCATGCCTTGTCTGTGGAAAAGGGTTGTTTATGGTTCAATGGTAATTATGACTTAGTTTCTCTTTGCCAACCTGGGTTTCTGGCCAAGAACCAGTTCTCTTCAGTAGCTCCACCTCCTGTTGAAATCCCCAGTCTCACGACAGGCTTCTTTGCCCAGTGGGCGCCTTAAGGTTGTATTTGGCTGCTTCTAAAGGGTGAAGAAAGGGTTGGAAATGTCTCTTCCTACTATTAATGGCTCCGCTGATATTTTGGCATCCACCATTTCTAGGTGGATTGTCCTGACTATAAAGAGAGCTTTATCAGTCCCTCACCGAGAGAGATCTTTCCTTTATGAGAATTAAAGCCCATGAAGTGAGGCTATTGCTACTTCTTGGACCTACCTAAATCACTCTTTGTTGGAGGATGTTATGAGAGCAGTTTTCTTGCCGTCTCACAGTGCTGTGTCCACCTTTTACCAGCGAAGGCATATTTTTGTTGGGCCTGTTAGTAATGGCACAAACAGTGGCCCAACCCTCTTACTGCTTATTGTAGTGAAGACTCCTAGTGTAAGGGTAAGTACAGTAGTTTTATACCAGTTTTCTGATACCATCAGCCTCCCTCAAAAATGGCAAATGAAGCAATGCAATAGTAGCAGGTATTTGTATTACTGCTATTAAAAGAGTAATTTGGGGGAGATGTAAAACTAATTTGAATTATGCAATACCTGCCACTATTGCAAAAAATCCCTGCACCTTCCCTGCTCAGATGACCTAAGAGCACTTTAGGTGCAAGTATTCCATATGGGCCTATGAGATAGGAGTCCAACTGGGACAGTGTTCTTTCTGTTCTAGTGTTCTAAAACATTCCATACTAATTGGATGACGGAAATTTTTAGCTTGGACATGGGGACTTGTGCCTCGGAAAAGGTAAGTAATGCATTAGTGTCAGGTAAGTGTTACACAATTAAAATTAGTTTAAAAAAAACAATGAAAAACTGACATTTTTTGGTTGGACTCTTTAGTGATGGCACAGCATGTGGCTCAACCTTCTACTAGCTTACAATAGTGAACACTTCTACCATAAGGGTAGGTACAATAGTTTTCTGTACCAGATTTGTTGAGGCCATAAGCCTCCCTCCTAACTGGTAAATTTAATATTGCAATAGCAGCAGGTAATGTCTTACTGCTACTAAAATGTAGTTGGGAGGGGGGTGGGCAAAATAATTTTTATTATGTAATACTGCAAAGATTCCATCCTGCCACCCTGTTCTGATGTCTTGTACTCAAGGTTCAAGTCAAAAGAGGATGGTATTCCGTATGTTGCTGTGATTTAGGAGTCAGACTGGGATCATGTTCTTTTCAGTTCTGGCCTTCCAATACTAATTTAAGAAGGGAATAATTGGTTTGGATTGGGGACTAAGAGTCCCAGAAAAGGAAAGCAATGCAATAGTAGCAGGTAAGTATTACATAATTAAGAGTCTCAGAAAAGGAAAGCATTGCAATAGTAGCAGGTAAGTATTACTTAATAAAAATTATTTTTACCCCACCAAAAAAACTACATTTTCTTCTATGGCATCGTACTGGTGGTGGCATCTGCATCATATTGACACATTTCAGGTAACACACATCTATTTTTAACACTTTGAGTAAACGATAAAACTTTGTAAAGCATTGAAAAAAACTAGAAAAGAATATTTTCTAAGTCTTACTGTTTCAATTTTGTTGAAATCTTGTTTATACAAGAGTTACACAAGAAATTTTAAATAATATTGCAAGTTTTATGTATCAAACTTTATCAAATTATCACATTTAATTAGATAAGATTTTAATTTATTCTGCTGAGGGCTGTTTCATTTAAATATGGGATTGGGGCATGAGGAGGCAGATAAGTGGGTGTGGCATGTCTCAGTTTTGACATATTTTAGGGGTACCACTGAATAAAAAAACTGAAATGATACAGAAATAAAAAGTGCAGACCTGCACCTCCTCCTCCAGGTAGAACTAAATGGAATAGCCCTGAAAAGTTTGACATTTTAAAAAAATTTAATCTCAATTTTACTGCTGTTACAGATGGAAAATTCAGGTGTTGTGCATATGCTAAAGAACAACAAAACAGATGGTAAGTTCATTTACTGCATATGATTTGCATTAAACAAATGAAAAGACTAGTGTATGGTTTGATGCAGAAATTAACTTCTTATCAATGGGAAACTATTGATTTATGATAAATATCAATATTCTGATTTTAAGGCATATACTTGATTATATGCACTTTAGCAGACATATTAAGATCAGTAATGTCCCTCTGTGCATTCTTTTAACTTGAAATCCACCTGCACTGATTGAGAGTGCCTAGTTGTATTTGATATGCTGTTTTGCAAAGATTAGTTGATCAGATATCGAAGATTTGGATCCTGGATGCATCCGCTGGAAGCAGATTAGGGTAGGGTTGTTTCTTGGGGGTGGGGGAGGGTTAGTAGAAATAAAAACATGATTTGTACAACCATGAAAAATCAATAAATCAGAAAGGTTATGTTGAAAACTTGAATTTTAAAAAGTTGATTTTGTTGGAAAATTTATCAGAGGGAATACAAAACGTTAAAACTGAATAAAATATATCACTTTTTAAATTCAAGATTTGTTTATTTACAAGAATGGGATAAAATTAGGTGGATCAAATGACACATAACACCGGTAGTTACCAGATGGAGTGGATTCCCTCTGCTGTAATTGTGCACTAATCACGTTTGCAGATAGATGACTAATTTAGTAAGGTATGTGACCTAACCAGTAGGAGCTATGTGTTTACAATTCAAAATGGGGGCATGACCCACTTTCCATAAGAAAACATTTGGAAATCATTGAAAACTCCTTGAAAAGTTGCTGAAAAAAAACTCATTAAGGCATTATTAACCATGAAAAAAGTTCACATATTTCTATTGGCTTCAATCCAGTTTTAATGGTTTAATATAGACATGAATATATTGGCATGAAACATATACCTACTCAGAGGACAAAGAAAGAGTGATGAGGTCAGATTCAGTTTCTATGTTACTTGGATAGTCATTCTAATATAAAATTATTTTAACATTTGGTGAATATGTTGTTTTACATGATAATAATAATAATAATAATAATAATAATAATAATAATAATAATAATAATAATAATGAGGACTTTGTACAGCGCTTAATCTTTAGAAGCTCAAGCATTTTACAGTATTAGATAACACATAAAAACATATATAAAGACATTACAAAAACAAACACCATGAATTTAGAAAACAAAAACATGCTGAAAATAGTAAAGGTAAGGAAACATTATCAAGTCTTTAAGTCTGTTCATTGCAGTTTCAATAGGTGAGTTTTAAGAGCACTCTTGAATGAGATCACTGTGTCCTTGTGTCTGAGTTCAAAATGGCAATTCATTCCACGTAGCTGGGCCCTGGTATGCAAAAGAACATCGGTATGACTTTGTTTTGATAGTGGGAATAATGAGAATACAAGTGTCGGAAGAGGAGTGTTAAGTATCTTGCTGGGGTGTACACAATGGGTAAGGTCAGATAGGTTTTTCGGACTGGAACCAGTCAACGAAATGTAGCGTAGAGAACACATTTTGTGTTTGATTCTGGATCGAATGGGTAGCCAGTGCAGGCAGAAAGTGTGCTCAGTTCATGCTACTCTAAGGATTATCTGAGCAGCTGTGTTTTGAACTTTTTGAAGTTTCTGCAGTAGATACTGAGAGAAACCAGATAGAAGTGAATTACAATAGTCCAGTCTTGAAAGTACTAAGGAACACAAGTGTTTTAGTGGCATCAACTGAAAGAAAATTGCGAATGGAGCTGATGCATCTCAGCTGCAGATATGCAGCCTTGCATATGTTCATGACATGTTGGTGTAATGAGAGAGTACTGTCGAGAGTAACACCTAGGTTTTGTACTGACAGTGTGAATTTAATGTTGGTGTTGCTGATACTTCTTGTTTGAGGTAAAGGATGGGAATGAGAAAGTCTTTTTGTTGTGATCAGAATGGCTTCAGTTTTATCATCATTCATCTGCAGCTTGTTACATGCCATCCATGACTTCACATCGGAAATGCACCTCTCTACGCCTTAGATGGTAGCATTCTCTTTAGTTGAGTGGCTAGATTTGTATATTTGGGTGTCATCAGCATACAATTGGTGAGACACTGGATGATGATCTATGACACTTGAGAGTGGCTTAGTGTATAGAATGAAGAGAACGGGTCCAAGAACAGAACCCTGTGGAACACCAAAACATAGATCAACTGGGCTGGAATGTTTTCCATTTACGGACACAATTTATGTCCTGTTGACTAAGTAGGATTTTAAATATAGAAAGGCTGTATTGTGAATGCCAAATACATGCTGGAGATCATGAAGTAATATATCATGGTCTGTTGTGTCAAATGCTGCAGACTAGTCAAGGAAGGTGAGGACTGTAATCTTTCCACTATCCAAAGCAGAGAGAAGGTCGTTAACTACTTTCAGAAGGGTAGTTTCGGTACTGTGATGTGGGCGATATGCAGAAAGTACATTGCTAAAAAGACTAAGGCTTTACAATGGCAGTTTTGAAAAATTATGGGAATTCCCCGGATGAGAGAGTAGTATTAATAACATCGGTTAGCGAAGGCAATATTAAATCTAAGCACTCAAGCAGCAGTGATGTCGGGATTGGATCAAGTTCACATGACTTTGGGGCACTCTTCATCACAATTGTACATACTAAATCCATAATGACGGGCTCAAATGCTGTTAAAGGATGCCATTGAAATTCTGTATCACAACTGTATGGTGACAATGAGTCACTTGAAATTGTGTTGTCAAGCTTATCTCTAAAGGTTTGTAATTTGTCATGGAAGAAATTTACAAACAGGTCCAGAAGGTCGACTAGAGAGAATGTCGTTTGAAGTGGTGTTCATTTGTTCCATGACATTAGCTTGTTAGTAATCTCGAAGAGTTCTTTGCTGGAACTTTCAGTGATCTTAGTACTGTAGTAGACTGATTTCACTGCATGGACTATGTGACTTCATAGAATTGCTCATGAATAGTGAGCCTGGTTGAAAGTCAAAGCCTCTCAGCCTTACGGCATTCTCTTTTAGCAGTGCGAAGCTGGTCCCTAACACTACACTACAATGGAGAACACTTTTGAATTCATACTCTGCACTTGGTTGCTGGGGCATGTTTGTCAAGCAGTGAACGCAAACAGTTATCAAGTTGTTCTTCTGTAGGAGGTAACAAAGTTGTTAGGTTTGCATGGATGTCATGCATTAGCTCTATTTATCACAAGGCAGTTTCTCTTAGTAGCAAACAAAGATGGAGTGTTAGGGACTGATACATCAAGATGGCATATGATGCAGAGGTGATCTGATGCAAGTTCGTGGGACACCAATGAAGACTGTAGAATATTATCATCAGGTCTATGAAGAATCCAGTCTAAATGTGACCATGTTTATGGCTGGGTTGGCTAACTGACTGAGGTTGAAAACGTGAATGGAATCTAGGAGTTTTGATGTGAATGGGTTTCCAGGACAGTCAAAGTGAAAGTTGAAATCTCCAAAAATAATCAGGTTGCCACCTATCGAATTTCCATACTCCAAGAGGTTAGGAAACTGCTCCAAAAAGAGGTATACAATCAGCTTGTTGTTTTGACTTAGGTTTGTGTCTTTGAGAATATACCTGAAAAGGACTTGAGAATTGGATGCAGAATTTGCAGTAAAATAGAATATGATGTAATTATCTCTCCTGCTTAAACAGATACCAAGACATAGTTCTCACTTGAAAGTGTCAGCAGCAACCCTCTCAACATTAACACAGCTTAAAAGTGTTAATAGCAAACATCTCAACATTAACACAGCTGTTTACTGCTACAATTTCACCATAGTTTCTATGGAATATTTCATAAAACTATGGAGTTCAGTTCAAGGTATCAATTGTATGGGCAGTCTTTTCTGCAAAGATGCCAGAGTCAACTTGAATTTGATAGGGTGTCCTTGAACTCTCCCTGAATTTAAAAAAGTTGGTTTTATTCTTGAAATGTCCATGAATTTGTTGATAAACTCCTTTAATTCAGTCAAAAGCTCCTTGAATATATCTGAGGGAATACAAAACATACAAAAAATATATCACTTTTTAATTTTAAAATGTTTGTGACTTACATATTTTCCAAAAATAATGAATAAATAAATGGGATTAAATTAGGTGGATCAATCTGGGTTGCACGGTAATGAAAGGTCATTGAAAGTCATTGAGAAGTGAACACCTCATTTCAAGGCCTTGAAAGTCATTGATTTTTTACCTAGGTGATTGAAAGTCCTTGAATTTGAGAGATTTTGCCCAAAAATAAAATATGGTCGAAAATTTGCTTTTGAGACATTTATTTAATGTTGTGCCAGGATTGGAAGTAGTTTGATTTTTCCGTCATCTGCTAGCCATTCTGCCATTATCAGAATCCACAGAAAGTAATCAAACATTGTACATAGCGTCCCTTTACATGATGTAATAAATGCATGCGCACTCTTTCACTTCACTACGTGTTTCCGCCAAGCAAGAATGGTTCATTAGCAACAGTCTTTCTAACGAGCGATCATCGCAAAATGCCTGGAAAGTGCACATTCAGCAATAGTTGGCTGCAAGACAAAGACTTCATTATCATTTCAATTTCATATTTCATTACATTTATTTTTATCTTGTATTTATGTTTGTTTATTGTATTTAAATTAGTAACTGGAAGTAGAACACTTGATACTGAGAATAATCTTTGAAAACTGAAAACTGGTCGTTAAAAAGTCGTTGAAAAGTCATTGGATTTCATTTCTTCTGATCACTGTATGAACCCTGTCAATTGACAGACAAAACTGGTAGTTGCCAGATGGAGTAGTGTCTGTCTGCTGTAGAGGTGAGCTAATCACATTTGCAACTCATACGGATGACAGATTTAATAAGAAATGTGACTCTGCTAAGCTTGAGCTGTCCATGCAATTCAAAATGGAAACATAGTCCACTTTCCATAAGAAAAATGCTCATTGAAAACATTTGAAAACCCTTAAAAACTCCTTGAAGAAGAACAAATCTCCTGGGCTATATGAACCAAGTCTATCGCAGAAGTGCTTGAGAATGATATACTGCATGTATTTCAAGCATCTGTATGCTTATGTGTGAGTCCATTACATGTGAATCCTAAGAATTTGATGTGATGAACTGTTGACATAAAAAGTAAAGCAATGAGATTTATGACCACTTGGAATAACAGACAAGATGGTCTTAATAGAGATGAAGGTATGCACAAAGAATTGCAACTATCCAAATTCATGCAAACTACTGTTGTGGGGGGGGGGGGAATTGTCAGCTAATTAGATGATCAGTGGTACTAGAAATACAACTTGCATTCTGTGTGAGCTTCTTCAAAACTGTTAATGTAAGACCAGCTGTCAGTGTTGGTTTGGCAAAATATGGACATGGAGCTAAAATTACAGATTTGACTCAGGGAAACTACTGATAGAAATATGTCCGGATAAACAGGTGTATATTAAGATTTTGTGGTAGTTTTTAGTTTGTTGTAAAGCTATATTCTAAACACTTCAAGAAGTTTTGCAGGTTAGAACTAGTATTTTGTAGAACCTTTGTTACCTTTGAATGCATGTTGCTCATTTAAATTATTCTTTGCAGATTTAGCGTGCATGTACAAGTTACTAGTCCGAGTGGAAAAGGGTCTGAAGACAATGTGTGATTGTATAAGTGGCTACCTAAGGGAGCAGGGCAAGGCCCTTGTAACAGAGGAAGGGGAGGAAGGAAAAAATGCTATCACCTACATACAGGTAAACACTATATCCAATTTTGATTGAATTCTTTTGCACACAAAAATTTTGAGGTGATTTCACCTGAATAAACGTTTTTGGAAAGCATTTTCCACAGTATTATTTGCTGAATCTCCTAACACTAATATTTACATTTCTACCGTAATTGCTCTAATATCATCACATGCCTTAGTAACTGCAAACACACACACACCCCATCTTTTTGATCAAAACTTGGATAACAGATATATAGTAGTTAGCACATGTATATCAGTCTCAGAAAGCCTCAGAGGGAAGGATGCAGGTGCTAAAACCCACCTAAAAACGTCCTATATCTCTTGGACTTAACCACCATGTATGCTTGGTGTATCATTACAATAGTTCTATGGGTTAAATCAGTCTCCAAAACAGATCTAAGATTTAAATCTGTTGTTATGTACATAACATGATAGGGTTGTTGTTTATAACATTGTCTGTGTGCACTTATTATGATAAACTTTAACCTAAATAATTGTTAAGTACACTGTGCAAGTTCTACATTGAATACAATAGTGCTATTCAAGAATTTGTTAAGAGTGGAGTCTTACCCTACTTGTTATGGTTGTGATGTCACTACATTTTATGATAAATCAACTGAATTCAGCAACTAGATGTATCAAACAAAATGCCTGTTCAAAAAATTGGTGTGTCAGTCTGGGTTACACTTTCTTTAATTTAACCTTCATCAGTCTGCTTAAATATTACACAAACAGATCACTTTTTTTGGGAAAACATGATGAATTTGACCTTTGTCCCATAGTTGGGATACCATGAGGGATAAATCTTTGTTTTTAAAGCACACCATTGTCCCATGTCAAAGTTTTGAGCTGCAGTGGATTAAAGCATGAACTAACCTATATCATCAATTTTAATTCCACCAACCAAAGGTGATAGCAATGTCCATCTGTTCATCTATAGACAAGGCAGTTTCCGCAATGCAACTTTAGTTTGTTATGGTATTTTGTTTCTAAACCCTTATATGTGCCTTACCCATGGGTAGAGGCAGAAGCCTATATACTTTGGGACTGCTGTGTTCAAGCTCCATGTCACTGGAGTGGAAAATTTGGAGTTTTACTTTCTGCATGACATGGTAAGTTTCATTGGTCTAATTGTCATCAAACTTTATAGTTAGACTACACTTGACAGGGGCAGCCCTGACTGCTTTTGAGGCTGAAAGATGAAAGTAACTGGAGCTGACATTGTAATGGAATGGGGTGGAGTGAGGGTAGGGGACTCTCAATAAGTCAGTTTCAAACTTCACAGGTAGTCTACACTTAGGAAGAGATTCTCATATCCACTGGTCAATGGTGAAGGTCACAGAAGTTAAAATTGTAATCTTGGTTCCACATGATAAATTGACTTTCCTTAAGTTTGCTGCATCCAGTTTTTATCAACTTCAAAGTTGCATTACATTTGATGATAGCAGCTGCCTTTTGAGTCAGCAATTGATAGATAGTGGGTCAAAGTCACTGGTCACTTGACATGAAATTGCAAATATATGTTAATTTGACATCAATAATGGCTATGGCCAGTCTGGGTGGTTGGTGGGTAGGTAGGGAATCAGTCAGGTGGTGGGGAATCAGCCGTTCTTCTAATGGTTATTATTACTTTCACTGAATACTTTGGTACCTTCTTTTGTTTTGCCAGTCAGTGTTTCTTAATTTTTAGTTGGGTATTTGTCTTATTCATATTTTACTCATGGGCTTAAGTTGAAAAGAATTGGAATATGTGATCTTGTTTGTCTGAGCATGAATACATTCTTCATTTTGTGCTCTAATTTGGCACCAGTTAAGTCGGAAATGTAAAAGATTATGATATGTCTAAGGGCTGTTCCAATAAAACATATATCCCCCCCCCCGGGGATGGCACTTCAAAAAAACTTCTGTAGTTGGTTGTGTTTCAAACTAATTTGATTCTGATAGTGGAGTGTTGGTTAGGAAAATCACTTCTGGTGTGGGTTGCGTCAACAAAATCAAAAATCACAGGTGGGGTTGTTGGAAAAAATGCATATTATATTTAAAATCACATCTAACCTCTTCTTAGCGGTCTAACTTGTGGCGAATCAATATACAGGGGCATAGATGCTGGCAGGACACGTGAGTGCGCTAATCGCGCAAACTATGTATGAATTCACAACGTTGGAAAGCAGTAATGCGCGAGAACTCCCGTAAATTAGCTTAAAGTCGCGCATATTAAAAATGTACCCTGCACAGTATACATGTTTTATTGAACTGTTAACCCTTAAAGTGCTTGTCGTGACATAAGTCGGGCTGCCATTAGAGGTCTCGCAGCACTTGTCGCGACATCGAGTGCAATTTTCATTTCTTTTCTCAAACAATTCAGCATAGTAGGCAGCAAAGCACTGATTAAAAAAAGTGAAACTTTGGCAGAGTTCATGCTAGTGAAAAATCTTATTTTGGAACAGATAAATCCAAGAGACAATATCTATCAGATGTGGAAAATTGTACATAACCACAAAAAACCAGTTTAACAGCTTGTTCAAGCTGGCTAAGCTAGCTATAGGTATGCCCCTTCAGACAGCAGACTGTGAAAGGGGATTCCAGCACAGAACAAACATTCATACACAGAGAAGGAACACATTAAGTTCAGAAACGATCAACAGATTAATGCTTATACAACAAGAGGGCACAACTTTGAGGATTTTGATTTCCACAGAGCCCTAACAGAGTGAAGCGGTAAGAAAGAGAGATGGGGATATTTAAGTGTTGGGTGAATATTGAACTATGGCCATTTCTTTCCCCCCTCCCCCCTTTTTATTTATACATCCCCCTTATTTTGGTGACAAGGAGGGACACCCTCTCTGCCCTTTAGAAAAAATCCTGGCAGCATCTCTACAGGGGAGAGAACCTGACCAGATTATAAGATTTCATTGGTATTCGTTTTACTCTTACATTATCACACAGTGTGTTCGGTCAGCATTGGGAGTTGATGAACTCCCTAGTTTTCTACAGAAACATGGAATCCAAGTGGAATACATCCAAAAATGTAGAGGTTTACTATCTTGAAATTCAGTTTCCCAGTTCCATTTCACACTGGTATACACATTCTCAGGTTACAAACAATTAGCATAGTAATCGGGTAAGCATGTGACAAATTTGGATACATATCAAAAACAAGACAAAGAGTATGGGTGGACAGAATCACCAGACAGACCAGAATGGAAATAATCACTGGAACGGGCTTGGAATTTTCCGAATGCCGGCACGTATTTACCATATAAGGAAGCAGTGAATATTTTTACTTCGGTCAATACAGCTGGGTATCGACCTGTAGCAACAACGTTAAGCTAATTGACTGTTTCTGAAGTATATAATAATGATAAAGATGAGCATAAGTGTGCCTATTCTTTAATGTGCACGACTTTGTTTCCTCATCTTGAAGAAGAATTATTAAAGGGAGGAAAATAAAGGGTGTGCAGTTAATTAAAAAAAATAGTGAATTAAGCTGCTTAAAAGATGAATTCAATCGATTTTAACTGTTCATTCAGGTGATTACCTCTTTTCTGGCCATTCTGGTGATTCTATCATCTGAAACAGAGTTGCCAAAAAAATCTCGCAAATTTAGAGATCAGAAAATCTATAGGCAGATTATAGTTATGCATCTGCCTGACAGACTTGAATAATTTGATTTCTTGATTTCTTGATTCTACTAGTTACTCAATCCAAATGCATCACCAAAAAACATTCATGCATCTTCAGATTGTTTGTTAAAAATATTTATCATGCTATGCACATCTCCAGATAGGGCTAAATATAGCTTGAATAAGCTATAGTAAATAGGTCTAGTCAGAACAATAGACATTGCTGGAGAAAATTTAAATTTGTGTGAGCTGAATATGTAAAATTTTTAAAGCTACTAACATATATGTCTGTTTGCACAGTCTGATGATGGCTGTTCATTAGATAAATGTCAGAAAACATAATCAACGATATTCATAGGTTTAAAGACAATTACTATGGTAAAAGTTTATACACTCGAACAGCTGTGGCAAAAATGATAAACCAGTACTTCTGCTGCTGGTGTTGCTGTTAATTAGTTGGTTGATTTTGTGTTTTAGGTCTCTCCAATACCTGAGGTCATATAGAGATGAGACCTCAAGTTGTTGTTAGATCATTACGAGTTTTACACCATTTTCAGCACAATAAAATTTATATATGGCAGCCAGTTTTACTGCTGAAGAAGAACCCAGGCATTAAAGACCACCAGGGTAGAACCACTGAACTTCCTCAAGTAACTGGCAACATTCTCACATACAAGACTTGGGCTGAGTGGGATTTGAACCTACGTGATGAGAGGCAAGTGATCAGAAGATAAGCATTTTACACCACTCTGCCATGGAGGTTCCTCGGACCTTGGGTAGAAGTTTGGTACGAAAGACAGGAAGCGGAATATGGAACCCATGACTCCTGGATTCAAGTTCAGCATGTTACTACTAGGCCATCAGTGATGATGATGCTGCAACAGTGTTGCTTCTAGGACACGGGATTGTGGGAATATTGCGATTTATCACAAGCTGCCCCAAAATGAACGAACCTATGCACCAAAAGCCCAACAGTTCGATTGCCACTGGCACAGATTGTGTGATTGGATGCGGGCTATTGGTTTTTTTATACGAAAAGGAGAGAACAAATTTGGACAAAATGGCATACGAAAGCGGATATATTTCTGTTTTCTTATCATGTAGTGAAATCTTTCAACAAGAACATCCCTCACTTTCCCGTAATAATTATTACCAAAATATCAGCTCATCAGGGCCTTTCAGACATAAATTTTGTGATAATTTCGAACTTGAAACTATTTAAACCTTTCCCCAAACAAATTTATGCCCATATTACACTCCCATAGGCTGAAAAATTAGCAGAGTGCAGATGTCTTTCTTGCAGTCACATGCATGGTATGATTGTAACGGTGTAAAAGATATTTAATTATTGTATGTTTTTTGTCCATAACAAGCTTGACAGACTATGATCTTGAGCAGAATTCTGTTCTCACATTCTCCACTTTATTTTCAAGCCTAACATTAAAAGATACATCTCCTGTTATGTATTTTTTGCTTAGAAGCTCATTATCTAGTTGAAAATGAAATGGGGAAATATTTTACAGTTGCACTGTATTGTAAATGGTAGCCAGCAGCTTTGGCATGTGCTAAGTCAGGAGAAACACGCAAGTTCACACAGAAATATCAAAAAGAATTTTGCAGGATTATTATAAACGAAGAAACAGTGAGGGAGAATCTCTTGTTGAAACATAATCAAATGATTTGAACATAGCAGTGCAGCAAGTGCAAGCAACAAAGCAAAACTTCGTGCGCAACTTCCAGTCAAACTGGCATGGGGAATGGTTGTGGTTAGAAAAGTCAGAGATGGGCATCCTGTGTAAACTGTGTGAAACACAGGAAAACAATCATTTTTACTGTAGGATGCACAAACTATAGGACCAGTACAATAGACAGGCACATACAATTCAGCTGATCATGTGGCAGCTGTATGGGCAGATGCTGTGAAAAAGAATTTCGAGCTGGTAATTAATGGCCTGACTAAATCTTGCTTCTTTTGCACTTTTGTTCTGTAATGGTATTGTTGAAGTCCAGACCAATTTGAGAGGTTTATAAAGTTCTTTCAAAAAGTTGTATTCTTGTTTTTTCATTTTTGTCATGTTAATTATTTTAAAAATTCAATCATTTTTTCTTTATAACTCTTTTCTACTTGCCATTCTAACTTGTACACTTTATTATACCCATGCTTGACATACATGAACACCATCAAAAGGGAACACATTTACATTTTGTAAATATTTTTTAAATTGTGGATCAGGTATACAAGCTAAAAAACATTGCTTAGATACAATAAACCACACAATAACCTTGTGATTGCCTGTTTTGAAGATGCTGCAATCACTTGAAATATGTTCTTCTGTGTGACCCATATTTCTGAAGGAAGAGGGCCAAATTTGTCCCATTGAATTTAGAATTGACCCACTTTTGGAAAAGGGATTGGGGAGTTGGCCCTCTTTTGAAAAATCATAGAAGCAACACTGATTCTGCTGTTGACCAGAGACAGAAAACTGCTATGATGTTGACTTTAAGAGTACGCTGGGGTCAAGAAAATTGTTCCTAGATTTTCATCCATTTTTTAATCTAATTCGGGGTGGGTTGTGAATTTTTTTTTTTAAAAACAATTTTTTTTTTTCAGGACAGGGACAGCCATTGTATCAAATATTTTAACTACATCCAGTGAGGGGAAGTTCGGATGAAAATCTAAGAACTGATTGATTGTGACCTGATGAAAGTAGAAAACTGATCTGCATTGATGAGGAGGCCAAAATAAAAATCTAATTGATCCAGTTTTGCCCAGTACTTTGAAGTGCTTTAAATATTATTTGATTTACATATAATATTTAAAAAAAAAAAAACTACCTGCCTACCCTAATTTTAAAACCAGTACATTAGGAAACACATTTTTTTTTTTTTTTTTGGGGGGTGGGGTGCCTGATCACAGTAGGGATGATGATGAGACAATGACATGCTATATTTCTTTTTTTTTTTAATTTTATATTAGTCATGCAACAAGACATAAAAATAAGACATATCAGTCACTACAAATATATTTTTGTTACAGAATTTATATAGTGTAAAAGTTGGCAGAAATAATGCAACATCACTTCCATTGGCATTATTTTTTTCTTCTTCTGACAAATCAAATAATATCTATTTACAAATACATTTATTGAAAAAGCATAAAAATAAATCACAGCATCTGACAGTACATTTAAAGCAATGCAAGATTTAACTATCATGCAAATCAAAAGCAGCATGCCTAAGAACAAAGAAATTTAAGCAAAACATAGCGATCACTGAAATAAGCACACCTACATAGTCATAACAAATGACAGTTTAGTAAGGATGCACATTCATGATTTCTGCGTTATAAGAAAAATCCCTATTGTAAAATCTAGATTCATGGACATTAAATTAGTAGGTATTAAGTGACTGAACCACAACATCTACAAATAATAAGGCACCAAGAAATTTTTTGATTTTACAGTAGCAGAAACATACATGCCCGACATACAAACAAACGAACAAAATATGATTGATTATAAAGTATGAATACAAATAAAAATATGCAGTGGATTATATAATATATAAGAATTCAGTATAGGTTACCTCGGGTCAGCTGTCATTTAAATCGCTTCTGTCCACAACCCAAAATTAAAATTGCTTCACCGCCTACTAACCCCTAGCCACTAGCCACAGAAATTATGTAAAATAATGCGCTTCTGTAGGGGGCAATGTTGTTCTATTAAAAAACATCAGAAGGTGGATCATAATTTTCTTAAATTGCTTCTGTTTTGTGGGTTGGTTGAATTTGAAAGTGCCTTCCCCCTGGGGAGTATATGTTTTACTGGAACAGCCCTAAATGTGAACAATTTTCTCAGAATTTGGATCCACTTCTGGCAGTAGTTTTTAGAATGGGATGGGAGAGTGTGTAGGGGCATTGATGTGTAGAAATGATTGAGATATGCGTAAAAAAAGATGATGGTTTTTTACTCAGATTTATTTTGTTTATTCTTGCTTAATGATTGTGTTTACATGATCACACATGGTTTAACTGTTGAAAATTTCAGAGTTTGCTAGACCTAAAAGACAGATTTGACCACTTTCTACATGAGTCTTTCAATGGTGATAAGGAATTCAAGAAGATGATATCCAGCGATTTCGAGTTTTTCATCAACTTGAATCCAAAGTCACCAGAATATTTGTCCCTTTTTATTGATGACAAGCTCAAGAAAGGAGTGAAAGGAGTAAGTCTTTAAGCTTCTTGTATAAATTTGATTGAGTAAAGTGTTCTGAAACAGAGGAATGTTTGTTGCTACATTAAATTTCTGATTATCAATACAAATTTTTATATTGTGTTCAACTAAGACATAGAATACTAAAAAGCAGATTGATATGAAAAGTTGATTTTAAGTTATTTTCTTCTTTCATTCAAATTGAATGAAGACAATATTTTAATATGTATTTTAAAAGATGTATTTAGATTTGTTTGATTGTTTTCAGTTATTATATAGCTTCAAAGGAATAAATGCTGCTAATACAATCATTTCATTACTGTCATCAGCTTAATTTCACTCTAAATTATTAACACTCGAAGGATCGATTATAACCAGTCCTTTTGTGTACTATTTTTTTTCCCTCACTTTTTCCTTTGAAAATAGGAAACCTATGAGAATAGAAGTCCATGCTTTATTCAAGAAACTTTGCATTGCATAATCTGGTGGTACTGTAACCTAAATCAGTGAGAACCTCCTTTGAGTTTGAACTACATTTATCTTTGAATTGTCTTCTGCATGTATTTGGGCATCCATACATTCATATGTTATTGTTATCATTACCACTACTACTAATACCACCTGCTCTTTATTATCACCACTACAAATACCATTACAATGACTGAAACTTCTACCATTACTTGTGTTGTTATTGCTGTTAATGTTTGTTGTTATCAGAAGTATGGGGTCGATGATACTGTTCATCCATGCGTGTATGCCTAAGCACAGGTATACATATCTATAATTTTCTCTGGGACCTTCTGTAGCTTATACTCCTATATAAATCAGACTAAATAACACACAATATCTCTAAAATTTGCATGAAAATGTTTTGATTCTTTAAAATATTTTGAATTTTTAAAGACAATGATGATGATTGTTTAACCTGCAGCAGATTGGGAGGATAGATGTATCACTTTTCCAGGATTGATGGTGTCGATGTTAAGATTGTATCTTACAGTTTTGTGTTCAAGTTATTTGCATGTCGGATACAGATGCATACATCACTGTAGAGGTTACAGATGAAACAATTCATTATACAGAAGCCTTGTTGTTTTTGGCACAGTGGGATTTCAATCACTCCATATCTGTGTCATAGTATCAGTTTTCTTTTACCAAATATACTTTGTATTACTAATAATAATAACAAACTGCATGGTCTTATAAAATTAGTAACAAAGTATAGAGTCACTGGTTTTTCAGGTCAGATTTAGGTACATGATTAGCCCCTATAGTAGTCATCTCCCTTGGATGTAACAGCAATATTTCTGGAATTTTTATGTAAATGAACCCACCAAACCTTCTGTATTCGTAATACTTTGATTATTATTATTGTTATTGTTACTGTTATTATTATTGTTATTATTATTTTAGATGACAGAGCAGGAAATTGAAGCAGTCTTGGATAAGAGCATGGTATTATTCCGATTTCTTCAAGAGAAGGATGTCTTTGAACGTTACTATAAACAACACCTTGCTAGGCGTCTTCTGCTGAACAAAAGTGTATCTGATGACTCCGAGAAAAATATGATCTCAAAGTTGAAGGTCCATATACATTTACATTGTAAACATATCATAAAGTTGTTCAGATTGCAAAAGTCTTAAATAATCATGTAGTCTTTGTCTTTTTTATTCTTTAGGTAATACTTTTGATAATTAATAAATATACTAATAAGTTGTCTATCAGCTTTAAAACTTTAAGATGTCACGTTATTGATGCAAATGGGGGTGGGGACTAAGATACATCATAATAATGATGAAACCAGTAGAAAGGTACACATCAATCATTATCACACTTCATATCTGTTGACTGATAAAAAGATGTAGTAATTAAAGTGGTCATAAGACCAAGTAAATCTTACCTTTAGATTCAGGCTGCGTTATGTCATGTCACTCTTGCTGTTCTGTCACAAATTATGAAGATGATATTAGTACAGTTGAAACTTGAAGTAGTGTGCACATGTGCACTTTCTGTTTATGTGCATGTACAGGCAGAGATGCCTACCATTCTGGATTTTTTGGAATTGTTAAGAATATTCAGTGAAAATTCCACATTCCGAATTATATTGACAAAATTCTGGAAAATCCAATTTTTTGGGGATACAATTTTGAACAGGAGTTTTCTATCTGGACACAGGTATGGGGTAAAGTACTTAAGCACCAGTGATGGACTAGTACATGCCATACTTTGGAAAATATATAGTATGACATTACATTATGTACAATGCTATATCATTTCAGACTGAATGTGGCTGTCAGTTCACCACCAAGTTAGAGGGAATGTTTAAAGATATGACAGTATCCAATACATGTATGGATGAGTTCAAGAGTTTTGTCAACCAGGCAAATGTAAGTTGTCATGTAATCAAGCAGTAGTTCCTAATGTGTCAAGTAGGAAAATTGTTTGAACTTTAGTTTGCTAAAAGTGGTAATTAATGGCTTGTTTTTAAACTGAGTAATTTTTAGCTCACTGGGTCAAGGCAAACTGAGCTTATGGTATGACTCTGCATCCATTGTCTTTAATGATTATGGCAGCACTTACTTGTGAACACTCTAGAAGCTTAATTTCTGATCAAATTCAGAGTAGACTTGGTATGCAAGTTTATATCACCAAGATCTTGGATGAATTAAATTATGAGCAACATCTGTCATATTAATGAGGGGATCTTGCATCTGATTGGTTGAACTTGTGAAGACTTATCAGATTTTGATGAGATTGGTATGTAAGCTTATATCATCAAGATCTCTGAAGAGGTTGATTATGAACAACAATCATGCATGTAATGAGATGATCTTGCATCTGATTGGCTGAGCTTGTTAACACTCTAGAGGCCATATTTCTGATTGGATTTTTGTCACACCTGGCATGTAAGTTTGTATCATCAAGATCTCAGGTCGACTATGAGTGATATTCATGCATAATAATTGCATCAGATTGGTTGAGCTTGGGAACACTGTGGAGGCCATATTCTGGAACAAATTTTGATATACTTCCTATATAAACTTATATCGTCAAGATCTCAGATGAGTTCAGTTTTGAGCAACATCTACGCATATTAATGATATGAGATTACCTCTGATTGGCTGAGCTTGGTACCACTTAAGAATTCTTATTTCTGATCAGATTTTTATCAGATTTGGTATGTTAGATTATCGTTTATAGTACTTTTGGAATGACAGGAGATTCAGTTCTAGTAATTTCATGTTGTAACCATGTATACATGTACAGTAGTGCAGTGCATGCAATCACTTGCTAGTTTATATTAGAAAGCAAGAGTAGTAGCTTATGATAAGTTCTATTTAGAACATGGATTTGTTTTGCAGAGTTCTTTCTTTTTCAGAAATAAAAAAAATAAAAATCTGTTAAAAAATTAATTTTAGAATACAAGGTGCATAAATTTAAATAGAATAAAATGTAAAAATAGCAATACATGGTACGGATTATAATAAAAGATTAGTACTTTAAATAGAAGAAAATTCGAAAATAATACTATGACACATAACACTCTAAGTTGATAATAATTTAATACTATAATTATTTTTTTTTAAAGACTATCTTGTAAATTACATATGAATTATTAGTCTTGTGAATATAGAGCTCAAAACTACCATTGAGGCAAAAAAAGCATAATGTGGGCATAGCCCAGCTAAATTAAAATATAGTTACACGTCTCTGATGCACACCAAAAAAGAAAATGTTTTTACTAAGATAAAAGCTCTGCGGGAATTTACTAATAATGCAGTGTAGCCTCTATGCTGAACAACTAAAAGTGTCTCTGATGCACTCCTGTCAGTGTATCAAAGTATGAGAAATTCTTTACATATTTAATTGAATTACCTTAAATTCAGTGGTATCAAATGTCATGATTTGGTTGAGAATGACATGTTTGTGAGTACTTAATTTTGTGGATTTGTCATTTAAAGAAAAATCCAAAACCCGATAAAATGTTAAGTGACGATATATGTAGATGTCTATTAAAGATTATGCTATCATTCTTTTCCACACATTTCCAGGCAAACAGGCTTAATCCCACCTGCATTAATTATGTTGATTAGAGAATTTATTAATTGCTAACACATAGCATAAATGCGGAGATCTGAATCATAGAAGTTGCCGACATTCGTTTGCACGTATCTAGAAGCAAACAAACCTAATTGCACTGATGTAATTAAGATTGCAGATAGGTTTCTCAGTGTTCTTAAAGACTGCTATCCAAACCTAAAGTTCTCAATAATTAGGGATTAGACACTTAAACAAAGCTATTGACAGCAAAAAAGGCCTTTTCAAAAGAAAGCTGCTGTTCTTTTCAGTATATGAACAGTTCTGTCGAAGTTGAGTTTCACTGCCACAACTATCGGGGTATTCCTGAACAGTGCTCAAAGAGTGGGAAACACTTCCAAATTTAATTACAAAGAATAACGAAACCCATGATTTTAAAAAGAGTCCCGGGACATTTGATAGTTGATCCAAGTCCATCAGATGGTGGGAATCAAACCTGCAACCTTCTGGTCACGAGTCCAGTGCCTTGACCACTGAGCCACTGCAGCTCCTTTGGGTGATGATTTCAATGTTTCTCAAATTATGACTACAGGGGTGGGGCCCCCAAGGTAGTAAAACAGACCTAGGGATGCTTGCTGACTGCACAGGTAAACTCTATAAGTTATGCCAAGTTAGTGTATACACTTTAAGGATGTGCCTTTAAAACAGTTTCTAAGTTATGAATCGGGGCATTGTCCCCAGTGGGGCAGGAAGAGATCCAGGTGACAATGCTGATTGTGTAAATGACTTGTCCATTTTATGCAGAGAAAGTGATCCGACAGATATGATCTAGGAAATAAGATAAATGACACCAACATTAATAGAATTTGTAGCAACTATGTGCTCCTTTTTCTTTTCGCTTTAGAGTTTCAATACATGTATGAATTTGGTTTCAAAAGCTGACATATGTCAACTACCTAGGTGAGTGATATCAGGCCCACTTGGGCCTATTGCCATTTGTTAATATTTTTGTATCAGTTGGATTTTTGTTTTGTAACTCTTCTGGTCATAAACCAGAAGATCTTATAGGATGGCTTGTTGTCCATTGTCCAACATCTGTCCATCTATTAGCACAAGTTTGTTATCGCTACTCTTCCTAAACTACTTGGAGGATTGGCATGAAACTGTACACACACATTCATTCCAAAGTCTGGTTCGTCATAAATGAAAATGGTGCTGCTCAGATATCCAAATATGGCCACCGTAGCAGCTGTCTTGAAAATCTTGTTATTGCTACTCCTCCTGGATGGATGGTCATATCAAGATGGGTTTTTCACTGAAAAACTTTCTTATGTTGTCAAGTTGGTCCTAAATGAAAATGGTCCCAATCTGACATCCAATGTGGCTACCTTGGCAGTGATCTTGAAAATCTTGTTATTGTTATTTCTCTTATATGGAAAGTCATATCAAAATGGGGTTTTCACCAGAAAACTTTTTTTGATGATGTCTAGTTGGTCCTAAATGAAAATGATGCCAATCTGACGGCCGATATGGCAGCCATCTTGTAAATCTTGTTATTGCTACTCCTGAACAGAAAATCATATGGGCATGGGGTTTTCACCAGAAGACTTTCTTAAGATTGCTGGATGGTCCTAAATGAAAATGGTGCTGTTAGACATCTTGAAAATCTTATCACCACTCCTCCAGAACAGAAAGTCATATTAGCAGGGGGTTTTCAGAGATGCCAACTCCTCCAATTTGGTTAGAGCAGCTCCGAGAATTAGGCCATCCTTCCAAGATAAATCCGAGCTCCGATCTAAACACGAAAACGATATTTCTGTCATTCAGAGATGTGTGGAATCATTTGGCTTTTTTTGTATCATCAAGCAGATGTCTTTTCTTTGTAATGCATTCATTGTTTAGGAAAATATCAGAGCCATGGAGGAAATGGAAAGCCCTCGATTCTATTTGTTGAATATTAATTAATTCCTGCATTTTCATTGGTCAAAATTGATCTTGCTTTTAGCCCGTATTGTTTTTGTTCAGTTGTTCTCTTCAGCTGTTTGAGTCTAGTAGCCATCAGTTGGCTGTGAACTCTTGGATTTTTCTCAACATTCCATTTGCTGAGTTGGATCCGCAACCGAATCAAAAACAAAAGAAAGTATGAACCGAAATTTCGTGGGAAGTACACCGAAGATTTTCCTGGCATGACAAAATCTAGACTTGGTGATGAGTTTGCATTTTGCAAATGGTGTAGGACTGACATTAAGATAACTTGCGGTGGATGAACAGATTTAGAGAGATACACTAAAACTTCAAATCCACAAGAACTATACACTTTCTCACGAGAGTCATGGCTCCATTCCAAAGCTCGAATGTTATTTGATCCATAAATTTGACATGGACAGTATGGGGTCAGGCTGCCTCACACCTGTCTGATGCAGTGCAAAGCCAAAAGTGCCACTTACCAAGCACTAAATGAATAACTATAATTTACTTAGAAGAAAAGCATAACATTTGAAGGACAAAGGAGTTGATAGGACTTTTCTGAGTTTGCGTTTCATTACCATTCTAGTGGACAACAGAGTTGTTTTATCCTTTATTGAGGTGTTTTAATATTATAATAATGGCAAACATTTCCTTGCATTTTGAGAGATGCAAATTTCTTTCCATTTGACATTAGTCAGTCAAGCATATAATTTAAGAGACAAAGAAGAAACATTTCTGCCTGATGGTATGTCATATGTGCTTGTGTCATTACTGTTAAATTTTATTTTTTATTTTTTTAAAGTTCACTTGGTCAACAAATGGATATGAGGGTAAATAAAAATCAAAAGTCTAAAACATGCATTTTCCATTAATGATTTTGTATATCCCTAAAATATAAACAAATGCACCAGATTGCACCATTTTCTAGCTTGACGTACCTTCACACATATTTATGACTCTGCTACTCAGCCATGCTTAGATTTTATATTCTCTAGGGTTAGCATCTCTGGGTTTTCACCAGAAGACTTCTTATGACTTTTTATGATGTCTAGTTGGACCTAAATGAAAACGGTGCCACCTAGGTATCCAATGAGGCCACCACAGTGGCCATCTTGAAAATCTTATTGCTACTCCTCCAGAACAGAAAGTTGTGTAGGCATGGGGTTATCACCAGAAGACTTCTTATGATGTCCAGATGGTCCTAAATGAAAATGGTGCTGAGTTGACATCTAGTATGGCTACCACAGCAGCCACCTTGAAATCTTGTTCTTGCTTCTCCTCCTGGACAGAAAGTCATATCAGCATTTTTTACTGGAAAACTTCTTATGGTGTCTAGACGTTGGTCTTAAAAAAAATTATGCTGATCTGATATCCAATATGACCACCACAGCGGCCATCTAGAAGATCTTAGCGCTACTCCTCCTAGATGGAAAGTCTTATTAACATTGGGTTTTCACCCGAAGGCTTATGATGTCTAGTTGGTACTAAATGAAAATGGTGCCAATATGACATCCAATATGGGCACCATTGCAGCCATCTTAAAAATCTTTGTTTTTGCTACTCCTGCTAAGTGTAAAGTCATATTGACATGGGTTTTTCACAAGACTAATTATGATATCTAGTTGATCCTGAATGAAAATGGTGCCAATCTGATCTTAAATATGGCTGCTTCAATGAACATATTGAAAATCTTGACACTAACTCTCCTGAATGGATTGTCATAGCAAGATAGGGTTTTCACAAAAATTCTTCTAATATTGTTTAGTTTGTCATAAAGGAAAATGATGCCAATCTTTTATCTAGTATGGCTGCCACATTGGCTGATTTAAAAATCTTATTGCTCCAGAATTTCGGAGATGGTTGCAACACTCAACAGTTAAAAAGAAGAAATGGTCTTATCTTGAATTTCTGGAAATTCTTTTTGGACAGGAGAGCATCAGTCCCTTCAAGAGACTCTTGTTTAAAGGCAGTTATGCATAAGTGGTTTGATAAAGAATAAGAACATGCTCAAAGAATGACAGTGAATGACCTCAGATATGTTCAGTTTAATGGATCAGCAAACATTTTAGACACATATCACAGACAAAAAAGTAGATATAGGAGGTTATCTGCTGAAAAAAGAAATCAATATGAATACTGAAATGCTAAGTAAGTTAGTAGCTGCTTTGGAGAGAAATTATTCCAAAGGATTTTGGTCTTTACCAAAGTCAAAAACGCCCCTAGGTAACCAATAAATTTCTGACCCAAAGTTGTTTGAGCATTCCAGGAAGTATTTAACCCTCCAACTAGTATATCATATCCTAAAACAGAATTCAGTGAAGAAGAGGTTAGGAGAGTCATTAACAGTTTGTGATCAGGGAATAAGTCTGTTTTACCTGTTCTGAGTAAAGTTTTCACCACATTTTTGAGTAAGGCTTTCATGGTGGGTAGAAGACAATAATATACTGTGTGATGAGCAAACTGGAATTTGAACAGCTGGTTGCACTGTGGATATTTTTTTTTGTTCTACGCACATTTATTTAGAAATGTTAAAAAAAAAGAAAAGGAAGATTCTGTTGTACTTCTATGTATTTTCATAAAAACTTTTGACAGAATCTACAGAATTGCATTATGGCCACAAAAAATTAAAATATATAAAATTGGAGTACACAAATTTTAAAATGTTAGAAACCATATATGCAGATGTTAAATCATGCTTAAGAATTTTGAATGGTTTAACTGATGTCTTCAATTGTCCAATAGGTGTTGGAGGGTTGCATGTTGTCACCTGTGATTTTCTCACTTGTTTAAATGATTTTTATAATATTCTTCTTGAAGGAAATAAATAGTATTGATGTAGAAAATCCTTTGAAACTTTATTCTTCATTATGTAGATGACCTTGTATTTTGTGCTATAGACATGCAATGTTTATTAAACAAACTGAGCAGTGAAAGCTATCTGTGAATCTTGATAAAACTGAGGTTATAGTTTCTCTGTTAAATAAATTACTCTGATATCTGCCAAATTCAGCTTTCCAAAAAAAGATGAGAAATTTGTCCTTTCATCTAAATAGCATCTAGCCAAAGGGAAGTAAATATTGCAAATTACCTTCTCTTGCCCCCACTAGGTGGACAGCCATTTCCTGGATGTTTATAAGTTTAATCTTTTGCTTGAGACGCAACTACAGGTCAGTCTGATTGCTGAATCTATTGGAATTATTATTGTTTTTCAAGCCATCCATAAACAAACTTTGTGATTTTGACCATTTTAGTGTCGTTACAGTGTGTGTATATGCTATTTGTGTAATTTTGGGTGAATTTATTCATATTTTTCCAGTTGTTATGGACTTGTTCTTCGACCCGTAAGTCATGCATGTCATCTGTATTCATTCGTGTATTATTGAATTGAATAGTAGATAATGCAGATCATTCATTCATTTGTTTGTTTAAGGTGTTTTCTCTTTGTGAGTTTCACCTAGTTTGTGTATATTTATTGCATTTTGGCCTTTTTTCTCTCTGTCACAGGGGAAAATTACTTCAGAATGCAAGAAGTGTAAGCACTTCAAAGTCTCTGAAGACACCCATGAGATGTGCTTCACATGCACAAAATGTTTGTCATCCAATCCATGCCATGTTTGCAATACATGTTACTAGGGAGTGTGATCCAACATTTTTACATAAGCACAGAAGCAAGGAGAAGAGGTTGCGGTCGAAGTCATAGGACATGGACATATTGAGCCTTCATCCTCATTTGGAAGCAGTGGCAAGTATCATTAAGGACACTATGATGGCACCCCCAGTCCTGGTGAAGATTATTTGTACAGTGCCAACAGCTACTGTCACATTTGATGCCATTGACACTGTTACAATAAAACCTGCCCATGCGATGTTAGGATTACAAATACATCACCTTATCCAGCAAGCTATATGGAAAATGTTAGCTTCCGGGGATTTTGCTTCAAGGCTGTCATCCTGACTATTTAAAGGCAAGTTGGAGAATACATAGGCATATAATATGTCTGCAGCTCTGTTTGATAAGAACAATAGACAAGTATTTAATGCCACAACTTAGCTGATTCTGATCATTATGGCTAATTCCTCATTGCAGGACCTAATGTTGATGGACATTTTGCAACTGGCGAGAAAAGCAGGTAACAATCATGCATGGGAGGCCACATGCTGCATAGCCAAAGTTGTTAATAGGGCTGCACATCACATGATGGCTAATGCCCTTATGGCTTCCTGCAATCTGGATTTTGGGAGAAGACACGCTCATCTTCTCTGAAACATTATGTGGCAGTTCTGCGCTCTCCGCCTTTCAGCTTATCCCTTCAATGTGGGGGGCATATTGAGGAGATTTAGAAACAGGCAGCACAGGAGTTACCACTTAAGTTCTCATTCCCTGCCCTTTTCTTTCTTTGGCCATATCAGGGATGGTACCAGAAAAGGGATGACAGTTGTCAAAAGGACAAAAAATGTTTGCCTCAGCAGCAATAGTCCTTTCACAGCCAAGTGATTTTCAGGCAGCCACAGGCTTCTCAATTTCTCAGGCAGGCCAAGAGGGGGGAGAAAAAACCTAGTTTCTCCTCGCCCAAGCCACCCAGTTCTAACCAATAACACCCAATCCCTCCCACCAACTGGCTACCTCCCAGTGGGTGCCAGACTCCTGTTTCATTTGGGTGATCTAAGTCATTTTATAGGGGCTTTAGATCTTGTTTGTCTTGTCCCTACCCTTTATCATCTTTTTTCATGACTGATGTTCCAAATGATCCCATGAAGGCAGACATACACATCTAGATGAGAACACAATACCTAGATACCCTCAATACAAGGCAACCTTCAACTGATGATTTTCAAAACACCATTTTTCATAACTATGGAGATACCCACAATTGTAGAAAGGAAATTCTTTTTGAAATTATGTTTCTTCAAGAAAAATACCTGATCAAATTACTACTAGGAAATAAACTATACTACCTCCCAAGTCCAGCTCTCCCAAAAAGACGAAAAGACAAAGGGAAGTAACTCTTACAAATAACCTTCCTCCTCTTGCCCTGTGACCAAACCGTATACTAGATGTTTAAAAGTTTAACCTTGAGCAAAACCAACAACAGGATGCTTGCATTTTCTGGAATGGGTGAGAGGGTTTAAGAGGAGGAGGAAAAGCAAGAGCATCCAGTTTCTACCATCATCACCCTTTAGATACTATGTGATTGTGCCCTAAAAAAAAGGGTTAGCTTTTCTCATGTGAAGGCAGTACAATTGGGAGAGTATGAACTCGATTATCATGAAAACCAAACATGGGCTTTACATGGATATTGCATTACCAACACAAGTTTCCAATGAGAGAATCCAGTTGACCTATAAACCCCATGACTGGAATGAAGGTTGTGCTGTCATGAACAGGGCCTGATGATCGCCTAGGTAGTCACCAGAGGCCCAAAGAAGTTCAACTCTCATCTTTGTGATGCCTTAGGTAATTCCAAAGTTACCTCAGATGCTTTAATCTACCTATGTTCATGCAAAACACCTGCATGATCAATCTTTTGTTTTTTTTTTTGTTATAGTTTTTTTTTTTTTAAATATCTAACAATTGAAAACAAGTTGAAAGCGAAGGGGACAATCAGCCTTTTAAAAAGTCCAAACAGTTGGTACAGAAGTATAAAAAGAATATTCTTATACTTGGATGTGCTGAAAGAAAAGCAGGAAAGGTGGCTATTATATTTATTGGACTTCATGTCAGGTCGATTTTAGTATTACCCATGGCTGGAGAGATGATGGCATCGAGTTGAAATCTAGCAAGAAGTCACTGACCTCCAGTAGGTTAGGAACTGCAGTTTCTAAAACTGAACTGGAGGTCATTAATACCAAAGTGTACTTGATAAACTCTTTAGTTGAACATAATGTTGCCTTTGCTGTTACAGACTACACTTCTCAACTTTTCAAACACATGTTTTCCATATAAACAACAGCAGTACATGATATTTGTTACACATTACTGAAAATTGGTAAAACTTACAGAAAAATATGGATTATCTTATTGGGGTATTTTTAGGGTTGGCATATCTGGTAATGGAAAATGTATACATATATATTTGTTTATGGTATTCACCTCCTCAGCGTATATTCGTTATTTGTAAGGGAGCTGTGTTAGCTCAGTTGGTTGAGTGTCTGACTCATAATCCAAGGGTCATGGGTTCAATATGCAGCCAGGACATCCGGGTCGGTTGCCTTGGTGTCCTCAGGAAAGGCAGTTAGCTCCTATTTCCTAAGCATGATATAGCTAATAATGTGTTAAAGTGCCATTAAAGCCAACAAAAATAAAAACAAAGCACTATTTGTAAATATGTTATGTAATTTGGACTGGTGGCCTATGTTACTGTAATAAAATTATTATTATCTGAAGATTTTTTCTTCAATTATAGTCAATATAATCTGAATTTATATTGTCATATTAATTAATTCTAAAAAAAATTATTAATTATTTTATATCGTTATCTTAAAGAATTATTTGATGTTTGAGAAAATGACTCATGCTTACAAAAATGCAGGAAATATACCCTGGCAGTAAAGTTGTTATTAGCATAAATTCTCATTTTGACCCAAGGTTTTTCAATTATTAATTGGTCATATTTAAAATTAATCACCATGAAATCTACCTAGGTAGTTGAATGCTTTGTGCCAGCTTCAAGAGTTGTTTGGAATTAAAGCTATCTACATCAATAAGAGTGTCTATGAATAATAATAGTTCAATCATATTTAAATATTTCCTTAAGAGGACGATTTAACATGTCCTGAATTTACTTTCAGCGTATTCATTCATTTGATTCCCTGAACCAGTGAATACTCTATGTATGATTAATTTCATTATGCTTTACTTAAGATTATCAGTGCACAATCATTGGACAGTGACCATTATTTCAAACTGATGTATTTAAATTTGTTAATTTTATTTCCCTCATAGGTAAATCTCTCAGGTGTAGATTTAGTTGTTCGGGTTCTGACCACTGGCTATTGGCCTACACAATCTGCGGCCCCACCATGTAGTATACCAGCTGCCCCTAGACAAGCTTTTGAACAGTTTAGAAGGTAAGGAGTATGGTGATGCACATCTATGAGGAACACTACTTGAATCAACATTTTGTTAAATTTAGAATTTCGTAAATCAAAAAGCATTGTAAGCAGGTTATTCTGAATATATTTTGTTCAGTGGTTCTCTTGTGAGCTCATCCTATCATTGGTAATACAGAATTTGGCCATTGTGTCATGATGCATACCATTTGTATTCGCTTACAAGTCCAGTCTAACTGCAAGCTGCATAGACCCAGATCTGCCATTGTATAATGCACCAGCAGATCAGGGTTTATGCAGTTTGTTGGGAGTAAGCAGTAGAACAAGCAAAATAGACCTTGATCTGCCTGTGCATTATACGACAGCAGATCAGAGTCTGTTGTTTTGCACTTGGACTTGACTTTTAAGTGAGTAAAAATGGTATGTAAGTGTCAAAATATTTTCTTTGTTGGCATGCACTTTTGTCAGCAAAAGCTTATATATTTTTCTTCCTAATTATTATTGCATTGAGGTCAGTAATATTTTAAGAGCTATTTCTCAGGAAATGTTTAAAGAACAGGATTTTTTTTTCTGGTGGATGTAAAATTTGGAGTAGGGACATTGCATATACATGTTCTAAACATTGTGTTTGGCAAGATGCACTGTTGGAGAATCCTTGTGAATTAATGTGTCAATTATCGTGTTGTTGCTTGAAAGAACATGAAATTTCGTGGTTGCATTTATCTTGAGGAGTTTCATTCATTCACTGAGATCAGAAGTATGTCACTGGTACCTACTTTTCATGCTTCACGAACTATATTTGGTTGATATGCCTGCACCAGAGGAGCAGATGAGACATCATTCCATGGAATTCTTTGGACATCTTTACAAGAATTTTATGCATTAAAGTTCCTATTAGACAAGTACAGTCTACTTTGAATCCAATGCAAGCATCACCAATAGAAATGTCAAATTGTCCCATCTGTCTGATAAATGGCTATCATTAGTGTTATTCAAATAATTGTAATAAAACTAAACTTATTCTAACATGCCTGCCAATGTAATGAGTTTTCTGATTAGTTCAATGGACAGAATTTTAGCAGTAAATTCCACGATATACTATCAGAAGTTTTGAGGCCATTTGTTATGACTCTGTGATGTGGTGCCATGGAGAATTACATTTGTTGCTATTTTTTTAACAATTGTTTAACAGTATGTTAGATTGGGGGTGGTTTTACTGTCACAGATATTAATTTTGCCACCATTATTGTCCACAAATCTTCAAATGCAGTCCTGTCATCTCCTAATTCCAAATGATTAAGTTAAGTTTCACTTTACTTTGAAATTCACCAGGTTCATACAATCTTGAAAAGTGTTTGAATTTTGGTTACGTTGAAAAGAACTTGAATTAGAAGTCAGCTCTAAAAAGTACTGGAAATGTGCTTGCAAATGCTCAGTAGTCCTTGAAAAGTGCATGAATTTCGAAACAAACATATTCAATTTAAAAACATTAATTTATTGACGTAAATACACTGCTAACTCGATAACTCGCGCACAATGGGGTCCAAAAACATAGACCGCACTATAAGCGAGGGCGCGAGTTACCGAGGGACCTCCAAAAAATTAAGAAAGGGATGCCATCCACGCTGGACATCGAGAAAACCACAGTGGGGGTGGGGGTGGGTAATGGGGCTGTTTAATGGCGGAATACTTGTTTTATAATTACATTGGGAATAATTGTCAATAAAGAGCTTTTTCTAATGTAGTTGTTTGCTTTTCTGTATAAATTACCTTTATTTTCAAGATAACGAACCTCTGAAAGATCGTTAACAACATTAGTCCAAGCGGTTTGAACAACACGTGTACGCGATATATTGTGTATTACGTCACTGCTTTTTGTTGTTGTTGATACACAACTAAACAAGATTCCTTTTTTCAAAAACTATTGACATTTATTTCGTGAAACAACCGTGAACATCGAACCTCGATTTATTTATTGTTCCATTAGTAAAATATGGATGTCGTGATTTCATATCAAGTAACAGTGAAACTTCGTCTCATCCTTGAGGAAATCCCTGAGTAGCATGTTAGAAAGTTCAATACAAACTCTGGAACTCGCTTCTCCGTAATGAACCGCATCTGTAAAACAAAGCTTTTATTCTCCAAGTACTCATTTGGCTTGATTGCCTTACTATCTTTGATTACATTTGTGAAAGAGTAGGCTAATTTAAGGTAGTTTAATTAGATTACTTACATAATAATATTTATAACAGTATTCGATTGATCAATTGAAATGAGTTGGTCTGACACACGGCCATGACCGCTAGCTCTTACGCAGGCAGGATTTGCACGCCTTTTAACTTTTCTGTTATTCCACCCCTTTTGTCTGATTTGATACAAAAGACGTAATTAACGTGATAATACAAAGCAGGTCTGCTATTAATTGAGTGTAACAACACAACATATACTTCCGCAAGTCGGAGATAAAAACATAAAAAGGTCGGCACATAATTAGATTCTCACGGAAAGGCTCGCGGCGATAGCTGGGTCGGTTGAATTTTAATTTTCACGTTTGAATACAAGAGGGCTTATTGCATTTATGATGATTACACTGAAACCAAATTAAAAGATAGAACTAAAACACATATTTCACTTGACAAAACTTAATTGGTATTTATTTTTAAAGTGTTGCCACCAGTAGGCTTTAGTGACGTTTTCATTGATCGAAATTTCGTCGAATATTGTTATTTATAGCGTACTGAGAATGTTGTTTGGAAAGAAAATTGAACAAAATATTTGACTTCTTATTAAAAGTCGAAAATTTGATGATGATGATTCAAATTTCTGGGTACTAACCACTGGTTTTGATGATAAAACGAGCGATATATTAAGGTTTAATTTACTAATTTTTGATCGGGATTTTTTTCACCTTCAACAAATAGGGTCTTTTTTTTTTTTTTAAATTTTCTAGTTAAAAAAAAATGGGATCCACGTCTGGTCCGCATTATAAGCGGGTTCGCGAGTTATCCGGGCGCGAGTTATCGAGGGAGCGGTGTATCAAGAAAGAATATAAAAGATCGGTTGCAACCACCTCATGATGTAAATGAAAAAATACTGTGTTGACTGCGCTGTTAAAGGTAATAAAAAAGTTGGTGAAGTGCTAAAATAATGTTGTACTTAATTTATTTAATTTATTTCAGATTTTACCTAGCAAAACACAGTGGTCGACAGCTATTCCTGCACCCCCAGTTAGGATCTGCTGACCTTCATGCAGTATTTTATGGTCCCAAAAAAGAGGATTCCTCAGAATCCATAGGTGCTAGCTCCTCAAAAGGGCCAAGAAAGCACATAATACAGGTGTCTACCTACCAAATGTGCATCCTTATGCTCTTCAACAACAGGGAGAAGTGGACCTATGAGGTTAGTGTAGTTCTTTGTAAACTTTTACCAATATTACATGCTTTAGTGGCTTTAATTAGACTTTGTGTTAAACTTTTTGTATGTTAGTTTTCAACTGGCATTGCCACAGGTGCAAGCATTTGTGTTGCAAGGATACATTTTTAGCTCGCCCGGCCATAAGGCCAAGTAAACTTATTGTATGGCCCCATTGTCTGTCGTTCAGCATCTGGTGTTCATCAACAGTTGTTATTTTAAACTTGTCAAAAACAGCCAGATCAGTTTCAGCCAAACTTTGCACAGGGCATTCTTGTATAAAGGCCTTTCAGGTTTGTACAGATGATGCCAATTCATCATCAAATATAGCCACCATTACTATAAAAAAACAAAAGTCCTAAACGAACTTCTTTAAAACCACAGTTCAGAATTTGACAGAAAGGAACCTGGCATGAAGACCATTCATATTTGTACAGATGATGCCAATCTACAATCAATTATGGCTGCTGCAACTAAAAACAAAACAAATTTGTCCTTCGTCCATCAGCATATGCTGTTTTCAACTTATGCTCAAAAAGCACCAGACATTTCAACCAAACTAGGCATAGAGCATCATGACATAAAGTCCTTTCAAATTTATACAGATGATGCCAATCTACCATCAGATATGACTTCCATTACTGAAAATAGAAAAGCATTTAAATGTCATTTTCTCAAAAACTGCTCAACAACATTTGACAGCATCCTGTCTTAGAGGGCTTTCAGTTTTGTACAAATAATGCAGATCTGCCTTCAAATATGGCTACTGTCACTAAAATGTAAAAAAAAAAAACCTTTCAAGAATTTCTTCACAATAACCACTCAACAGAATTTGACCAAATATGACAATATATAGAGGGATTTCAGCTTTTATACAAATGATGTAGCTTCACCATCAGCTAAAAATCTAAATAAAATTTGAAACAAATGTTCAGAAACAGCTCAGGGCTGTACCATTTAAACATTCATGGTATCCATGGAAGGCAGTTTTTCAAAAAAAAATACATGCCAGGGTGCTCTGATTACTCAGAGAATTCATATGAAAGTAATACATAATTCTGTGGGTGACTATTCCACATTGAAAGTGCCTTCCATTGGTCCCAATTATGTTTTATTGGAACAGCCCTGAGCAGAATTTGACCAAATTTGACAGAAAGCATTCTGGTATTAAAGGCTTTCAAATTTATACAAATAATGTTGATTAGCCATCCAATACAGCCGCCATTGCTAAAAATGGAAAATCCTCTAAATGACATCTTCTTAAAAAGTACTCCACAGAATTTGTCCATTTTACTGAAAGCATTCAGACATGAATGGCTTTTAAGTTTATATAAATAATGGATTGGTGAAAATTTGAGGTGATAATTGGGAGAGTGGGGGTTGGAGGGGGAGGGATAGGTACACAGGTACATAAGGAGTACTGTCATAAATTACTAGTTGCTTACAACATGTGTGAGTAAAACCTAGACCTGTGTTGACTAAGTTCACAAAGAAAAATGTAACACGCTTTTTGATTGGTTGAAGTATTTTGAATGATCTAATCAAATTGGCTTTAATAATAGCTGGTTTTATTTTTCAAAGTGCTTGTTTGAGTGGATAATATCCTTAAATGGGTAAATAGTATCGACTGCATATTTTTTATGTCATGTGACATAGTGTTTGCAAAAATGGCACTAAAGAGTAGATTGTGACTCGATTGTGGATTGACTAAGACTAGAGATGGCAAAATTACTTGACAGGTAGAATGATCTTCTGTTTAAAGAAATAGAAAAGGGTGTACAAATTTAATTTAAAAGTGACTAGTTAGAGCTATAAGTTGCAGTCATCTTCGACTGGGTGGTGGAGAGCTCTAGAATCCCAACTGGGGACCTAACTGGTCCCTGGACCCTCAGACTATTGTCACTTTTTCAGTCTTCCTAACATTCATGTCTATAAATGATGTCTGTGCCATTCCACCATCAAGTATATCTTCCATTACTAAAAGTAGAAAAACATTTCCACAACTTTATCTTAAAACAATGCTGAACAGAATTTCAAAAAAGGGTCCTTTCTATATTTGATAACTGATGCTGATGTCCTGTGAGATATGGATGTAGATACAAAAACTAAAGACACCTTGCAACAGTTGTTTTAATAACTTATATATAATTTACATCATATGTAATCAACATCATCGGAAGAAATTATGAACAAAACCATCCTACTAATCAAGATTTCTTGGTCAGCTGCTCTTGCATTTGGTTATTAGATAGTGTTATGACTCTAGGTCTTAAAATAATGTAACGGAAAGAAAGTGAAACTAAATCTGTAAGTAAAATCAACAAGCAATTTATTTCTAGACAATTAAAGTGAAAATTAAAAAAAACAGTAGCGTGAATTAAAGTCCAAATAATCCAATAATCCTAAGTGTCCTAATCACAAGTCCTCACTATAGAATGTTCTGAATGAATTCCAATAGCCTTGAATGTCCTGATGTGCTAGTATTGAATGTTCTGATGTGTCAGTAGTCTTGAATGTCCTGATATGCTCGAATGATGTAATCCAGAATATCTTTCAATGAATTCACATAAATCCTGAAGTCAAGTATTAATCCAATTTGAGAATGAGCACTGTTAGTAATTCCAGTGAATACATCAAATAAATAATTCCTCTCTGAATTTGCTCTGATTTTCACAACTTTAACATCAGATTACTAAAATAAATTACTTAATAGACTGATCTTAATAATATGAAGTTTAGTATAGGAATGAAATCTAGTTTACCAAACCTGTATAAATATAAGGATAAGTCATCTGACAGAATATTCTAGAATATCTAATGGAAATTTTCTGTGCATATCTGACTTGTGGAAAATTCAAATCTAATTGTTAAATGCTATGAAAACAAGACTGACCTTGAACTTAAATGCAGTAAATATGTTGTTTACAAAATGACTCAAGTACAACTTACCTGATGGACACATATTATAAATTCAATATACATAACAACAGATGTCAGTCAGGTGAGTGATCATGATTCATATTTCATGCACTGAACATGCTAGAATCATGAAATTGATGATGGTATGCATTTCCGTTAGTACTATACACTTACACAAAAGCTAACTGTGAACTATGTTTCATCATTTACTGGCTTTGGTGAAGTTTTTTGCATTTGGTTCATGATCACGAGTTTTGCTAAATGTATACTATCCTGCCTTGAATCATGAAACTTGGTGAGGGAATGCATCTTGACACCCATATTGCAAAAAGAGGTCTCAGTGACCTGTATTGCATGCATCATTGACTTTGTTACAATTTGTGTTTAAATGCATTTAATGGGGGCTGTTTATGTCAGATACATTTTATGCTTTACTAACATAGGTTAAATAATTGTGTTTAGGTCATGACACATACATTTTTCAGTGTTTTATATATATATATATTCTAGCCTAAACATAAGGCCCTTTCTGACCAGTGCAGTTAGAAGTAGGAATAAATATGTTTATTCAGTGGTAAATTTTCCTTAATAATCACTGTGCATTTTATATTGTTATAGGTTACCCTCAACAGGTAAACTGTGTATTGTACATGTAAATGAGTGGGCTGCATGCATTTATTGTGAGGCCTCAGCTGTAGTGGCTAATCAAAGTAATTACTGATGCAAAAAATATGCTTCTGATAGTGGTCATACTTGCAGTCACTCCGAAGTTACTCGAAGCCTGTTACTTCCACCCAGTAAAATCTGGCTTCTGAGTTTGGACAATAATAATAGTTTCATAAGCAGATTTTAAAAACAATGGTTTGAACGAGGAAAAGAAAAAAAAAATCTGGTTTGTGTCGACACATTAGTGTACTTCTGTGCAAATATGAAAATAATGTTCTTCTTTGTTTTATGTCTCTTATGCCTTGTCACAGGGGCCAGCATTTCACAGGTCAAGATCACTGTTGTCTGAATTTATTTTCTGCATGATAATTAATGTTGATTATTGCTGTTGAAGACTGCTGAAAACTTAACTTTCATTTTTTTCTTTCTTTTTTCACAGGAGATTAAAAGTGAAACAGACATCCCAGAAAAAGATCTGATGAGGGCCATACAGTCCTTAGCAGTTGGAAAAATAGCTCAGAGAATTCTACATAAGGAACCTAAAACTAAGGAAATTGGTAATGCTCACATTTAATCAAGTTCATCCAGAAGATTGTAATATGCGATTAGTTGCATTCGGTTACACTCCACAGTTATTAAGTACTTCTGAAAGAGGGACAGGTATAAGGTGAGGTTGTGTTCATTTGAAACAAGCACAGTGGAGAGAATATTGGCATACCTCTGTGCTATTCACTGTGATTGAAATTTCTTTATAAGTGGTATTAGGGAAACATAGCGATGTCTAAAGCAGACAACTGATCGAAATGGTTGCTTCCATGCGCTTGATAAATGAACTTGAACTAGTCCAATGTACACTGACTTTAGCAGTTATTAAAATTGGGAAAATTAATTTTGTCAGAAGAAACAATACCAGCTGCTGAAAGTGCAAGAAATGAATTATAGAATTAAAAAGAAACTAAAAACAGTTATTGGCTATTTTTTTCCAATTTACCTGTGAAGTCCAAGAAGTGGAAATGAACAAGCAGTTTTTTGAGAGGTGCACATCTGAAGTAAGGCCAAGAGGTATACTCTCCAACCAAAATTACATCCATCAGTCATACAACAAAATAAAGGGAATTGAAAGTTCTTTTAAAAATAACTAAGATATACAAGGTCTTTTTAATATAACCAGGATTACTAGTGAGGAAAACATACAAAATTCTTTTTCTTTCAAAATCAAAGCCTGTGCAAACTACAAAACTATAGAGCAGAACCTTTATAGGGTAGATAAAATTATATATTTGAATTTATTGTTTAAAATATTCAGGAAGTAATGAAAAAATTAACAGAATAGTCTATCATACAGCTCTTAAACTCAGTTGGCCAGAATTGGTAATTTGTATGCTCCACAACAACAGTGGCAGGGGCATATAGTGTTGCCCTTATCAGTCTGTAGGTCACACCTTGGTTAAATTTTGCATTTAGGTCATTTTACATTTCAGGCTTTGTGGTGGAGCATCCATGTTGCTTGAACACATTTCTAGGGTAGGAGTTTTAGTATGCTTAAACTGAAAAGATATCACAGGCTACATTCATTGATTATGTAGGGCTTGATGTGTGCCTAGAAATTTCCAAGTAGTTGCCAAATTCCGCGTTAGAAAAATATTGACATGCTTGATAATTTAGTGCACCAGAAAAGGGCTGCACTAAAGAATGTTATATATTAATTCTAGTAAGGTTTACCTATAAAGTTAGCTCATGTTAGTTCACCTCTATGAAGTAGAGGAGAGCTATTTGTACGACCGTCTTGATCTGCATTGGCACAGATAAAAGCATACACATATGTACATCCTCACTGAATCTCAACCATTATTTCTTCCTATTAAGTCCTAGGCAACAGTTTGGAGTGGGTTTTATAGCACTTACCCCCTTAGGAGGAAACTGAGGGGACTAACTTTGTACATAACTGTACATTGATCGTTAAGTGTTTGCGTTTAGATCAGGTTTTTTGGCACACTGTATAAATATTGTTATATGTGGGAATCATGAAACATGTTGAGCGGATACATCTTGATGAGTACTTCACCCTCCTCACAAAAAGTAGGTCACTCGGTCCCATATTTCATGCTTCATTGATTTGGGTTCAACCTCATGCAATGTTCATGCCAGAATCATCAAACTAAATTATTGTATGAGTTTCTATTAATACCACACACTTATAACAAAAGAAGGTGATGGTAACCTACATTCCAAATTTTACTGGCTTAAGTTAAGTTTTGTGTTTGGCTCGTGACTACATTGGTTTCTTTTATTTCCTGTATAATACTTTTATACCTGGAATCAATGAGCGGATGCATCTTGATGAGTACTACACCATCATCTTAAAAGTAGGTCACTGTGACCCATATTTCACACTTCACTAAGTTTGGTTCAGTTTGATGTTTTTACTGTTCATGCTTGACTCGTTAAACTAGATGATTGTATATATCTCTCTTAGTACTGCACCAAATACCAAAAAGGAAATGGACCTGCATTTCACATTTTACTGGCTTAGATTAAGTTTTGCATTTGGTTCATGACCATATAGGTATTTGGCATGCTATGTACACACTAACCTATCTAGAAACATGAAACTTGGTGAGGGTATGTATCTTCATGAGCACTACTTGCTCATCTCAGTAGTAGGTCATTATGGCCCATATTCTGTGCTTCACTGACTTGGGTGAAATTGTGTCTTTGATGTTCATTATTCAGGCACTGTTCATGCCAGAATCATTAAATTGATGATATGCATCTCTGTTACTACTACACCCTTGCAACAAAAGAAGCTCATCATGGCCTATATTTTATCTTGTACCGGCTTTGGTTAAGTTTTTGCATTTAGCTCATGATTGCATGAGTTTTTAGCATGTTATATGCATACTATCCTACCTAGAATGATGAAACTTGGAAAGTGGATGCATTTTGATAAATTCTACATCTGTATTGCAAATAGAGGTCTCTGTGACCTATATTTCATGCTTCAATGACTTTGTTGACATTTTGTGTTAAAAGTTTATTATTTATTGGGTGCTGGTTATGTTCCAGCCATGAAACTTGATAATTGGATGCATCTCTGTTACTACTACACCCTTTCAACCAAAGAAGGTCACTGTGACCTACATTTTATGCTTTACCAATATTGGTTAATTATTTGTGTTTATGATCACATAGATTCATCTATGCTAGACCTGTATACATTCTAGCCTACTCAGAAGGCCCTTTCTGACCAGTGCAGTTGGAAGTAGGAATAAATACTTTACATATTAATGACTATACATTGTATATTGTGATAGGTTACCCTCAGCAGGTTAACTGTATTGTGCATATGAATGAGTATAGGAATTAGATGAGTGAACTGCATGCTGCATGCTTTTCATGTGAGGTCTCACCTGTAGTGGCTAATCAAGGTAATTATTGATGAATAAACTGTGTACTGTTGGCAGTCTCTCCAAGGTTACTCAAAGCCTGTGACTTTCACCAAGGAAAATATGGCTTTTGTTGGTGGACAATGAAAATGGCATCTCAAGCAGATTTTAAGAACAATGACTTTTTTAAAAAATAAAATACGAAAGACAACGTCAATCATAGAAAAAGAAAAAGAAAATCTTTTTGTTTTATGTCTTTTATACCCTGTCAAAGTAGGTAGGTTGGTGGGTGGGTAAGTAAGTAGGTAGGTCAGTGGTTTCATGGTATGGCAGCACAAAACTAGCTATATAGTGCCAATTAAAAGTTAAAATTTAAAATTGTTAAAGATTAAAAGTTCAAATGTAAATATAAAAGAAATTGCAAAAAAGACTTTAGTTAGAAAATGGGCCAACATTTCATTGTCAGGATCACTTTTGTCGTAAACTTATTTTTGCATGATGTTTACAATGGTTACTGGAGACTAGTAAAAGCTATGCAGAGGTGAGCTGTTTAAATATTGTTTACATTCTGGTTTGCAGATGTAATTCTGTCAGTTGAGAGAGTAACTGCTCTGCTTCACATTAAACTTGTTTGTTCAAAATTATGAGAATTATTTAGAAATTAAGTTTAATGTGCAGTCTTCTTGAGGATTAGGGTTGGAAACTTGTATGATGATCTTATATCCTTGCTTTCCTTGGATTGAAAATGCCAACTTAGGATTTATTGTTGACACGTATTTATGCATCTCATTTCAGAGCCAGACCATGCATTTGTTATGAATGATCAGTTCACATCCAAACTTTTCCGTGTTAAGATCCAGACAGGTCAGTGAATTGGAGCAAATTGCAGATACACACCTCAAGAATGACAAAAACACAGGCACACTTGCACACAACTACACACACTCTTTATGAGTGCCAGTTTTGTATAACTCTCTTACTGTACGTTCACAGAAGTCCTGGTTGTGTGTTTTAAGTACATACACATATCAGGCTCTGTCATCCAGGGCACAAATATAGAACCAGTGCTCAATATTTCAGCCTGATTATTTACAAGAAAAAGTTTTTATGCAATCTACCTTTCTTTTCAAAAAATAATGAACAGGTTTGGGTTTTAATCCTACCGTCAGATCAGCAAAGGTTGACTACAATTGTGTGTCCTTGGGTAAGTCACTTTACTCCAATTGCCTCTGCATTCAATAACCTATGCGTGTTCCTGTGCTATAAAACACCAAGCCAAACCAAATCAAAACAAATAATGATGTTTGAAAATTAGAATTGAGTTTGTTCTCCAGGTTCCTGCTTTATTATAAGAGGGCTAGGAATGATCTAATGAATACAAATTTGTTTTACTGAGGAAATGTTCTAGTAAAATGGTAGAGGAATAAAGAGAGCTGATTCAGTCATGTTCACTTTGGTGTTAGCAAACTCTGTGGTGATAGTTTAGGTCAAGTTGTAATTGCTAATCTTTGAGTATCCAGGTGTTGTCTTTCAGCAGCTCTTGATATGTTCAGTAAAAATCTGTTTTGAGAAACCACCCTAGTGCGAACAAAATATGGTCTTTCAAGACAGGTGGCCTCTAGATAGAGTTCATATTTTATAACAAAATCACATTTTATAACAAAATCAATCTTTGCATTTAGAATCTGGTCTTAAATGACCAGTGGTCTCCCAAAATGGTGGTCTTTTGAGTTAGGTTTTACTGTACTTCCTCCAGTCAAAGAAGCTGCATTTTTAAAGATTTTATGAGACCTACACATAATAGTACGTATAAGATCTCACTTGCACATAATTAGAGCCCCACATCAAGATGGGGGAGACTTTAGTAATCACCTTTTCTGTCCTTCCATCTATCTGTTCATTCACACTTCTTGTAACCACTAAAGCTCTGCAATCTTTACACATAATTGGATGCCATTTGGTAGGTGAATTGCCTATTACACATAGATGTTTCTTTTAAAGGTTTCATCCTTTCATGTCCAATTTTGATAGAGTTATTGCCCTTTTCCCATCAGTTTTAAATCTCCACTAGAGCAGATCCTTGTAACCAGCATAGCTGAGGAATCATTAAACATATTCTGATTCAGTATGGTGTGTACATTGACTCAAATACCTAGATGTGCCTTTTATGGGTTTTGTTTTACCCCTTGTCAAGCAAATTCTTGTCTTCACATGGAAGATTAAAATGTTGCTTGCAGTCAGCATAGTTCAAGAACCATTCAGCATATTCTGATGGAATTTGGTAAAAACATTGTCTCTTAGACCTAGATGTGCCTTTAATGTGTTTTGTCTTGAGTACATCATTTTGGAGAGAGTTATGGCCCTTGTCAGTCAACTTCATATCTTTATATTGGATGTTACTTGTAATCAGCATAGTTCAAGAACTGGTAAACATAATCTGATGCAATTTATGTGAACATTGTTTAATAGACCTGCATATGTCTTTCATGGATTTTCTTTTGTCTGCTTCATTTTGAACAAAGTTATGGCCCTTGTTGGTCAGCTTCATATCTTTTACATGGAAGATACCGGTATTGATGACTCCTTGAAGAAGATGGATTTTAACCATTTTGCATCATCATTTAGAGGAGTCATGGCCCCTGAATGCCCATCTTCTCATAACTTTGGTTTTCCAAAACAAATTTATCTGTTTAAAGTCCAAAGGAGCAAATATTAGTGAATGGGGCCCTTTGTGAGACACCTGTTGCTAATAGCTATCATTCATTTTCTTTTCAGTGGCAGCCACTAAAGGAGAGGAGGAACCTGAAAGGAAAGAGACTAGGACTAAAGTAGATGAGGACAGAAAACATGAATATCCTTATTATATGCCTGTCATAAGGCAGAGCATATCATATATAGATGTCCATCCATACATCTGGTTGCCTATTTTGTTTACACATAATAACCCAAGTTCTACCCCATTTACTGTTACTAGACTTTGTTAATATCTTGGATGTTGGGTAAGGGTGAAGCCAATCAGTTTCCGATCAAGGTCACTGACTGAACAAAGAAAAATGGCTTCTGCGTAATAACATTAGTTCTGCATCACAGACTTGGACCAAACTTTGTAAATGGCTTGCACTTGAGGTAAGGAAGAAGCCTATCAGTTTTGGGATCAAAGGTTAAGGTTTGCGTTTATAGACTTAAAAGATACCAGTTACTCAGTTAAAGTAACCCCCTCATCTAGAGAATACTTTAGATTTTTGTGACAGGATACATGTTACCAATTCACTTGTTTACTGAATGGCTTATGGGCAATGGATAAGATGAAATTAGGAGCCTTTGTCTTGTCAGGGATTCGCTCTGAATTCAAGGCATATCAAGCGACACTTTAGAAATCATACATTGTGGCGAGATTCCACAAAAGAAACAGTATAGGACATATTCGCAAAAGTGACAGTCATTTTGTGATAGACAATAGTGTAATTCACTTAAAGCACCTATAAATGTTGTTTTACTGTTTCTTACTGCAATTTACCCTGATGGGTTAGGATATAGTGCTTTAAATTCAGCTTGATCTGCCTTGTCCACTTTTGTGGCTTGTGAGAATGGATCTTCAGTGGTTACACACCCTCTTGTGAAAAAGGTTTTATGCATGAAGTTTTTTATCAGATGCCAGCTCTTTCAAGAAACAGTCTCACTCGGAATGTAAATAATGTATTAACATATCTGGTGACTTTGTCCCCATAGAAATCTTCATCTCTTAAGGACTTGAGCAGTAATGCTGACAGGACAGTGATGTTATACTCTACATTTCATAGATATTATAAATGTTTATCTTACTGTTGTTAAGATTATAATAGATGATTTACTTAAAACTACAAGACCAGGTAGACACTTAGGTGAATTTTTTCTTAGTGCATACATATTAGATAGTAGATTTTGTTTTGTGTCAGCTCTGAAGCCATAATTACATAGGACTAGCTCCCTCGGTCCTTGTAATGATCACAAACTGTTTATAAGTTTTCATGCACCTTATTAGGATGTTTCTAAGGGCTCAGTTGCTTGATGGATTAAGCTAGTAATGAAATGTTCAAGACTTGATTTATCAGTTTTTCACCCCCATAGCACTAGGTCTGCTTCATCTTCAGCTGCTGCAGGCAGGCTGCCATTGGAGACCTTTGAGAAAACTGTCCATTTGCCATCAGAGTGTTTTTAGGAAATATTATAAGTGACCTATAAAGCAGGATGATAGTTTTAGTACAGCAGTTTGAATTCTAATGCTCTCACATCCAGTGTGACTGGCACTAAATGTACTGCAGAGGGCACTTGACTTTACACTTCTAGAAATTAAGGCCATAATCAATGCCTTCCTCACCTGGAAGGATCAGCTCTGTGGGAAGGCGACCCTCATCAGACAACTTGGTGATGGTGACCTACCTCCTCAGATGGATGTATAGGTGGATATGGGACTTTATGCACTGGTATTGCAGGCTGAAAATCAATTCTAGAGCAGACACCCGAGAGGCTTAATGATTTGCTGTCAAGGAGGGGCCAGACTCTTCATACCTAGTGGTCCCTACACCCGTCAATCTTTCATTAGATTTGCACATTCAGGGTTCATCCAGTGATAAATCACTTTGTGATGAGGTGGAACAATAAGCCGCCCACCTTCGTCTCTCCAGTCTCAGACCCAGAAGCCTGAGAAGTGGATGCTTTGGCAGTCAGCAGAGATGGATTTTAGGGATACACCTTTCCTCTAATTGTTTTGATTTCAGGAGTGATTAAGAAGAAAAGGGTTTAGACCTGCCAACTGGTTCTGATCGCTCCTCTCAGATGGGATGATTTCTGGGTCAGTGATCTACTTGATCTAATGATAGATGTTACTAGGAAAACCCTACTAATGTCCAGCTTAATCAAGCAATTCAGGTTGCAGGTTTTCCATCCCAGTCCATACTAGCTCCTCATTCATGCCTGGCTTTTTTCAGGAGAACCTTGCATAGAAAGGAGTTCGACTCTTCAGTTGTGGAGAGGATTGTATGAGTTAGAAGGCCCTCCGCTTTGAAGGCATATGTGGGGAATTTGTGCATCTTTATGGGCTGTTGCCAGGACAGCCACATATTGTTCCTTTGTGAGCCTCACTTCTTCAGTTTGCACACTTTTCTCTTGCTCTTCAAGGAGAAGTTACCTCCTATTACGATCAAGGGTTACCACTCTATGATTTCTAACAGATCCAGACATCACTGAAGAGGGAATATAGGCCATGACAAAGACTATTCAGACTTGATGGCCAGTTTAAGTTTAAACTGGCCCCAGTGACTCACCTTGTTGCCCAGATGGAAACTGTCCTTGGTTCTGACATGGCTTAACTCTGATAAATTCAAGTACTTGTTTAGAAAATCATTGATGCTACTATCATGCCATACAAGACATGGCTTTATATAGACCTAACTTCAGCCTGCTGTGTGAGTGAATTGCATGCCCTGTTGGCAGACCCCAACTATCTATAATTCCATTCAGATGGTTTGGTTGTTTAATGTTGCATCCAGGCTTCGTAGCTAAGAAGAGGTTACCATCTGTAGGTAATCAATAGTGATGATTCACTTGCCCTCCTCCATTGATTCTTTCATAAAGGCAGCTGTGCAAGACCCGGTCCATACACTGAGGTGCTTGAAATGCACTGAAAGCATTCAAGGGACCAGACAGTGACTCTCCCAGTAAAGGCAGTGAAGCAAGACACAACTTGCCAAGCCTTAGTATCTTGTCTCAAGAGGGGTCATCGTCTCAATGTATTCTGACTTTTCACAAAATTAGATATGACTCGTGAAGATTTCTGCTCATGACATTTGAGCCACCTCTGCGAGCCTTGCCATCAAATGCAACATTTTTATTTGAGACATTGAGGTTGTTGGCTGGCATGTGCAGTTGACCTTCTCAGGCTTCTCTCTTCATGATCTAGCGTCACAGAGATGAGAACTGAATCTGGTGGGACAGCTGGATGCTGCCCAGGCCATCACCACATTTATTTAACAACAGCACAACTTTAAAAGATTTCACTATATTTTCCCAAATTTTTTTATTTGGTAAGGAAACACCATCCATTTTCTCATTACCTTTTGTGTTGGTATCACGGTTTATATGACCCTTGATTCTGTCTAGCATTAGGGGAGTGGTTTCATCCTTAACATAGGGACTCCAGTGATGTTTCCTCCAAAAGGGTAACTGGTAAAAGTTGGATGCTCATGCATTTTCTCCTATTACCTATTCTCCTAACATTAATGTGATCAGGGAATACATTCGATGGAGAGAGGATATTTTTGTCATAAATGTTTCTCCAAGAATATTTACTCAGTCACATTACTAAGAAGCCATCCCACACCTCCCCACAATTGTGAGCATTCTCATTGATGTTTCGCTTGAGTTTAAACCAAAGAACATCTGGTACATGGGTAACTACCTAGTGGTGGCATGAGGAGGTAATTATAATGGTATTTTGAAAGAGATTCTTCCCAAAGATGCTATTTTTATGGTCTATATAATATACAGATGGGAAAGACAAACAAATTTCATCTTTCCCAGAGGGCTAGATTTGAGAGGTTGTGGAGTTGAATTCCTAACATAATTGTGTCAGGTAGGTATTTCTTGGAAAAACGTAATTCACGATAACAATTTCTTTTTTATTGTGGGAAAAAGAGGAAGTTATGTGCATCAGGCAGAAGTCATTTATTAAAACTAGGTGATGGGATTGGTAAATCAATTTTGACATACATAACCATCTTGAGTGACTAATAAACCATTGTCTTACCGAACTAAACACTTTTCAAAACACTCTCTCCAGATTTTCAGAGATGTTGCCAGGGTGCACGAGTGCATGAATCGCGCAAAATTTGTACGAATTCACACACTTGGAAAGCAGTGATGCGCGAGAACTCCTGCAAATTAGTTTAAAGTCGCGCATATACAAATGTACTCTGCGCAGTATACAAGTTTATTTAACTGTTAACCTTTAAAGTGCTTGTCACGATAAATGTCGTGCCGTTGGTAGGGCTCTTGTAGTGCATGTCCCGACATCTGTCTTTTTTCAGGTGGGCAATTGTTTACATATCTGAGTTCTTCTGCTTGACATGAATGGTTGTTAAACTAAATTTGATTGGCACATGGGGCCCTGGAACATGCATTTTGTCGTGTTTGAACCTTGCATTCATCAAGGAAGTTTTACAAATGCTTGTTTAAAAAAAGGCCACCTAGAAAACCCAAAATGTCTGACTCCCAACATTGTTCATCTTAAGATGACGATTTCGTTCAGCAAATACTGGCTGATGATAGCGATGATGACAATGATTTTTAAAGTTTTGAAGTATATGAAATTATTTGAGCTCGGAAAGTGTTACCGGAAATACCAGTGATTGACTTTTAACCCGAAAATAATGTTGAATATGCATCCGATGTACATGCTGGATGGACAAAAACAGACGGCATGCCGGTCAGCCCTTAATTCTGTGGTATTTAGAAATTAAATGTTTAAAAGGCAGAATACCAAGCCTAATTTAAATACATGCAATTTAAAAGTAGAGTGCAATTTTCATTCCTCAAACAATTCAGCCCTGAGGGATCGTGTGCTACAAAACTATATTGCGCTTTAAGTGTTAACATGAAAATTGAATAAATATGAAGCTAAAAAGAAATTAAAAAGTAAGGATATTTATTTGATCAAAATACTTCTGTCTGAACAAGCTGACTGTGGCATTGATGGACTTAAAACCCTTATACAGCATTATGGAACAGTTAAGAAATCTTGCATAGTTGTCAGCAAAGGACTGATTTAAAAAAGTGAAACTTTGGCAGAGATCTTGTTAGTGAAAAATCTTATTTTGGAGCAGAGCTATCCAAGTGACAATACCTGTGAGCTGTGGGGAATTGTACATAACAACCATAAAGAACAGTTTCCCAACTTGTTCAAGCTGGCTTAGCTAGGTATGCATATGTCCCTTCAGAAAGCCGATTGTGAAAGAGAGTTCTCAGTACAGAACAATATTCATACACAGCTAAAGAGCAGATTAAGCTGAGAAACACTCGACAGAGTAATGCTTATACAACCAGAGGAGACATCTTTTGTGGATTTTGATTTCAATGGAGCTCTAACAAAGTGGAGCAGGAAGAAAGAAAGAGATGGCTATTTATGTGTTAGCTAAGTATTGAACTATGGCCGTTTCCTCCTCCGCCTCTTTATTTTCCTACTCCCCCCTTTTTTTGGTGACAAGGGGGGAGCTCCCCCTTTTTGATAAAATTCTGGCAGCATCTCTGGATTTTTAACATACATTAAAGGATTTTGTCACTACTTCTGACTTCTCAAAATGGTAGATAAATATTTTATCAAACTTGGAAGAAACATCTTTTTTTACAGAACATTATATGTCAAATTTGTGTCCTAGGTAGCTTCTCTAGTAACAGCATAGCTTTCATAGAAGCCAGGTTCAGAATTCATCTTTCATTCAGTGAAAACAACAACAATGCACACACACACACAACATAAACTATGGCTGGCACAGTTTACAAGCAATGCATATGACTGCTTATGATAGCATTACTACTGATCAACTGATACCATCATCACCAATCTTCATTTTTAAGATATTTCTTGTTTAGTGGGTCTTGTTACAAGTAGCTGATACTGTTTGACTTGCTTGAATATTTTTTATGATCAGTATCACAAATGCACATTTTCACATTTATCCTTAACTTGTTTACGATTGAAGCTGCCATTGTAAGAATCATGAAAGCAAGGAAGAAGCTACAGCACAATGTGCTAGTTGCAGAGGTACAATGTATTTATTTTTTATTTGCTATTTTTCTTCTTTTGTGCATCCTGTGGCTGTTGTAAATTTACTACAGTGCTGAATTTGTGAGCGAATTCTAAGTATTGTACGAAATTTATCCACCCAAATGAACTTGCTGATTTTTTTTTTAACATCAATCTCTCAAAATTGACAATGTGACTAAATTCTCCTTATGATCTTCTTAGCACCAATCCCTCCACATAAAAGATGTGTAGTTCTCGTAAAGGACTAAAAATAGCATGTAATGCATGTACACATGAGTAAATAGTGTGTAATATATGTACACATGAGTAAATAACGTGATGTATGTACACATATATAGAAGGCTGTTTTAATTCGAAATATTATATGTGATACTTGTAGTGAATAATAATATTTTGTCAAAATGTATTTTGTACCTTCTAACAACACTGTTAAATGGTCTTCTTACACAGTTAAATGGGCTTCTAACACTGTCAAATGGACTTCAAATACTGTTAAATGGGCTTCTAACACTGTTAAATGGACTTACACTGTTAAATGGGCTTCTAACACTGTTAAATGGGTAAGTGAACTATTGGAAAGTTTCATATAACAAATTATTTACAATGTCTCTGTAAATATGGATTACTTAACTATTGCATTGCATGATTTCATTCCTTGCTGAAAAACCAGGTAACTGAACAACTGAAGAGCCGCTTTTTGCCAAGCCCTGTTGTCACAAAGAAGCGAATAGAGGGACTGATAGAGAGGGATTATCTAGCACGGACCCCTGAGGATAGGTAAGTTGCTTTATCTTTGCAAAATCTTACTCTGACAAATGTAAATAAGGGTGGTATATTTTAAATTCTCTTTGTTACATATACCAGCTGTAACATGACAGTGGCATGATCTTTAAATCATGGGAATTATTATAGCACCTATCACACCAACTTGTTTAAAATATCATCATAAGAGCGCATGCTAATGTAGAGGAGGCCCACATTATTTTAACTTAAAAGTGTAAATAAGACTGATTGAGAATACAAATTATGACTTACAATTGAATTTTCATGGTAAGTTGTATTTTGTCCCATTGTCATCATTATATACCTACCATAAGGCAGAGCATTTTATGTTGTGATATCCATCTGTCTGTCTGTTGCCAATTTAGTTTTTGCACAATAACTCTAGTTCACTCACAGTTACCAAACTTTGGGGATTGCTTGCACTTGGGATAAGGAAGAACCCTTTCGATTTTGGGATCAAAAGTACAGAGGTCAAGGTCAGTGTGACTGAAAGAAGGAAAATGGTTTCTGCACAATAACTTGAGTTCTACCCCATCTACAGTCACCAAAAGTTGTGGTGGGCTTGCACTTTGGGTAAGGAAGAAGTTTATTGATTTGGGGGCCAAAAGGCAAAAGTTCAAAGTCACTATGATTGAAAGAAGAAAAATGGTTTCTGCACATTAACTTGAGTTCTCCGTTATCTACAGTTACTAAATTGTGTGAATGACTTGGGCTAAGACCTTATTGATTTAAGGGTCAAAAGGTCCAATGCCAAGGTCACTGAGTGAAAAAAGAAAAATGGTTTCTGCACAATAACAAATAACATGTTCTACATCACAGACCTGGACTGAACTTTTGGATGAGAGTCACTTGATGTGAGGAAGAAGCCTGTCAATTTTGGGGTCAAAGTTCAAGGTCACTGTGACTGAAAGATGAAAAGTGGTTTCTGCACAAACATTTTAGTGTTGTCTACATAGAGGACTATTACAGAAGGATCAGGCATATAATGTGCCGCTCACTGTACTCTTGTTATGCTAATGATACTGAGGGCTTTTTAACTAGTGTATCTCCTAAAAAATCAATTTTGTTTGTTTGTTTTGATTTGTATGTTCCTTTAGGCAATCTGTCTGTTAAATGGATTTTTGTTTCTTTTCTTTTTTACAGGAAAGTGTATACCTATGTGGCATAGATCAGCTTTGCTTTGTTCTCTGTCTCCATTGAAAGTGATTATGGCTTTAATTCATCCTAGTAGGGAGGATAAAGAACAGTACACAATGCATCACCCTTTTCCACTTAGAAGGAGACAGTAGCTGGTGATGATAGCTGTTAGGAAGACAGCAATAAACTTTTTAAATGCCGAGTTATAGGCTATAATCTTCAGTTACCAGACTGAAGGGACCGTCACACTAAAGCTACATCTATAAAGAGTTGATATAAATGCTTCCTTGGGGACATAATGAATTGTGTTGTTCACTAGTTTGGGGTTTTTATGAGAACTTATTTGTCAGTGTTAGTATTTTTTTTAGGTTAAGTAGAAGCCTCTAATACCTATATATGATGAACTTGATATTGGGAATAATATTTTAATTAAAGAAAAAATAAAAATAAAACGGAATTAGTTGATACTATATGCCAGTATTATCAGATTATCAATTACGAAATTTCTTAGTAAGAAGTCTAATGGAACTTGGTTTGTTCACATACAAATGATTAGGTCAGTTTTTGTCTGCGAGTAATTCTTGGAAGGAAATAATATACTTCCATTTGGGAAGACACAAATTCTTGACGTAAGATTGATACATTGTAAAAAAAATCTGTGTGAAAACAATTTTGTCTATAAAACGGTGTGCCTGTCTGTAGGTTTGTATAGATGCATGTATGTTTTTGTACATGCATGGATATGTCTCTGTGTATGTGTGTATGTCTTTATATATGGGTATGTATGTGTTTTGGTTTTTATGTCTTTATGTGTGTCTGCTGGTAAAAGACAATTTATGATGATGGTTTGGAAGGCTTGTTTAACTTACTTTATGAATATTAAATGTAGTTTTTCACGACCCATATCAGATTGAGCAAAAATTGATTGGACTTTAAACCTTGTTTTGTATTTATTTTATGCTTCTGAAAATGCTTAGAGAAATAGGCATTTTTGGCCTTCTATTTTTTAGCCTGCCTTGGCGGAAGCTTGATATAATGATCACTTCGGCATGCACACAAATGCTGTGATGTCCATCTAGATCCTAGATTAACCTCAGTATAAAAGTTTTTTCTAATTCTTTTTTCTAACTAAATAAATACCCCCATTACTGAAACTCTGTTGGCTCAGTATGCAGGTCATGTTTAGCTTCTAATTGTTTTTTGGGTATTTTATTTGATTTCTTTTTTGCTTTGTCTATTACTACTGTGTTCACAGAATAATTTCCTTGTGTAGAATGCACTAAAAATTCTTATTATACTTTCAAATCAGTTTTTATTCATGGTTTTCGGTACTTCATTCAAAACAACAAAAAATAAAGAATAATGAACAAGTCGGACAAAAATACATGTAAAGATAATATAAATATGAAATCAACGAAGCAAAAATACCAGTCTTTTTTCTTGCAGTAAGCTTTATAAATCTGAACATGCTGATATAAGCTTTTATTATTTTTTCCAGAGTTTTTTCAGAAGAGATTAACTGCTTATAAGTTTTATTAGAAGTCAAATCAAAGTCATACATTATGCTTGAATATGATAATTCCCACAATCAGTCTTGTAATCAGCCATTAGGCTGCCAAATGGCAATACAAGCTTTTGTTAGTTCTAATTTGCACTGAGTTTTGTGACATAGGCAACAACACACAAAATATTACAATAATTGAAGCATTTCCATCTTATTGTTATTAGTTATGCATGCATATTTTAATGAAATTGAGAAGAAAGTTACCTTACCCAGCATATAATTTAGTTTGTAATGCTCAGATGGAAGCATATTAGCTGAAGAGCTGTAATGCAAACTGATCTGTGGAAGCTAATATTATTCTTTATGCTACATGATGGTATTTCCTGCTCCAGACTAATATAGAGAGTATATGTATTATGGTTCAGAGCTGGACCAAAGTGTATTATTTAGGTTAGGATATCCATTGTTACAGAAATACATCTGGCTGTTTTGAGACAAACCTGTCAGAGAGCATATCATAGTAATATTTTCACCTTGACTAAGTTCACTATGTCCCCAATGGGAGCTGGTCATGCAGTACTGGTTGCTATGATTCATCTTGTATGAAGCCCTATAGTGTTGGATGAATGACAGCAAGAAATGTAAACAAAATGTGCTGGTTTAATATACATTATGCACAGGGTGACAAATTGAAGAAAGAAAAAAACATCATAGAACTGTAGTTTGGTGAAAAATTTAGAAAAAAAAATATTGGAATAAATGTTTAAATCACTTCAGTGTTTTGCCATGTCTAGAGCTGTGGCTGCTGTGTAATTTGTCATGTAAGAATGAATAGAAGCATGATTTATTTGTATACTAAAAGACTACAATTAAAATATTGTACCATTTCTCACTTTGTCTTAGGTTTTTTTTTTCTACCTTTACGTATCACGTGTTGTATCCCGTCCTTTGCTACATACCATATATACTCGCTCATAAGTCAGGGTTCAACTGCAAACAACATAAACCCTGATTTGCCATTGCAGAATGTGCAGACAGATCAGGTCTGTGTTGTTTGTTCTACTGATTAGTCCTAACAAACTGCATAGACCCAGATCTCATGGCACATGATGGGATGGCAGATCTGGATCTGTGCAGTTTTCAGTTGGATCTCACTTGTACACTATAGTATGGGCTCGTTTCATTCTGAATTGTACACCACCTTCGGTCTTCGAAAGTATTTACCTGGGCCAGTTACTCTCTAGCTGAGGATTATTTAAGCTCTTTATACCTTACAAAATTTCAAACCAAACCTTGTTCCATCTACGCATACTTTTTTAATTTGGAAAAATAAAGTTGTTAACGGCGAGTGCAATGCTAAACAAAATGCTATTTATAGTACAAGCACTGCCTAATACACGTGGTAAGGTGCATGTTTGCGACGCGGATTCTCGCGCAGGTAAAACTAAAAGTCGGTACATTTATACTGTATAAAACGTGCACAATACCATCCGCTATAATCAGTGAAATTAAAATAACGGCTACGAAACTACAGTGAAAAAATGATCTGAATCATAAAAATGTAATGTAAGTAAAATATAGACTTTATCATGGACAATCCTTTCAATGACTTCTTTTCAAAAACTACTCGACAGAATGTGACCATTTTACAGAATTCATTCTGGCATGAAGGGCTTTTAAATTTCTGTAAATTATGCCAATCTGCCATCAAATATGGCTGCTGTTACCAAAAATAGAAAAACCTTTAACAACGTATAAAAGACAACTTTACAGACGTTTATTAAATTCGACAGAAAGTGTCATAGCTTGAACGCCTTTCAGATTTATACAAATGATACAAGTGATGCCGTTACACCATCAAATGTGGCTACCATTACTAAAAGTAGACAAATACCTGGTATTTACTCAACTTTCTCAAAGAACAGCAGAACAGAATTTGACCAACTTTGACACAAAGTGTCCTGGAATAGGTTCTTTTCAATTTTGGACAAATGATGATGTGCCATCAAATATGGATGAAGATATAAAAACGACATACCTTGAAACATCTGTTTTCATAACATATCCAATCAACAGTAATGGAATAAATTTGAACATAAAGCATCCTACTGACCCAGCTTTGTTGTTAGATTGTTTGTTTTGTGGGGTTTAATGATATTTTTCAGCACATGATTGGCTATATATGGCGGCCAGTATATTTGGTGGAGGAAGACCATTAGAAGAACCACTGACCCACGGGAAGCTACTGGCAAGCTTTCTCACGTATCCACATTTTTTTTGGACATTTGTGGGTCATTTTAGTTATTTAAATGCTGACTATGTCTATTTATCAGAAAACTTCAAAAAGTGTCAATTTTCCTAAACTTTAATATTGAATAATTTTTTTCTGAATTTGAATCATTTTCTTGGGATTGGATGACGTAATGTCTGTCAGTTGCAGGCCTTAGCAAGTAAACAATTGAAATTATTCCTTACTTTCATAAATTTCACATGAAATGTGAACAAATGTAACTTCCATTCATCTTACATTGAAAATCACGGATTTTAATCTGAAAAAAGTATAAAAGTATAGCGAGTTCACTTAGTAGTATATTCTGACGCTTCAAACATGATTCACCTTTCGTGATATCCAACAAGATATCGCATCTATTGTCAAAATTATGAAACGAGTTCGTGAAACCATACAAATAGAATACTAGCTAAACAATTGTTGTAGTTTTCCCAATGCGCAAACAAAATATAGTTCTTTTCTAGGGACATAATATGAAATTAATTTCATCAATTGGTAGGGGAATTTATCTTATTAAAAAGAAAAAGTTCTTACGCGATGACGAAATTATGCTTGTGTTTGTACAGCAAGAAAGCAAGCCGTCAGTCAGGATCTAATCATTTATAGAATCCAGGAGGAAAAACTATGCTACAAATGGAAATAACTGCTTTATTTTCCTGTATTTTTGATTACTGCAATATGATTTATTGCGATTGCTGTATCACATCACACCTCTCTGCACATGTTCTATAACGAATTAAATTTTTTAAAATAAAAAAAATAGGAATTTCTCACATAGTGAAGAAAACCATGTCTTTCCCATTTGGGTCCGCCATGGCTAGAAGGCGGAAAGTTCATCCCATCAGTGCGATTAGGGTGCATTGGAATATTGTGAGAATTTGGTGTTCTATAATTTTCAATAAAGTTACTTTACTTTGTATGAAATACCTTAATCAACGAGACAATATACTGTATCCTTACAGCAGAGCTGTCTTGTTTATTATTTATTATTTAGGTTAGCAAGCACGTGTCTAATCTGTCTCTATCTACATCTGTCTACATTCGAATTTTGCAAATAGTGGGTCATCCAGAATAGTTAACGAGAGTGCATCATATAGGATCAAGAATTTGAAATGAAAGTACAAGTGCAGTTCTAATTATATAATGGCACATGCTTTTGTCCTGTAGCATGAAGATGTTGATTATTTCCGAGCCTTCTGTTTTGGGCGATAAAAACAATTTAAATTTTTATTCAGATCATTAATTCACGAGTCCCCTTGACATGAGTGCATACTTAAACTCGATTACTACTTCTAATATAAAAACAGTATATACATAATTTTAATTTTTAATATAACTCTGCAATTGACAGGTTTTAACTTTATACCCTCTTGTAGTTTTATTAAGTTCATATTCTCAATTAATAACAATTAGAATTTCAGTACGACTTCAAATTAAGAAGTTTCTGGCCCCTTAACTGATTCTCCATATCACAATACAAGATTTGCTGTCGACTTAATGTAGATTAGAGTGTGATAATCTCACGTTTATGTAAACTTTGGCGAATGAGTAGTACAGATGTGGAAGATCTAGGCCAGTCCCATTTTTTTGTTGATTGATTTCAGAGAATATGTACACTATCGTGATATCGTAAGCGCATTACCTTGCAGACACATAACAATCAGAAGACAATGTGCACCTATGGTATACGCACATTGTATTGAAAAGAAACATCAAATATCGTGAATAATTTTTATCTCTCCATTATTCTGTTTCAAAGAGTGTGTATCTCTCTTTGTGCATCAACTGTAATGAAATCGTTTCAATGAAGATAGTTTCCGTTGCTTTTTCGTTCTTGCTGTAGAAGACAAAATCAAAATTATATCCACCTGAAATCTTTGATTATACAGTTGTACGTTTTCCACGATATCTTTCATGCAGATATTTCCAAATGACTACCACTAAAGGCTAGTTTGGCTAGATTAGTTGCATTCTATTATACATTGTCAAGATTATCACAATCATTAATATTTACAAAATAGTGGTATATATATATATATATATATATATATATATATATATATATATATATATATATATATATATATATATATATGAAATACAAATTATATGGCGAATAACAGTCCTTTCAAGTGCACTGGATTCAGCAAGGGATCCTGTTTGTCGGGGATTAACTAAGATACATTTTTTTTGTTTTCTTTTTTGTTTAACTAGCATAAGCGTTTTTAACTCTCACTGAATCTTTGTCAAAGGCGAAATTACAAAACAGAGACAAACAAGACATACAATAAACAAACAAGAAAAACATTGAAAAAACAACTTTACATGATTATGGATCTAATAGAAGTATTATTTCAAAATTGTGGATACCTCGCCTTATTGGTTTGAACTCTGATGATATTATGGCAATCTAATTGGTTTGACCTACAAAAGGAAGAGCAAAAGCGCCATCTATTTCTTACTATAAAGTGTTGTAGCCGCTGATTATATCCCAAATTATTATTGTTTCTTTATTAACAATAACTACACAAATAATACAAATGCCAACAAGAACTACAAAAAAAAAAAAAAAAAAAAAACAACAACAAAACAATAGTAAATATATGTAAGTGAGTGAATAATGAACTAACTTAACCAATTTTTAGATTGAAGAATATGAGCCCTAAACAGATAATGATTTTATTTTATTTTATTTTATTTGCTTGTATGTGCCTGTTTGGAATCTTCCTGATTTAAGCTGCTTGGCTTTAGTTTTTCTTAGGCGGCGTATCCAGTAAGATTCCTTTTCTGTCTTGGTTTCGGAACTCCAGTTGCGGTTGTGAGCAATAGCAGTTAGTACAATGTTACTGAAAGTATGGCCATGAAACTAAGCGGTTTAAATAAAAAACGTTCTTGTATTCAGTCTCTATCAGATTCAGTGTAAACATGGTCTTTCCACAATTAATCACTCCGCAGATGCTATTTCAAATACATTTATACATGCATAAAACATGATTGATTTTAGCCAATTGTTTTGAAAATATGCGTGGCTTTCTTGTTCAGCAAATAAATACTTTGTGACTTCTGTACACTGTTCTCTAAAGTTTAAAGTCTTGGAAAGAACTACATTTGGCAGGCCTTCGATACTTTCTAAGGCTTTATTCAAGTGCTTTGTTGCAAACGTTTTGGAGTCACTTTATCCACTTTTACACAGTTTCAAAACATTCTAAGGTTTATCAAAGCTGTATTAAACGCTATGTCGATGCTCATCTCTCTCGCAATGTAATCATAAATGCAAGCAATTACAATTTTATTATTTACTGATTGCGCAATTGATTCCGAAGTTATCGAATCGTAATGCAAGAACGTATTTTCCGTTTTTCAGTCTTGATTACCACCTTTGTACCAGTTTAAAGGTTTTTCCAAGTGTAATTTTGTGTCTGAAATTTTGAGGAACAGCACTAGAGTACAGTGAACAATGATCCCTTGGTATCTAAAAGTCAAGTGGTATTCTAAATTTATTTCTATGCAGTCGCTAAAAATACTCTATAGCTCCAATACCAGTATTTCGAACATTACCCATCCCTGATCTTAATTTTCTCAATGTATCATTTATTATGCCTTGTTCAATCTTATTTGTCCTAACCGAAACAGGTAACCAAGAATCTTTGTATGTCATGAATATGTTGTATTTATTCAACTTGAAAAGATCGTCACCTCTATAGGATATATAGAGATGTATCTCACAAGAATTCTGCCCAGGTTGTTTACCACTGCATTGCTAGCATTTCATATTACATTCATATCAAACGAGATGAAGAAGAAAAAACAAACATGCCCCGTACTTTCAATACATTTTGGCTTAGCTTTGGAATTGCTATATGTAACGTTTCTTCAGGTTTAATGTTCCTTGTGATACAATGATGTTTTGGATTGAGGTATTTAACTACTTGCTGTACCATTTCCTGCTTGTGAAGAGTTGTGCATTTGACGTAGTTACTGTTTATTACCTACAACAATTGTAAACAAGATACACACTAACCCAAGTATTTTAATTGATCATTAGAAGATTTGTAAAAATCACAAAGTTTTGATTGTCTTAGTATCGAAGGCTTGCATTATTTTCTGAGCGAATACATTCGTATAGAAAATAATAGCATCATAAGCTTTGATAAATTCTGAGTCACCAAACCTTGTTCTTTAAATCATTTATTCAAATAATCAAGTGTACTCTGATGTTTTTCTTTGTAATTGAAAGAATTTCCATTTCAAGCAATATTACACATGCCTAAGTCCTCTAAATTTTATGCCGTTACTTATTGTTCATCCAATAATTACTCCTTCTGCAGGCAATTTAATAGTTAAGGGTAACAAACTGTGATTATGCTGCCAGGTTTAGTTTACATCCAGACATATGAGCCCCGTCTTTATTTTTCAATTCAGTTATTAAAACACGGTTCTCTTCTAAATAGTATTCATCTGTATTTTTGTGCACACTGTAAATATTAGATTCAGTTCGAAAATCGTAAAATACCATGCATCAAGGTAATTGTTTGGTTTTCTCCTCATTTTTGTTTTGATCGATTTCCATTTTTCAATTTATTCATGCCAACACTTAATGCAAGACTTTTCATGCAAATTTCCGTCTTTAATTCAGTTTTTAAGGTCTGTATGTTTTCATTTATTTCGGTCTAACTCAATGCATGCTACGTCTTTTTTAAAGATCGATTTCAATTTATAATGGATCTATCTCCTTTGTAACTTCTTGTTTAAATACAGTTAAATTCTTTTCCTCGTTCCATTTTGTGTGTGTGTGTGGTGTAATTCGTGTAATTCGTCAAAAATACCTTACATTGGACAGAGATTATTAAAAGCGTTTTGATAAACATATTTTTTTAATCCGTTTTTTAAAATAATTATTATTCAACCTCAACATATAACTTGTTTTCATAGATTTTATCAAGCTGCCATTCACATTCATTTTGTTTTTGTTGTCATCGGTTATTTTGGACATCTCTATTAAATCATTATTTTTCTCCATATTTGACAGAGTATCTGTGTTAGCACTTACCTTGTTCTTCAAATCAGTAATTCATCATTAACCGCGTTTCTAGTTTTTCTGAAAGTTTTCTTGGATGTCATTATTGAAGCCTCTTTGTAACTATTCCAGTTGTGACTGCAATGTGTCATAGTCTTCCAGCATTTTAAAAAATGTTCTCCTTGTTTATCTCACTATTAACCGAGGCTTTGCTCGATTGGTCTTAAATATTGCTGGATATTTGGACTGATTCTTGCACATCTATTCTTTCTCTTGCTGTTGCAACGATTGGTTGACAGTAGACAAGGTTATCAGACTCTGTGAATAAATCCTGTGCATTAAAAAAAAATGTTTGGATGTCATCTATGCGATTTTGTTGATCTGAGTTTTTGTTTCTCTTTTCATTGATGTTGTGTTAAATACAGTTAGCTAATTGTCAAGATGTTTCCTCCACGCCTTATGTTCTTTAAAAGTATTACCATCCAACGCCTTACTTACGTGAATAGCAACTTTTTTTGTAAAAATTTGCATTAGCTGCGTTTATTTATTTTTTTTTACCATATCTGAAAGTGTGGCAATACGATCATTGTTGACGAATAAATTAGGGTTAACCGTTTGACCTAGTGTTGCACCTCTCTCCTCTGTTTTTGACTCAAAACTTAAAGAAAAACCAAAATCACTATCACCTTTCAAGGGCATCTGTGTCATCTTTTTATTAACAACAGTCAAGCCCACTACCAGTATTAATTCTGGAAAAACAACACAAACACAAATAGTGGATTAATCTGGTCACAGCTCAAGGTAAGCCAATAGTTGAATACCGTCGATTTCGGGAGACGAACTGACACGCCTGCCCTAAGGTAACCGGGCATGCCAGTGTCCCTTTGGTGACAAAGGTGACCAGTCCGCCTAGGTCCCAGAGGTCGGACAGGATTTGATATAGGTTCTGCAACTGATTGCTCATGCCCGCCCAAACACCTGCCACCTCGGGTACTCTTTCTTGAGACTTACATGGGTAGACAAACTCCAATCTGGTACCAGAGGTAGAGTGGGCCCATCTGGTGACACGAAGTAGACCCGTTCTTCCACACCATTTCTTCCCTCCTAGTGCACACTAGGTAGGGTTATATGCAGACACAAGACAGTTGAGTTGCAAGATCCATAGTCGTCTCCCTGGATCAAACAAATCCAGTGGGTTTACACCCTTCACCATCCGCCAAATGAGTGCATCTATAACACACTCACCGCCAAATAACAGTGATGAGGTTGTGCTTCAACTCTTATTTGTACATTGTCAATCGCTGAACAAACCGATTTGAAGCTTACACCTGGAAACTTTTAAATTGCAATGATTATTATAGAGCAACCATTGCGATAATGCATATACATGTATACATTTGTATCTGGAATATGACGCAGGAGTTAAACTAAAGGGATTGGCTTGGAATTGTACATACTATATTCTGGTATATTTATTCCATGTTCTAATAATGGCACATTCCTTTATTTCCGCATCAAAAAATTATTGTTGATTTTAAATCATTTTAATATATGTATAACCTCTAATAATTGCTCATCTCTATTTATGAGTCAGCTTTGATAAAATTCGCAATACAATTCATGGACAAAAAAACAAAAAAAAAAGCAACAAGTAAATTAATTTTAAAAAAAAACAATATTGTATCGAATACATACGTATATCCCTAAATATCTGCCTACTATGCACTAAAACCATGTTATCCTTTCAACTGGCGACACTTGGCTGCAGTACCACGAGTAGCATCAGTTACACACTGGGCTATGACTACTACAAATGGATTTCCACTGAGAGTTAGCATAGGCACTGTACAAATCAATCGTAAGACATATTACCAAATCAAGAACAAAACTTGCTTATGAATAACTTTCCCAAACAATAACAATCTCATGATAAACCAATTATCAAAAGTCTTTTTCCCATCTATTTGGAGCTACATTACTGCATAAATCATGCAACGAGCATGGTGATGTCCTATTAACCTGACAGTTTTATTGCATACATTGGATATTGTATACTGGATATTCTTCTTAAATTTTTGCAGCTATTTATTATTTTGTTTATTTTTTACTTGAATGTTTACAATTCAAAACAATGCTTCTGATAACATCTTCCACAGCTACAGAACATTCATGAACCAGATCGATACCTTTCTAAAATTAGTACGTTCACATTTGGACTGAAATAAGTCTTTTGCAGTGCATCAATATATATGATGGAGCACCAAACTAATCAAGATCAAGATAATTACAAATTAATTTATTAATTTATTAATTTATTATTATTATTATTATTATTGTCTTTTTTCTTCTTCTTTTTTTCGAAGCACAACTATTAAACCTACTTCTGAATCTTCAGAAGAAAAAAAAACACAAGGGCCGAACCAAATTTGCTTGATAATCATGTCAACTATTTACTCTTGTACTGGTTACCTATGAGTGAACACATATAATTAATTCGAGCACTAGGTTTTCAACCTGTAGGAACCAGTCTGTGCTCAATGAATCGCTTAATATGCAATACAGCTATAAATGAACCTTATACATGAGTGCTCGGAAAATACATATTTTTGCTAGGTTAAGTCTTTTGAATATGGAAGTTCCAAGCTGCCATTTTATTATTTATATGACGTGAAAAACATATATTGCCGAACACGATGAAAATCTGTCACTTTTCCAGTTCAATTATTATACTGATATTCAGCCTGTTTATGGTGCCCGTCTGTAATTGTTTTTGACCGGATAAATGCATAAATTGTGTGTGTTGGGGGGATCAGTTACGCACAAACAGTATCAGATTCAGCACAGGTCTGTATAGATCTCTGTATATTCAATCCTAACAATTTTAAATTCTAGTTCGTTATGTAACCCGTGTAACTGTTACTCAGTGATTTTAACATTTAAGTTTATTTTAAACATTCAACGTCTATTCATTCTTCGTTGTCACCACTTTCAGTCATTTCTTTCTTGCCTAAAATCAATTAGGAAATAATTCAGTCCTAAGTTCAATTTTGTCATTGATGTAGTAACCGGTGGCTTTTTTTTTAGTTCATCAGAAATATTGTTATACCCAACAACTAAATTTATTATCTGCAACAATATTGATGTCCACCTTCAGTGAGTCTCTGACGTCTTGGCTTGCTGTATTGCTTATTTTCTGTCTGATTGCATTCTTTATCTCTTTGTGCCTGTTGTACATGTTGTTGATAAATGTACACTCTTTATGGCTGATGTTATTGTCACTGATCGCTTTGCTTATCATCTCATTGATACTGTTTAGCTTACTGGTTGCAGATGTTATTAAGTCGTGAGTTTTTAACCCTTATTATATGCCAATTTCTTTGAGAGCATTTGCAGCAAATCCTATCAATGTTGCACCAAACCAACTAAAACTGAAAGGAACAACTACGCTGGTGACTATTCCTGCAAGATCTAATCTGGCTGTTGTTTTTTCTGTACTAACTGCAGCTGTTGCTATGATACCCTCCACACTATTCAAAACTTTGTATGCTACTTTGTATTTCTTTCTTCCAACCTCTAACGTGTTCGATATCTCTGACTAAATCATTGTTAATCTCGTGAATCTTTTGCAACCGGAAATTACGACCATTGTCTATAGCTAGTGAAGGATATAACGGTCGGGCACTTGGTGTCTTTTCTCTCATTAATATATAAGAAAGATACAGCTTTGACTTTGTAGTGGTAACCGATTTGTTGTGATGAGTCAATTCGAGAATACAACATATGAAATCTGATGCTGAAATGTACGAAAAAGAGATTGAAGAATTTAAAAACGACATCAGCAAAGAAATAGACCCAAGCAAAAAAGCTATATTGAAAAACCAGTTGTAAAGTGTTGAAAGTATACTAAGCGCATTTAGTTGGACGCATAACTCAATTGGAAAGAGTTTTCTAAGAAAACAGTGAAAATCTGAATTAGCGAAACATAAAGCACCAACAGTGCCTTATATGGGCAGTGTATATGTTGTTGGCTTATATGGGCAGTGTATATGTTTGTGGCTTAATAGTGCTGGTCAAATTGTTTCTTCCTTGCTGAACAATGTTATTTTACTTATTTGGGCATTAGTGGGTTTGTTATCTGCATTTTTATAGGAGATGTAAGCAAAGCATCAAACATAGCCAGAGATTCATAAACTAATTCAAAAAGTAAACTATACCAGCTTCTGCAACTATCGGTATCAATATAAATAATTGTTTATTTGTTTCATGATAAGAATTGTTCTGTTTGATTTTTGGGGGTGTTTCTAACTTGTCATGTGTCGATTGTACGTCCGAGTATTGGATCGTGTCAGAAACAAAGCGTTCTTGGGGTGTAATCGTGCTCTGCATGTGCACAGAAGGTACAATCGCGTTGACAGTTAGACAATCATTATTACAATCCTTCCTCTCCCTCATAATTTTACTCATATCGTCTTCTTTTTGTCCTCTAAGTTTTCTTTTCGTACTGTCACAGATTGTTTATCAGTCTCCGGAATAACATTCTTTTTCATTTTGGTATTAATGGTAAAACGAGTCACTGAATTTCTGAAAAGTATTGTTCTATCCGACGATGCTACCCATTTTCATTACCATGTCTCTCGATATAAAAATGATACCGTTACCAGCAACAGCATAGACCAATTTTCCTTTTGAATCTGTTATGTATTTTTGAGATTTAATCAAGATCGTCTGTTAATCGGTTGATATCTTGCGGGAAGAAGTAAGTTAGATAGTAGATTATTTTCTATGTCATAGAATTCATTTCGTCAGCTGCTAGTGTCCTTGAATATTCAACAGTGCCTGTTCCATAGTTATATTTACGTTTGTGTTCAGCTAGCACAACAGCAGTTTTAGGATAACAAAAACTTTGGTATATAGTTTTTTGTTCTTCTGGCCCATTACACTGGTCTACAATTTTTTAGAAGTCGTCTGCTTCAGAGATAAGATGTGCTATTTATTAGGGATTTTGATGTGCTTAATTCAAATATGACAATAAAAACCACTGATTGGATACTGTTTCCAAGATATTTAAGTTTTTACATTTTACGTCTATGTATATTGTGTACATAGTAGACTTTTAATCATAAATTGTAAACCTAGGTCTTTTCATGTGTTTATGGTTGCTTTACATGATAATATTTCACCTGTCCTGTTTATGTAACACTTTAAAAAAACAGCAAAAGGGTAAAATAAATAAAAAATATGTTGAAACGAAAGTCAAAAAACTATTATGTATATATAAGTACATCTTTTAGTCCTTATTCAGTGTCTACTTGGCGCGTCTTGGCTTGTCTCTTGTATTCATTAAATGGAGCATCTCTTGTCACTGTCCAGCAATAGTCTGCAAGCATTGATGGGCTCCATTTGCCCTGATAGCGTTTCTCCATTGTTGTAATGTCCTGGTGAAATCGCTCGCCGTGCTCGTCATTCACTGCACTGCATGAAAGGCTTTCCATGCTGTCTTTTCCTTGCCACGCAGTGCACGGTGAAATGCATCATCTCGAAGAAGTTCACGAATCTGAGGACCAACAAAGACACCTTTCTTTATCTTAGCTTCACTTAACCTTGGAAATTTTCCACGGAGGTACTTGAAAGCTGCTTGTGTTTTGTCCATGGCCTTGACAAAGTTCTTCATCAGACCCAGCTTGATATGCAAGGGTGATAACAAAATCTTCCTTGATTCAACAAGTGGTGGATGCTGAAAACTTTTCATCCCAGGCTCCAATGACTGTCGGAGTGGCCAATCTCTCTTGATGTAGTGGGAATCTCTCGCACGACTATCCCATTCGCAGAGAAAACAGCAGTACTTTGCGTATCCAGTCTGCAGACCAAGCAAGAGAGCAAGAACCTTGAAATCGCCACAAAGCTGCCACTGATGTTGGTCATAGTTTATGCACCTCAAAAGTTGTTTCATGTTTTCATAGGTTTCCTTCATATGGATTGCATGATCAACTGGAATTGATAGCAAAACACTGCCATTATGCAGCAAAACAGCTTTAAGACTCATCTTCGATGAGTCAATGAACAGTCTCCACTCATCTGGATCATGAACGATGTTGAGGGCTGTCATCACACCATCGATGTTGTTGCAGGCTACAAGATCACCTTCCATGAAGAAGAATGGGATAAGATCCTTTTGACGGTCACGGAACATGGAAACCCTAACATCACCTGCCAGGAGATTCAACTGCTGTAGTCTGGAGCACAACAGCTCTGCCTTACACTTGGGTAGTTCCAAATCCCTGACAAGGTCATTCAGTTCACCTTGGTGTTATGAGGTGTGGTTCAGAGGAGGAGGATGGGAGAAAATATGGGTCATGTGACATTAATGGTTCAAGACTAGAAGTTTCATCTTCTTCCTCTTCCTCGTCTCACTCAAGTGAGAATGATTCTGATGCATCAGGAACCGGCAGTCCTTCTGCGTGGGGTACTGAGCGTATAGCTGGTGGAATGTTTGGATAATGCACAGTCCACTATTTCTTCTTCGACACACCTTTTCCAACTGGAGGCACCATGCTGTTATGATCTGTTGGCTCTCCCCAAATCATTGGCACTGCAAAAGGCATAGATTTCCTTTTCCTGTTCAACCACTTGCGAAGATTTGTTGCACAAGTGTTGCAGCATATATGTGGTGCCCACCTCTTGTCCTGATCTCCAATTTTGCAGCCAAAATAAAGGTGATAGTCTTTCTCAACCATAGTGGTTATACTGCGCTTTTGTGATGCAAAAGTCACTTCACCACAAACATAGCAGAAGTTATCTGCATTGTTCACACAAGTACGAGGCATCTCTGCTCACTTTGGCTAAACAGAAATGTGTCCCTTTGCAAAATCAAACAATGACAAATAAGAGAGAACGACACTGTATGATTTGTAGAGCTGATACAAGGCAATTTCTTCAGCAGAGTGATGTAAGCTTAGTTATGATTGCATCATCCGTGACTGATAGGAATAACATGATGCAATTCATATTATGTATGACGCAATACCAGCTTCAGATTGCATCATTCATTGTTTGACCTAAAAAGCAAGTACTGTCCAAACCCAGTCATAAATTTATTCATAGATCCAGTCAAAGATGTATTTTAGTCATTTCTGGTTTAAATTGTGATCCTTTCCCTTTATAACTCACTTATCCTCCGCCATTCACAAGTCAAGGGTCGTATATACTGACCCAGTATAATATCTTTAAAACTAGAGCCAATCAACAATTTTAAGCATCATTTTCGTTCTCGGTGACCCAGAATTAGTAAAGTTTGACAACATTTATTGCGGAAGCATTTTGGCTGTAGACTAGTGATATATAATCAATGCGGCTTTCAAAGTCTTACACCCACGTGCGTTCATTATTGTTGCTATCACTTGTTAATATTTTCACAGGAAATCCGCTTTTAATTCAGCAGTGTGTCTATAAAAGCTATGCACTCGACATTATTTTTAAAATTTCAGGAAACTTTACTTGACCCAGAAAAATAAGCTAATTTATATCCCTGCTTATAAGACCAGTCCAACTGGAAACAGCATAGACCCTGATATGCCGTCGCATAATGCACCGGCAGATCAGGGTCTATGTTGTTTGTTTAACTGATTACTCCTAACAGTTGCAGTTGGATCCGACTCGCACGCTAGTACATAGGGTATATACATCTAATTCGAATGTAAGTTGGATCCGACCCACACGCTAGTACATAGGGTATATACATCTTACATCTAATTCGAATGTAAGTTGGATCCGACTCACACGCTAGTACATAGGGTATATACATCTAATTCGAATGTAAGTTGGATCCGACTCGCACGCTAGTACATAGGGTATATACATCTAATTCGAATGTAAGTTGGATCCGACCCACACGCTAGTACATAGGGTATATACATCTAATTCGAATGTAAGTTGGATCCGACTCGCACGCTAGTACATAGGGTATATACATCTAATTCGAATGTAAGTTGGATCCGACCCACACGCTAGTACATAGGGTATATACATCTAATTCGAATGTAAGTTGGATCCGACTCGCACGCTAGTACATAGGGTATATACATCTAATTCGAATGTAAGTTGGATCCGACTCGCACGCTAGTACATAGGGTATATACATCTAATTCGAATGTAAGTTGGATCCGACCCACACGCTAGTACATAGGGTATATACATCTTACATCTAATTCGAATGTAAGTTGGATCCGACTCACACGCTAGTACATAGGGTATATACATCTAATTCGAATGTAAGTTGGATCCGACTCGCACGCTAGTACATAGGGTATATACATCTAATTCGAATGTAAGTTGGATCCGACCCACACGCTAGTACATAGGGTATATACATCTAATTCGAATGTAAGTTGGATCCGACTCGCACGCTAGTACATAGGGTATATACATCTAATTCGAATGTAAGTTGGATCCGACCCACACGCTAGTACATAGGGTATATACATCTAATTCGAATGTAAGTTGGATCCGACTCGCACGCTAGTACATAGGGTATATACATCTAATTCGAATGTAAGTTGGATCCGACTCGCACGCTAGTACATAGGGTATATACATCTAATTCGAATGTAAGTTGGATCCGACTCGCACGCTAGTACATAGGGTATATACATCTAATTCGAATGTAAGTTGGATCCGACTCACACGCTAGTACATAGGGTATATACATCTAATTCGAATGTAAGTTGGATCCGACCCACACGCTAGTACATAGGGTATATACATCTTACATCTAATTCGAATGTAAGTTGGATCCGACTCACACGCTAGTACATAGGGTATATACATCTAATTCGAATGTAAGTTGGATCCGACTCGCACGCTAGTACATAGGGTATATACATCTAATTCGAATGTAAGTTGGATCCGACCCACACGCTAGTACATAGGGTATATACATCTAATTCGAATGTAAGTTGGATCCGACTCGCACGCTAGTACATAGGGTATATACATCTAATTCGAATGTAAGTTGGATCCGACTCGCACGCTAGTACATAGGGTATATACATCTAATTCGAATGTAAGTTGGATCCGACTCGCACGCTAGTACATAGGGTATATACATCTAATTCGAATGTAAGTTGGATCCGACTCACACGCTAGTACATAGGGTATATACATCTAATTCGAATGTAAGTTGGATCCGACTCACACGCTAGTACATAGGGTATATACATCTAATTCGAATGTAAGTTGGATCCGACTCACACGCTAGTACATAGGGTATATACATCTAATTCGAATGTAAGTTGGATCCGACTCGCACGCTAGTACATAGGGTATATACATCTAATTCGAATGTAAGTTGGATCCGACTCGCACGCTAGTACATAGGGTATATACATCTAATTCGAATGTAAGTTGGATCCGACTCGCACGCTAGTACATAGGGTATATACATCTAATTCGAATGTAAGTTGGATCCGACTCACACGCTAGTACATAGGGTATATACATCTAATTCGAATGTAAGTTGGATCCGACTCACACGCTAGTACATAGGGTATATACATCTAATTCGAATGTAAGTTGGATCCGACTCACACGCTAGTACATAGGGTATATACATCTAATTCGAATGTAAGTTGGATCCGACTCACACGCTAGTACATAGGGTATATACATCTAATTCGAATGTAAGTTGGATCCGACTCACACGCTAGTACATAGGGTATATACATCTAATTCGAATGTAAGTTGGATCCGACTCACACGCTAGTACATAGGGTATATACATCTAATTCGAATGTAAGTTGGATCCGACTCACACGCTAGTACATAGGGTATATACATCTAATTCGAATGTAAGTTGGATCCGACCCACACGCTAGTACATAGGGTATATACATCTAATTCGAATGTAAGTTGGATCCGACCCACACGCTAGTACATAGGGTATATACATCTTACATCTAATTCGAATGTAAGTTGGATCCGACTCGCACGCTAGTACATAGGGTATATACATCTAATTCGAATGTAAGTTGTCAGAAGTTTGTTTGTTTAACTGATTACTCCTAACAAACTGCATAGACCCAGATCTGCCAGTGCATTATGCGACGGCAGATGTGGGTCTAATCAGTTTGCAGTTTGATCCGACTCACATGCTAGTAAATAGGGTATATACAATCATAATGTAAGTTGTCAGAAGATCTCTACTAAATTTAGACAAAGCACTGGTATATGGTGTATAGTGTAGAAAATGAACGTATGTTTCATATTCGCTCTCCTATTGAATTTTCAATGTTGCACGAATTAACACGGGATATCTAAGCCAAATTCAAAGGCAAAATAACAAGCTGGATGAATTTTACAGAGGATATCTAAAGCCAAATTCAAAGGCAAAATAAGAAGCTGGATGAATTTCGACACTTCAACCTAACTTCGGTGAACATATCAATAAATCTTAATGATATACATATACACTGTATATCTATGCATACATTTCATCAATATTTATTGATATGCATATACACTGTATTTCTATACATACATTTCATCAAGATTTATTGATATGCATATACACTGTATTTCTGTGCATACATTTCATCAAAAGTTATTGATATGCATATACACTGTATTTCTATGCATGCATTTCATCAAGATTTAATGATATGCATATACACTGTATTTCTATGCATGCATTTCATCAAGATTTATTGACATGTTAATGAAGAATCCTATCTTTTATTAAATTCAAATTTTATTTTTTTTTAAATGATTTAATAAATGGAGCAGAAACATTATTCTTATAGTCTTATATAACATTTTTTCAGCAAGAAAATAATAAATAAATATTTTTTTAAAAATGCGACATTCATCAAGGCCTTGACTATAGCTACGGTCAACCATATAACACTCCAGTTAACAACGGCAAAGGATTTTAGAATTCGAAGTATTTAGTTGATTAGTGAAATCACTGAAGCACTTGATTCGTATTCTCTGATTCGGGTTTAAAATAATTCCGCGCATTTCACAGACCCTCGCGTGACTCTGAGAGATCTACACTGATATGTTTTGATTTTTTTGTCACTGTAAGATAAAATCACAGCATAAGCCTCGCAATGAAACTGGCGCTCCACTTCTGTATTTATCAACTTCTTGTTTATTCGATGATGTAATTAGAGTCGCGAGGTCTAATTTTCTTTCTTACATAAGTTGTGATGACTATAGATAGTGGACATTTCAAGTTTTGTTCTATAGGTCTAGATCCTTAAGATTTGCATATCGTTAAGATTTATTGACATGTTCACCGAAGTTAGGTTGAAGTGTCAAAATTCATCAGCTTCTTATTTTGCCTTTGAATTTGGCTTTAGATATCCCGTGTAAAATTCATCCAGCTTCTTCTTTTGGCTTTGAATTTGGCTTTAGATATCCCGTATAAAATTCAGATCAGAATTAAGCTCTGCAACAATGGTAAATAGATTTGCGCATTGTTTCACCTGATCCTAAAGCGCATCACGGGTCTTAGGATCTAGACCTATACAATAAAGTGATGTGAGACATACCAGCCAAAATAGATCTGAACCGAATAGTGTACCCAGATTCCATGAAAACAGAAAGCCACTCTAAAAACCAAAATAGAATACAATTAAAAAAGCCTCAATTGTCAGAACCTCTCATTATTCTATATTATTTAGCTGAGAGTTTTCTGTACAAGATGACTAGTTCCCACACGGCGTATCATAAGTTAAACATATAGATTTTGCCGTACATTTACTTCATATTAAGGAATTAAATAGATCCATTTGAAACATGTGATTAGCAGGCATTGTTCAAAATTTGTGTGAAACGTTCGTACCTAATAATAAGACATAACGTGAAATTGCACTCGTGTATAATCCATACTATTTAAAGATGTTCTGTAATGTGACTAATCCTATTTACACTATGTGTACGTATTTGACATCTTTATTGTAACCTTGATACCATTTACCTCCCTCCTCAAACCTAGTATGTAGGATAAACTAACCTCACTCTGTATAAAGCATTTATTTATGTATATACGGAGAGAGAGAGAGAGAGAGAGAGAGAGAGAGAGAGAGAGAGAGAGAGAGAGAGAGAGAGAGAGAGAGAGAGAGAGAGAGAGATGTCATATATTTTTTTTATTTTAACGATATTAATCTCAGGTCAAGGAAATGATGATTGGGAAGGAGGAAGTAGTGATAGATTGGTGAAATGGTCAGTTCTTCACTGTTTAGTTGTTTAGTACATATGTCCAAAATATATACATATTTTACTACCTTTATTCAAGAGTTTGTTTGTATGTTTGGTGATAACGGCACAATAATATGAAAGGCTACAATATAAAGAGGCACTGTGCTTTGTCATGTTGGTACTGTTACACGCAAGGGGTTTCACTACCGAGCGAATCAAACATATGCGCGAGTGTGGCCTGAGGTCCAATGTTCCCCTACTTCCAAGGATCCCGGGACAAGAGTCATTGTCAACTGAAGAGCTCTTAAACGCGCAAATATTACAAATAATTTTCCTCTAATCACGTAATGACCACACATCACCAAACTCTAGTTTCACGCTTGCGTTTTTTTGTTCGTTTTTTTTTCTTGCTTCACATTTGTATGACTAATCCGTAAGCCTTTCCAAGCCGAAACTTGGCGCTTTGCGCCATGCACCACAAAACACGACCCAAACACATAATACAAATAATTATTCCTATCTGAAATTACTAAACACTTATACATTAGAATATTCAGAGAATTCATCATGTTACGAAACTAGAGAGGGTCCATTTTATGAAACTAATCACTGCTAAAGTCTCGTGAATACTGTACATTATGACGTCTGCTCCTGGAAATTGGCTCATTACTCGGTTTGAGAAATATCTTCCTAACAATGACTCCACATAATCAACAAATAATCACTACAGTCTAACAAAGCTATAAACGGAGACATAAATACAAATATCACATACTCTAGGTTTATTATTGTATGTTTGGTGTTTAATGGCACAATAATATGAAAGGCTATAGAATACAGAGGCAAAGTGAGTCAAGTGATTTGCCCAGAGACACACCACAGCAACCAAACCAACAGTGACCTTGTCTGATCTGGGCAAGATTCGTACTCGCGACCCTTTGGATTACAAGTCCAGCACACTAACCACTGAGCCACCGCGGATCCCTTTTTTCAAGAGTAGATCTTAAGAGACTCTGATACTAGGCAAGGATAAATGTAGTGATGGAAGAAATGGCTAACTGAATCTCGCCGGTAAACTGTGCTTTGATGCATCCATCTTGTACAGGGGATTTCTCTATTTTGCTTGCAGGATATTTGGCCTTGAAAATACTTTGCAAAGTCCTTAAATTATGGAAAACGTAAACGGTTCGACGCGGGAAAAGTTTTTCTGCTAAGCTTATCGCAAGCTTGAAGAAACTTGAGGAAGTTTGACTAGTAAGCGCCGTCACTCACCCCTCTCTTCACCCCCTCCCCCTCCAACTTATCCCCCCCCCCCGGCCGTTAAATCTGCCGCTGTTATTGAGGAAAAAACATTGAATGTATTTTATGCATATACACCCACTTACCGTATTGTCTGTTTTATATTTAATCAAATTTTTCTTGAAATAGCCAATTTAAATCATAGTGGGTTTATAATGCTGCGCTTCTGATATTCAATACGATACCAAAATGTTTTAAGAATTAAGGAAATTACACTTGACCTAGTGAGATGAGCAATATATATTTAACTAGAATAGAATTGTAAAAGTTACTATCAAATTACTGCCCTCTACTACTATAATTGAAAGATGCAGAATGGTTTCATTTTCGCTCTCCTATTCCAAACTGGACAATGCACGAATGTGAAAAAATGAACCTTTTACGTCGAATATAACAATCTGCTTAAGAAGAATTATTATTAGTAAACTGATCAATGCCCTAATTTTATTAAAATACTGTTCATATTCAATATAACTATATGTGTATCATCAGGACTCGTCCACACTTGTCTCTAAACATATTCCAAGAGATCACCGAAAAGCCATGTTACATTGTTCGGAATGAAATTGCAACTAGAAACAATACATTTATCAGAATATGGGCAGCTAAGCGAGTAAATGTCCCTTCAGACAATATGACATTATTAAAGAAAACTGATATCATAAAAAGGTGTTTATGCCGTCATAATGTTCTTGCATAATCAATTCAAACCATTAATTATATGTTAATATTCACGATATGCGTGAAATACAATGCATTATTATCTGATTCTTTTTTTGAAATTACGTACGTAGACACGTGAACATACAGGATTAAATGTTAATAACCAGTTGATGATTTTTATTTTTTTACTTTTTTTTGGGGGGGGGGGGGGATAGTAGCAGCTACCATATTTGGCGATTTCACGAGGTCTTACAAGCTTGCGGTTCTGATACCGCTCGTATTTCTAAATTTCTTACAAATGTATTATGCGATCCTCCAACAAAAACACCCATTGAAAATAAAGATGGTTTATTTAGTCTTCGCTTTTTGTATGAAGCACGGAATTAAACGCTATATGTAATGTTGAAATGGGTCAGAATAGTATAATGTATAAAATGTGTGGAGTTTGCAGAAGAAGTAAACGTTTTATTTGTGGTCATTATGATTTCTAACACGATATCTCACCTGTGAAAAACCCATGTTGAAAAGATATTTTATTTAGTTTTTATTTAGTCCCCCGCCTTTTGTTCAAGAAGCACAGGATCAAACGTTATCTTTAATTTTGATGTGTTTCAGAATAGTATAAGCATATGAAATTTGTAGAGTTTGTAGGCAGAAAAAGTTAAAAATTTATTTTCGGTCATTATGACTTCTGATGGTGAGAAAATTAAATTAACAATATTTCGGAGGAACACGATGTCTCACTTATGAAAAACCCTATGATGTACGTTAAAATAAAGTCTGAGAACTCTGACTCGTAATCAGCTTTACGCAGACGAAACCAAGAAAATGAATATTCGCTTAGTCCACCATATTTGACCTCGATTGACTTCAGGTCACAAGACCTTCTGGGTGATAGAAGCAAGTTTGCGTTTTAGCCTGGAAATTCCTTGGTCTTTCTTTACAAACTGTTCCCCAGATGACATAGGATAAACAACGCCATTTCCTACACAGACGTTTGAAACTGGAGTCGGCCTTATTTTGAGCTGCCATTGAAGTCACTTCAGCATTCCTCTCTCTCTCTCTCTCTCTCTCTCTCTCTCTCTCTCTCTCTCTCTCTCTCTCTCTCTCTCTCTCTTTGAAAGAAACGGCTTACTGTATCCACTTGATGATATAAACAAACAATAGTTCTGCGGGACTGCGCTTTGTGCATCCTACCTGTATAGGACCTACCTGTATCTTACTTTCAAGATCTTTGACTTTTAAAATATTAACAAGAAGTCTTTAAATCGTTGACAACGACAACGCTGACGACACCAGAAAGGTCTGTCTGTTAAGAATATGACGAAACTTGGATTCCCCACCACCACCACCTTCCGTGGCAAATTCGCCGCTGTTTTTGACGGAAATCATTGAATGCGTTTAAAAGTCATACACCCACATACTGTGGTATCCAGTTATTTTTAATCAAATAGATTATTCCTGGAATAGCCGATTTTAATAAGTCGTGGGTTTATAATAGTGCGCTTGTGATATTTAAAAAAATGCACTTGACCTAGTTAGATAAGCACTATGCATTTAGCTAGAATCGAATTGTAAATGTTAATATAAAATTACTGCCCTCTACTACTCTCTATTTGAAAGATGCATGCATGTAAATAATACAGAATTTTTTCATTTTCGCTCCCCTGTTCTGAACTGAACAATGCACAAATATAAGAAAATAACATTTTACGTCGAATAAAACAATCTGCATAAGAAGAAATATTTCTCTTAAAGTGATCAATGCCGCAATTTGATTAAAATATTGTTCACATTCTATATAACGTTATGTGCGTCATCAGGACTCGTGCACACTTTCCCTGAAAATATTCTACGGGATCACCGAAAAGTCATGTTACATTTTTCGGAATGAAATTACAACAAGAAAGAAGACATTTTTGAGAATATGAGCTGCATCGCGAAAAAGATGACGTCATTTTAGAAAACTAACTTCATATAAAGGTAGTTATAACGTCATAATGTTCGTACAGGCAACTAAAACTCAGTCTCTAAGTAGGAAAGTTAAACTTTACCTAGAATGGCATAGAACCATATATACTTTAGCAAACGTCATTTCTTCAAACTTGTAAAATTAAATGAGACAGATTAACTTTAAGTAGCAGGTTTATAAACATCTACTTGAGAAGTAAACCCCATACAGATCAGTGTGTAAAATGCAATAACAGCAAAACTTACAGTTGATCTCATTTATAAGTCGTCTCTTTAAATTTCTACACTTGAGATGCTAAATGTCCTTTTCAAACCCGAAATTCCTCTTTGTATACAGAATGATACTGAAATCTTTAAATGTGACAACATAGTTTCCATCAGGCATAATATAACATATGACAATTTTACAATTCAGGCTTGTACATTATTGATCATTGTGGTGAAATTAAAAAACACACACACACACACATACAGTGGCAGAGCGACCGCGGGTTATAGGGGAGCAAATTGCCCCTGTGTGCCGGGCGAGGGGGGGGGGAGCGCCGTCGTGATTTTCTTTTGTTTTTTTTAGCTGTACCTGGGGCATAGATGGGGGGCAGGGGGGTTTGGAGGTTGGCAACTGACATAAAAACTGTTCTCTGTGGAAAAGGAGGGGGTCGACTATAGAACATTGCCCCCGAGTGCCTCGAATCCTCGAGCCGCCATATGTATATATATATATATATATATATATATATATATATATATATATATATATATATATATATATATATATATATATATATATACGTACGTACGTAAGTACAGACATACACACATACATACATACGATATGTTTGGCTCTTACATACGTCAGTCCGTAGAGCTTCTGAATCGTAATCATGACAAAAATGCCTTCTTCAAAACCTAATCTTTGAAATAGCTTTGTCGTCTCAACATGATTCAAATTCTTTTTCTTCGTATGTGCAATGCTACAGTTGAATTAATTTTCTAAAATAAGAATTCTTTCTCTCTCATTTTATCACATTCTAAACCTACCCTCTGATTAGATTAACCAAAGGAAAATGGATCGCTAGGGGGAATTCCACGATCCCAAGGAAAATGGAATGCTAGGGGGAATTCCACGAGATAGATTAAATTAGAATCATTATCTTTCATGTTACTACCACCAACGCAGCGGTTACTGCATAGAATACGCAACAGAAGAACACGTCCGATGGGGAATTCCACGAGATAGAATAAATTAGAATCATTATTGTTCATTTTACCACCACCAACGCAACGGTTACTGCATATAATACGTAACAGAAGAACAAGTCCAAGTAAGTGTTGGAGCTATTCTCTGCAAATATTTTGTACTTGTCACGCTCTTATATATATATATATATATATATATATATATATATATATATATATATATATATATATATATATATATATATATATTTATATACATATATATATATATACATATATATATATATATATATATATATATATATATATATATATATATATATATATATATATTATATATATATATATATATATATATATATATATATATATATATATATATTTATATATTTCCAACTTTGTTTATTTTCATCAACATAGGATAAGATATTGTAATCTCAATAATTATAGAGGCAACTGTCTGTTAAGAAATAGAAAATATCGTTCAAAATATATGTAACAAGACAGACATGAGTATGGTTCCCTGTGTAGTTGTGGTTTTGAAAGAGTCATCTTACAAAGTATAACATTTAGTGCTTCTAGTTAGCTAGCTTACCACTTGCTACTTTGACTATGTTATCAATATGTCCATCCCATTTGAAGTTACTGTGAATTGTCGAACAGAGGTGCTTATGTGAGTTAAGAACTTTCAGTTGATAACCACTGAAAAATATTTCTGGTGGTTGCATGTTCAATATGTCTAGGAACAACATTAATTCTGTTTTCATAGGACTGAATTTCATAGGCCGTTTTTTTTTCTTTTTTCAAATCATTAAATCTCTGGAAGTCATGATTCATTACCTATTCAATTTCGGCGGCGTAAAGTTATGAATGATGCTAAAATAGATTCTTCTCCAAACAGACGAGTAAGAGATTTCATAGTGACAGCTATATCATTTACCTACATAAGAAAGAGCAATGGTCCTAAGACTGATTCTAGAAGTATGCCTGCAATAGTATTTTAACGCTAGAAAAGGATTTATAAATTACAACTTTTTGCTCACGATCGGACAGGTAGCTGTTAAATTAGTCAAATAAATAATTTCTGATTCCGTTTTTCCTGAGTCTGAATAGTAGGCAACTAATGCCAACTGTCAACTGCCATTGAAAGATAGAAAGATATATAAAAAAAAAACACACAACTATTTGATTTTATTTTCCTCGATAAGCATAGACTATCGTATATTTCGATTAGTTGAAACACAGCAAGATTAGACGGTAGAAAGCCTGATTGGTACTTGTTGAAAATATTATTGGTGTGAAAGTAAATGTAAACATATTTGTATACAATCCGTCTAAATACCTTTCCAATATAGCTACGTCATTACGTACAAACTTTTTGTACAATAGTAATAGCCGGATACCAAATAAGGAATCAATCATCTTTATGTCGATTATATATTTGGAAAAAAAACCTGACATTTAAAAGAGCCTTGTACATGCTATACATTTGTGTTTAGGTGTCATTTGTGTTACACGAAGTCGTCTAACACAGAGCGTAGTATTTAACAGCTCAAATTGTAGCCACTAATTAATTAAGAGAGGAAATCTGAACAAATGATAATTTCCGATTCCGTTTGGGAAATATTATAATTTATATTATACGAAGCTATCTGACTTGAATTGTCGTATTTAACAGCCCCAATTGTAGTCCAGCAATTAACGGCAGCAGTTTGATAATTGACCGATAATTGTTCGTAAATACTGAGTTAAATTTATTGCTGAAATGAATAATAATCTCATATAAGTCTATATATCGCCCTTTACAGAGATATACTTGAATGCTATATACTACAATCAGGAATCTAAATTGTTAGACAGTTCACGTGCACAACGAAGACTTAACGCACATTTATTCACTACATTAGGAGATATTGTTATACAATTACCACCAAAATAAGACCTCTACGGAAAAAGCCGAGCAACGTTTTGTAAACAGCTTGATACACACGCGCCAGCTTGTGAAGTCAGTGGAGGAACTGTGCACAGGATGCATAATAGTCTATGATAGTAGTAATAAAACTTGTTTAAATGATGTGTATATTTTCATTAAGTACGGTCGACTAACTCTGACACCTATTTTTATTTTCATTAAAGGTTGCGCTTATGTTTATGTTGAGCACTGACTTGCGTGTCGAAACTTTGTCGAAAGGGACAATGTACGTTTTTCTTAGTTATTTTCTTTTTAAAAAAGACGTTCTAGCCTTTTATACAATAGTAATAGTCAGTTACCAAACAAAGAATCAATTATCTGTCTGTCCATTATATATTTGGACAATAAAAAATATCATTTCAAAAGAGTCTTGTATATGCAATACAAATGTGTTTAGCTGTCATTTATAATATAAACGAAGCCATCTAACACGGGGCGTAGTATTTAACAACACTAATTGTAGCCCAACAACTAATTAGGAGTGGAAGTTTTATAATTCGACAATTGATAATTGATAATTTTAGATTCCGTATAGGAAAGGTATCATTTATATTACGGGAAGCTATCTGACTTGGAGTGTCGTATTTAACAACTCCAATAGTAGTCCAGCAATTAAGAGCAGAAATTTGATAATTGACTGATGATTGTCCATAAAAACTGAGTAAAATTTACTGTTGAAATTAATAATGATGTGGAAAAATATCGCTTTCTGGGGAATGGGGGTGGGGGTGGGACACTAGATCGCCAGACCGACCTTGCCTTGAATTCATATGTTACTGTAGTCGTCGTCTGTCTACGGCATTTCTGCATACATCTCTCTCTCTCTCTCTCTCTCTCTCTCTCTCTCTCTCTCTCTCTCTCTCTCTCTCTCTCTCTCTCTCACACACACACACACACACACGTACAAAGGCATTTGTGAATTCCGTAAATTGTATTTTCAGTTGACTTTTAGCTGATAATAAAATCGAGTGTTCACATTGCGAGCATCTCTTCGTTTAGACCCCTACTTGAATCATTCTCTTTCGCTATTTGTTCCCTCCCTCCCTCTATTTTTCTCGCAGTTTAATTGTACATCTTTTCCCAATCGTGGTTGAATTAAATAATTACATGTTTAGCTACGACTCGATATCCTTCAGTGCATTTTTCAGCGACCCCTCACAGCCTACTATCTCTCTCTTCATATTGTGACATAAACGTACGATTTATTGTTGTTGGGTTTTTTTTTTTTGTAATATCCGTGTAAATATATTAATATACGTGTAGCTAAAAACGTCTTCGCCAATAATGGGATTTTAATATCGATGCATCTACTTTAGACACATTTAGACACAGTCATATAACTAAGATATACTTATGAAGAGAACCATGTTTAACCAAGATATACTTATGAAAGAACTACGTTTCACTAAGAGAATTTACATTAGCTAATATCCATGAATTTAAAAATAAATAATTTTTCCTAGGACCTATTATATAAGTAACGTAAAATTTTAGTAACTGAAAGTGAAAGTGGTTTCAGCATATTATGACTAATACGATTAGAATTATTATCGTTATTAGTATCAAGGGTATATCTAGAAAGCATCTGTCATATCCTGTGCGGTAACTGTAATGAAAAATAATTCGTGACTTGTAATAAGATTAAGATCAGGCAAAGTCTGATTATGGTCCTTAACCGTTGAATTTGACACAAAGTATGAGTTAAGAATCTCCCCCTTTTCAGTATTTTCATATAAGTATACATCAATCGGATTGACATGTGGAGATTACACGGATGGTATACTGTTTGTAGATTTAATTTCTGTCGAAAACGTGCATGATTATTGTTCAGTAATTCCGATGATTAATTGTTTTCAGCAAATAAAAATTACGTTATACTTACTGTAGAAACATTACTTGGCCTAGTTTTTCATATTATGAGTATTCACTATGTTTTTGAGCGAGGTTTTCCCATGCTGATTGCCTTTGACTCATCCCGTCACGTTTCCTACTCATTGAGAAGTACTATATATTATTGTAGGGCGTTATTATCTTGTTATATACACTGTCTATGGCAAGTACTATATATTATTGTCGGGCGTTATTATCTTGTTTTATACACTGTCTATGGCAAGTACCATATATTATTGTGGGGCGTTATTATCTTGTTTATACACTCCCTATGGCAAGTACTATATATTATGGTGGGGCGCTATTATCTTGTTTTATACACTGAATATGGCAAGTACTATATATTATTGTGGGGCGTTATTATCTTGTTTTATACACTGTCTATGGAAAGTACAATATGTTTTTGTCGGGCATTATTATCTTGTTATATACACTGTCTATGGCAAGTACTATATATTATTCTGGGGCATTGTTATCTAGTTTTATACACTCCCTATGGCAAGTACTATATATTATTGTGGGGCATTATTATCTTGTTTATACACTGACTATGGCAAGTACTATATATTATTGTCGGGCATTATTATCTTGTTTTATACACTGAATATGGCAAGTACTATATATTATTGTCGGGCGTTATTATCTTGTTATATACACTGTCTATGGCAAGTACTATATATTATTGTGGGGCGCTATTATCTTGTTATATACACTGTCAATGGCAAGTACTATATATTATTGTCGGTCATTATTATCTTGTTTTATACACTCCCTATGGCAAGTACTATATATTATTGTAGGGCGTTATTATCTTGTTTTATACACTGTCTATGGCAAGTACTATATATTATTGTGGGGCGTTATTATCTTGTTTTATACACTGTCTATGGCAAGTACTATATATTATTGTGGGGCGTTATTATCTTGTTTTATACACTGTCAATGGCAAGTACTATATATTATTGTCGGGCGTTATTATCTTGTTTTATACACTGTGTATCGCAAGTACCATATATTATTGTGGGGCGTTATTATCTTGTTTTATACCCTGTCTATGGCAAGTACTATATATTATTGTGGGGCGTTATTATCTTGTTTTATACACTGTCAATGGCAAGTACTATATATTATTGTAGGGCGTTATTATCTTGTTTTATACACTGTCTATGGCAAGTACTATATATTATTATGGAGCGTTATTATCTTGTTTTATACACTGTCTATGGCAAGTACTATATATTATTGTAGGGCGTTATTATCTTGTTTTATACACTGTCAATGGCAAGTAGTATATATTATTGTAGGGCGTTATTATCTTGTTTTATACACTGTCAATGGCAAGTACTATATATTATTGTGGGGCGTTATTATCTTGTTTTATACACTGACTATGGCAAGTAATTCAGTAGTTACAGTAAAACTTTCAACACAATCGTTAACGTCAAAATAATTATCAAGTGAATGATTCCATTTCTACTACAGGTTGACTAAATATGTTAAAATCTGCGCGCTTTTAATCTCCAACGTTTCGTTCAAAATATGTGTTCATTATCATGGCTAACATTGCCATCAACCATTGTCACGTGAACAATAATATTATTGCAAGCCGTTATGTGAAGCTATTTATATTGACAGGGTTTTCACGAAATATTTCTGCAACCTGTTGTTTATTTATATATAAAAATGGAACCCTTCTGATATTCGTCATAGATCATAAGGTGGCCAGCGTGAAAAATTATTATTGTTACTTGTCCTTAATACTTGCTATATTAACATAGGGTTTTAGCTAAACGTTACTTTCAATGGGAAATTGTTTCTCCATGACAACGGCGCATCTGTGGCGCTAAGAACAGTTTATTGATAGCAGGACTTAAAATCTAACTATTCACTTCTAATTTTGTATCCTCTAATTAATGAGATGTCATTTCAATTCAGCTGATAGCAGGACTTAAAATCTAGCTATTCACTTCTAATTTTGTATCCTCTAATTAATGAGATGTCATTTCAATTCAGCTGATAGCAGGACTTAAAATCTAACTATTCACTTCTAATTTTGTATCCTCTAATTAATGAGATGTCATTTCAATTCAGCTGATAGCAGGACTTAAAATCTAACTATTCACTTCTAATTTTGTATCCTCTAATTAATGAGATGTATTTCAATTCAGCTGATAGCAGGACTTAAAATCTAGCTATTCACTTCTAATTTTGTATCCTCTAATTAATGAGATGTCATTTCAATTCAGCTTAAAGTAAAAAAAAAATAATTAAAAAAAGTCTTGAATTTGTGTGATTACTAGGTAATCTCAGTATTATCGATCATGAAATAATTGGAATTTTGTCTGTCATAGTGTAATGTATCAGTATACCCATTTGTTCAGAACGATTGTCTTTTTACCAAATGTTCTTAAGAGACACTTGACCACGTTAATCTCACCTTTACTAAATACTTTTATATAAAGGGATCATTAGTACCAAGCGTTTTTTTAAATTATATAGTATTTATTTTTACTTTTGATTCATGCAAACTCTGGTAAGATTTACAAAGAACCTTGAATCACTTTTATGAATCGTTGAAATCGTTACAAAGTAAAGAGACTATGCAATCAATGTTCTTTTTTTATATTACCTTGTACTTAGCAACTGAAAGGTAGGGGAATCTTTCTATTACAGCTGGAAAAATAAATGCATGTGCATAAATAATGAAAAATGTAGAAAGTTGTGTTCTTGTTATTGTTTTGTTTCTTTTTTTTCCCTTTTTTCTTCAAAAATGTCCTAATGGTTACCAAATATAAATTGGTTTGCGTTTGAAGATATTGCATCTTTAACCTGCCTGTCATCAATGATTGAATATATATATCACTTTTTTTGGCGCGACTTTCCTTCTTGCTTTATTAGAGTCTTGTTAAAAACAAAATGGTGTAACCATTGAGCCAATATCATAAAAACCTAAAAAGTACACGTCTACCAGCAGGATGCCAGTCCTTTCGTAATGTTTACCAAAATTTCTAAAGTGATACAATAACCGAAAGGATGCCGTTAAATCGAAACGATTAGAAACTCAACCTTTCTCCCCATCTAGCCTTTGGGCTTACTGAATAGCTGGCAGTTATTATAATGTGTATTCCATACCTCGCACAATTTCCGATTGTTTCATTTGTTGTACATCATTTACCTCTAATTTTGACAGGATGAATTTTGAAAAGTTTTGTAAAACACCCAAAAGACTGGCATCACGTTTTTTCCCAACTACTACCTCTATGTACATGATGAAAAAAGTCGATACTGCGACTGGACGTTCTGCTTGGACATACGTATGGGATGCTTTTGTGGATCAACAGTGACTAAGAAACTCTGCAATGGCTTACAAACTTGAAATGGTGTTTCTTTAAAATAAAATGTTAATAATAAAATGTTCTGTTAATAAACATGTATTTTAAAGGTAAATAATGTAGTTTAGCGGAACTTTTATCAGGATTATTAGTAAGTCAACCTATGTCTAATATGCACTGCAACCAATTCTATCAACTTTTGTTTGAATAAAATAATTAACAGAAAAATCATACTAAACAGTCATCTCAAACAGTGATGTGGAAATATATAATTTAATTGGCACGAGTACTTCCTGCGTCACTGACAGCCACATACATGTTCGTTTACCCGTTTACCGATTTTGGAAATATTTACAGGCAGTAAACAAAACTAAGCCGTTTACACGTATCAACGTTGCAGCTTTATTCTTGTTTGACTTCTGGTGTGTTTACAGCGTAATGTTCAAACGATGTTGATAAATATACTTAATAATGAGGTGTGTGTGTGTGTGTGTGTTTCTTATTTTTTATAATTATGGACTGATAATAGTTTCTGCAATGCATTGTCACACTAAAGGTATTATGGTTACTATTACAATGGAGAGTCACTCAAAAGCTGTTGTAACCTGTCTGCAATCCAACTAATGTTTGTTTTGCATTCTTGGGGCAACAAAAGTTTAATGACTATGTCTAATGGAATTATTCCAAGCATTACTTTCATTAGACATAACCATGGAAACTTTTGTAAATTAAACGCTTTCTTTTGTGTTTATTTTCTGTCTTGTTAGTCTCTGTTTTTGTAATTGCATTTGACAAAGACCCAGTAAGAGTCGAAAGCACTTATGCTAGTTAAAAACTAGTTCTGCACTGTTCATTTTCTTGCATTTATCTTAACCATTCTCTGACACACGTGATTCCTTGTTTTATCTGGATCCATATGCACACTCGAAAGGACTGTTATTCGCTATATATATATATATATATATATATATATATATATATATATATATATATATATATATATATATATATATATATATGTGTGTGTGTGTGTGTGTGTGTGTGTGTGTGTGTGTGTGTGTGTATATATATATATAATTTGAAATTACACGGAGTGCAGATTGGGTTATTCTATCTTATTAAAGCCAGTCATGGGTCATGGTGACTAATCTGAACATCGTCTTTATTTAGCGACCTAATTTGTCTATTTTTAGAATAACTCTAGGTCTGTCCGATCGGTGGTGTTTGCTTTTATATATCTTTGCCAGCCCGGTAGATAATTAATTAATTTCGGGCTAAAACGGGGAAAATACCTATCAGCTACCAGTGGGTTTCTCTTTTCGAAACCCGTATGACCATATATATATATATATATATATATATATATATATATATATATATATATATATATATATATATATATATATCGTATGACAATTTATAACAACAAATTACGATCTTCCTTCCTCCAACACGATATATGTTGCTTTTTTTTTTTTTTTCTTCCCACTTACAGCGCGGTTATCGGTGATAGACAGCAGGCAGGTCACATATTAAGTATTATTAGTGGTTGAGTAACTTACCAATGAAGATAATGGACTTTGGATTGAATTACAATATAGCGGGTCGTAGTTTCCAAAGAGAGGCTCTCAGTTCCGGCGCTTATACTATAAGAGATTACACTAAAAAGAGCACAACAGAATATTAGATTATATGGAAGCAAGACACATCTTTCTCATCACAAGAACGCATCTTGACGGACACATAATGTAAATCCACGAGAAAGTACCGTATATACTAGCGTATAAACCGGGTCCAAATGCAAGCAACATAGACACAGATCTGCCGTCGCATAATGCGCTGGCAGATCAGGGTCTATATTGTTTGTTCTACTGATTAGTAATTACAAACTGCATAGACCCAGATCTGCCGGTGCATTATGCGACGGCAGATCTGGGTCTATGCAGTTTGTAGTTGGTAGAAGATTATATGCGAGTATATAAGGTAAGTCAAATAATTAAGATGTCCTTAAGATAAAATAATGTCTTATATCACTGGAAATATGTAAAATTCTACTTTAAAACTTAGCTAATTTGTTTGTTTTTTGTCTGTTTTCTGTATTATGTTTTCTTGCAATTAAGGAGTTTTTAGTTCTGAAAATATTCACACACTTATCTCCGATGAGAAACTATACCGTGAATTTTACTTACGTTGGAACTTAATTACGCACAAAATTTCTTTCTTTCTTTATTTGTTTATTTATTTATTTACAGGACTTTATTCTAGGATGGTGTCCCATGGAACTGAATGCCTTCTTTTTTCCCTAGCTATAAACTGTCTGTTGTTCATCTCTGCCGTTGTTTTGGGTATAATTCAATTCGCAAAACCACAACAATCGGATTCACACGGACATAGCGACAGTTTAAATGATCTTGACCCACCGAGCATATGCTTCCCGTGTAGAGAGGCTTCCAGCGTGCGGAACGTGAATTTGTACTTTTTGGATAAAAAACGCAGTATTTGTTGTGTGAAACACAAAGAATCTCATCAGCATCTTTTGAAAATGGTAAGTATTTTAAAAATGAAATTCTTTTAATAAAAATTACTGTGATATTGATGTGCATGGCGTTCAATACAACATTAATCTCTCTCTCTCTTTCTCTCTCTCTCTCTCTCTCTCTCTCTCTCTCTCTCTCTCTCTCTCTCTCTCTCTCTCTCTCTCTCTGTGAGAATAGAAATGTCTTTGTATACATAAATTAATGAATCATATCTAATCGTTCACACGAGATCATTAAAAAAAGAATCTTCGGTAGATCCATCATGAACTTTCTGAATAATTATAACTGAATCTGTTGTAACTTCGTTGTAATTATAAGTGTTGTCACTTAATAAGTGACTTAGAAGCGTCTTCCTCATTACTTTGTCGCCGCATTCATCATCTTCATCTATTTGCCAAGAACATCATCTCTTAAACTCTTACATTTTGACCCTTAAAACAAAAATTAAAAGATAACTTCTTATATATTGCTCACAGAACCCTGTTATTTCTTACAGATGCTACTTGCTGAAAGATATAAAAAAAAATCCGGTGACAAACCACGTGTTGCACATTTTTACCTGAATCAGTCAGCTCTGGGTAATTATATCCAAACATTCTTTGCCCTCTGCACATTATAAGTATGTTTGTTCCTTTATGTACGTACACATGTATGTATGTATGTATGTATGTATGTATGTATGTATGTATGTATGTATGTATGTATGTATGTATGTATCTATGTATGTATGTATGTATGTATGTATGTATGTATGTATGTATGTATGTATGTATGTATGTATGTATGTATGTATGTATGTATGTATGTATGTATGTATGTATGTATGTATGTATGTATGTATTGTAACACGCACAGGGGTTCCTCTACCGGGCGAATCAAACACCTGCGTGAGGTTGGGCTTGAAGTCCCTTTTTTTCCCCTATTTCCAAGGACTTCCCGACAACATTCGTTGTCAACTGGAAGTTCTTGTAACGCGTAAAGACTAGAAACAATTTTTCTCTAATCAATAAATAAATGACCACAATGTCACAACTATAACTTCACAATTCCATGGATTTTCCTTGTTAGCATGCCGTGGCATGAAGCACATAACACAGTTCAAACACCCAATGCAGGGAACTATAAAAATACTAAAACTGCTTCAATAGAATCTTGTCTCTATTAATTTTTTTAGGTACAGATAGGATAAGCTCTCAAAATAATTTTTTTACTAAAATTTTACTTTTCATTATTAACCAATTATGGACCACCAAACCCGTATATACTCTATTGTATATCTATTGTATCTTCCCCATTTCTAGACTGGTTCACAGTTGTTTCGTATAATTAGTACCGTGAGTCCTAAAAACAACAATCGGAACCTCGTTTCGCATGTGTACTTCCACCAACTGCTACAATGAAAGGCATCTCCAAACAAAGGGATGACCTCTTCCCAATTATTCCATGGCACAAAACAGTAGTTCCTGTCACGAATATCTCCCACCGAAAGGCACAATCAATCAACACCTCTGAATAAAATAGGAACTACTTGGCTCCATGCCCACTTATTCTAGTCTGACCCAATCTCAAACTACGAAACCAATCTGCGCCACAGCAAAGTCTCTTAAAAACTGTAAGTATGATGTCTGTTCCTAGAAATTGGCTAATTAGTCGGGTTGGGAAATATTTTCCCAACACCAACTTCCCATAATCAAACAATTAATCACTAAAATCTAACGAACCTATAAATGGAGACGTAAATACAAATGGAACATACCCAAATTTATTACAGTATGTATGTATGTATGTATGTATGTATGTATGTATGTATGTATGTATGTATGTATGTATGTATGTATGTATGTATGTATGTATGTATGTATGTATGTATGTATGTATGTATGTATGTATGTCCGTGACTCGGGAGAGTATATATGCAAAACAACGTATGTTCTTATATTCATAAACACGAAAATCAATGGGAATTCCAGACCTTAATTGATTAGCGCAAAGTGTTCTAGCAAAGAGGGAAATACGATTAATGATTTATGGTTTTCTGACTGCTTAGTGATGAGTCTCCATAAAAAATGACAAGAATATATGCATAGACGAACGAATGATGGAACGAAAGATCAACTGACTTTTGGATGGACGAACGTACGAACTAATTGACAAACTGACAGACGAACTGTACGACTGACTGACTGAATCAATAAATCTCTACGTAACACCATTAGAGATGACACTTTATTCATTAAAACGTAAATATGAGGTAAACATGATCACATTGCATATTTCAGATTCTGCAAGGTATTTTATCTCGTAAAAGGCCAGGAGAATCTCAGATGAACATTTTTTTGGTGTGAATTAATTGTGTACATATATAATGATATGGAAGGACAATGTAACACACCTGCTTTCCACTTCTGCGATCTTCAGCTTGATCCGACTTAAGCAAGAATATATTGTCACCCCTGGGTAGTTTTCCCATGGTTTTCCAGTTGTCTCCACTTTTTAATAGTATTCTGGGCAAATATGAGCCACTGAAAGTACTGATACATGTTTTGAGAAGGGATAATTGTACAATCGACGTAAAAAGATATCAAATCTCGCGTAGAAAAAAATATTTTTAAAGTGTGAAGCTTCGATAATTTTGTTCGTCCCTTTTTCAGAGTATTCTGCCATCCGTTGGACGACGAATATGGATGGGACTTTGGCTATCATCGCAAACGGATTTCAGCCATCGAAAACCGGGCACATTAGAATCCCGGTATCCGGACAATATTACATATACTGCTTACTTTCGTTTAATGTTCCTCTTCAAAATAACAACAATAATACTTATATAGAACACTACCTGTACAAACAGAGAGATGGTCATGGAACTGACCCCCAGCGAACGGAGTTGTTGGCTATTCAGAGTCTAAGCATTTCAGGCTATGTGACTTTCCAGAACAGTTTCCTATCCACAACACAGAACTTGGAGGAAGGAGATAGTGTTTTTATCTCCGTCTCCGACGTGTCGGCTTTATACAGAGGCAATACATTCAGCTATTTTGGAATGTTCCGATTGTGATTGATACTACTCAGATTGTTGCTAATTTGAAGTATCTGTAGCTATTGTATGTTCTGTTGTTGCTATTGCTGTTTTGCTTGTTGTTTTGGTAGTTGGTTTGGTTGTTGCTATTGTAGATGATGATGACGACGACTAGGATGATGAAGACGATGATGATTCCTTTATGCTTTCGCCTTTCTCATGGCAATATATTTGCTACTCTATTATCCTTGAAATTATAATGCACACTATGATTCTACCATTACTACTATGACTAATATCACTAGCACAACCGATACCCCCCACACACACACTATGATTCTACTATTACTACCGTGACTAATATCACTAGCACAACCGATACCCCCCCCCACACACTATGATTCTACCATTACTACTGTGACTAATATCACTAGCACAACCGATACCCCCCCCACACGCTATGATTCTACTATTACTACCGTGACTAATATCACTAGCACAACCGATACCCTCCCCCCTCACACACTATGATTCTACCATTACAACTATGACTAATATCACTAGCACAAACGATACCCCCCCACACACACACTATGATTCTACCATTACTACTGTGACTAATATCACTAGCACAACCGATACCCCCCCCACACACTATGATTCTACCATTACTACTATGACTAATATCACTAGCACAACCGATACCCCCCCCCCACACACACACTATGATTCTACCATTACAACTATGACTAATATCACTAGCACAAACGATACCCCCCCCCACACACACTACGATTCTACCATTACTACCATGACTAATATCACTAGCACAACCGATACCCCCCCACACTATGATTCTACCATTACTACCGTGACTAATATCACTAGCACAACCGATACCCCCCCACACTATGATTCTACCATTACTACCGTGACTAATATCACTAGCACAACCGATACCCCCCCACACTATGATTCTACTATTACTACCGTGACTAATATCACTAGCACAACCGATACCCCCCCCCCCCCCCCACACACACACTATGATTCTACCATTACTAATGTGACTAATATCACTAGCGCAACCGATACCAAACAATGACAATGGAAATTCCTACAAAATTACAATACACATCCTCGTATTCAGGATATCCACCAACACCACCCTCAGCAGGAAATCAAAATTTCCTTTCGAAGCAGTCACTGAAATTTATATTGTTAAATATTTAAAGAAAACCTGACTTTAACAAAGCAACAGGTGTTTATAATATATCTTCAAAAATACTACATTGTAGAAAACCAGTTTTACTGAGATGTTTAAAACAACCCTTGTAAATATACTTATAGAAAAACGACAGTTTCCAGATCAATTGAAACTTGCTATAGTAACCTCTGTATTTAAAAAGAAGGATAAATTCAGTAAACAAAATCATCGTCCAGTCAGTATTTTATCCATAGTCTCAAAAGTATCTGAACAACTATCAAATTACTTCAGTAACCTATTTCGCCCCAATCTTGTAGCTTCTCGTAGTGGACGTAGCTGTCAGTTCACTCTAATTTCTCCGATATAGGAATGGCGGAAATCTCTGGATAATTAAGAACATGTGCGAGCTATTCTAATGGATCTTTCCAAAGCATTTAACTGTTTTCCACATTACCTCTTTCTTGAAAAACTGAAAACGTATGGTCTAGGTGAAGGGGGTCGTTAAACTGATAGACACTTTTTTTAACAAAAAAAGAGACAGTTTGTTTAAATAGGAACCGACAAAAGTTTGTTTCTAAATATTAGCAAAGGGGTCCTACAAGGTTCGATTCCCAGGCCGATAATTTTCAACGTTTGTATTACTTTAATGACAAAACAAAGCTTTTGAACTATACGGATGATAACAAACTTGTCTGTGTACATGAAAACTATGAGATGTTTAAAACAACCGTAGAAAATAGTGTTTGAACTTATCAAGTCGTTATCATATAATCAAATACAAACAAACCCGTACAAATTCCAGGCGACAGAGACTGGGCAGCAGATATACCAAATAAATCCAGTTTTCATTTTGGATGGAACACCAATACAGATTGATGAATCTGTAAAATTCTTTGGTGCTGATATTGACTACTTACTAAATTTTGTTGGACATGTCAGTAATATTTGTTAAAAGACCTCAATAAATGCTCTTAAACGCTTAGGTAAATTCCTAATTTTTGAACGAAGAAATGCAATATATCATACATTTATCATGGCAAACTTAAATTTTCTCTACACTTGTATGTTATTTTTGTTGTGAAACAAATACAGATAAATTCACTCAAGTTTAGGTCTAAAATTTGTGTACAATGATTTGTGTACAATGATTTTGACCGTACTTATGATTAACTACCGTATATGCACAGGCAGATCTGGGTCTATGTTGTTTATTCTATAGATTACTCCTAACAAACTGCACAGACCCTGTTCTGTCAACGCATTATGTAACGGCAGTATGCAGTTGGACTCGACTTATAAGCTAGTATATACGGTACTTAACAGGGCAAAAGCACCTGTCATACACTTACGCAGACTAAGGCAGATAAATATGGAAAGAAACAAAATAGTTTATGATGTTGACAGAGCTCATATTAAAGATTTTCTTTTAGATAGAAAAACATGCTCGATTTCCGATAGGTCTGACAACAAGGTACGGTATAAACAGTTTTAGCTATGCAGCTGTTAAGCTGTAGAACTCCCTTGCAGATGAAGCGAGACATGCCAGCAGTTATAACGACTTCAGAAGATTGATTCAATTTTGAACGGGTGAATGCTGCAACTGCAGTGCTTAGAAAAGTACTTAAGGGAATGCCACAAGCTTCCTGTCTGTATAGTTAATGCTGGGTATGGATCTTAATCCATTTTATATTATTTTCCCTGTTTGCTGATCGGTTTAAATTGGCATGGTTTTGCTGCCGTTTTAAGTTTAAATAGCTTCATTTCCCTAGTTTTAGCCTTCTTATTTTGGCTTTCTTTTAGTCTAATTATGTAGTTTTTACCTTTCTACCTTAAGTCTTAATTTAGTTTTTAGCTTCTCTTTTTACCTTAAGTCTTAATTTAGTTTTTAGCTTCTCTTTTTACCTTAAGTCTTAATTTAGTTTTTAGCTTCTCTTTTTACCTTAAGTCTTAATTTAGTTTTTAGCTTCTCTTTTTACCTTAAGTCTTAATTTAGTTTTTAGCTTCTCTGCACGGTATAATGTTTTAGTTTTCTGTTTTCTGTTTTAATTTATCTTAGAAATTACCTTGAGTATATTTAATTTATATGTAAGATTTTAAGCGTTTATTAATACTTTGATTATTTTAATCCTTGCTTCTGTTTACTGTAGTTGTTTAGTGTTGCAAGTCCATTGGCATATGTGTATCATGTCGCCATACGTATGTATGTATGTATATATGTATGTATCTATGTAAATCACTATCACTGCATGATGAGAAATGTGTAATAAGATTGTTTTGTTGTGTCGCGTATTGTGATTTGTGCTGTTCAGATTTATTATCATTTGTGTTTTATGTTTAATTCATGTTTCATAGTCGGTAGAAAAAGCTAACATAAACTTACGTTTTAATTTGGTTTAGCATGTACCGACTCTAAATAAAAATTACTTGACTTGACATCTTTCTTTCTTTCTCTGTAGCTCAGTTGGTAGAACGCCAGACTCGTAATCCAAGGGTTGCGGGTTCAATAACCACTCACGCCAACTAGGGTCTGCTGCCTCAACGTGTCACTAGAAAGGCACATTGCTCCCAATTTCTTGGCATGATATAATGCTGAATGTGTCTTTAAAAGCCAACCAACAATCAACTTCTTCAACTGCTGCTTTGTCTTCTTTATTGTCCAATGTTTCATTGCTACATATTAACTTTGGTAATATATTAACTTTCATACTTCGTTATCTTTCTTTACGAAATATCATGGACGTACAACACACTTAAGGACGTGCGGTATAGTCAGATCTACCAAAGACAAATGTTTGAAACATTTTCCATGAGAAGAGAAGCTTGTGAATGGGTAAAATAAAATGTAGGCGTCACAGTATTAAGTTTTCGGTGAGTACCATAAATATCAACTAAAGTAGGTCACTGTGATCGTATTTTTACCCTTGAGTGCTTCACTCAATTTTTATTTTCGAGACCATGTTAGTTGGAAGCGAGACCTAGCAGGCATCTGGTTGGCAACAGTTAAGTTTTTTTGTTACAATGTTTAATTTGCGTATATTTCCTAAACCCCTCTCTTAGATTCTCATCATACTTGGCATGAATAATTATGAAGGTAAGATAATTCATTCTATGACATGCTTGCTTACCCCTATGACCTTTGAAACAAGGTCACAGTCGTATACAGTTTACAATAAGGTGTTGGTTAAAGTGCTTTCATTCGCTTATATTTCCTAAACTCCTTGAAGGATTTGTTCATACTTGAAATGAGTCATAACGAAGCTAAGACAATTTTTATATGCTGATATGCACACTTGCACCTTTGACCTCAGGGTCATGTTCACAATCATAGAAACTTTGCGTTGTTTTTTATCCCCCACTTTTTTCATTTGCCTATATCTTCTAAACAACTGGATGCGTTTTCTTCATACTTGGCGTGAATCATTATGAAGCTAGGATTATTATGCGACACGCACTCTCGCCCATTTGATCTTTGGGTCACAGTCATATAGAAAATGTGCATTAAAGTTTTAGTTAAAGTTTTTTTTTCTTCATTTGCTTATATTTCCTAAACATCTTGATGGATTTTGTTGATATATTGTGAAGGTATAACAATTATTACTGCAACACGCTAGCTCTCTTTTGACATTGGGGCAAGGTCATACGTTTTGCATCAATGTGTTGATTGTGGTTTCAACATGCATGTCATGGCCATCTAATGTTTAGTTTAGTTTCTCAAGGATTATATGCATCATAAGCATCCTACTTGGTGAGATATGTATTGGTTAATGCAACACACCATTACCAAATATTACCTTTTTATGAAAGGTTGTAGCAATGTTGTCACAAATAAATCAGTGCCCTACAAGTGTGCACAACAAAAGTGAACAGGACTGTGTCACGAGCCATACATCTCTGTCTTACTTGAGTAACGTTTCGCCCCTCCCCGGCCCGGCCACTTTAGGATGGCGCCGCGGCAGGCTTTTCTTTGCCCTTTTTTCCTGCGTCAGTCATTTGTTTACATTGTGCCAGGCGTTGCTTTTTTTTTCTCCAACAATTTTCCCTTTTTCAGTTGCAAAATGCAGTTTTCATTTCCTCCTCCCCTCCCTCCTCCCCCCCCCCCAAAAAAAAAAAAATAAAAAAAAAGAGCGCGAAGCAACCGGAACGTTTCCTAGATTAAGTGTTATTTACAGTTAGGTGGTTATATTTATGCCCTCGAAACGCCTAAAATGCGAAAAGTTCCGCGGACTGGCTTTGCCACTCTCGTCCTCGCCAGTTTCCATCCTACAGACCCCTTGTTGCTTGTTTAAGTTCCCACTAAACGATAGTTCTAGATCCGCCCCTGCAATTCACGATAAAATACGATGCTCTTTTGATCATTAGATACACGTTTAAAGTGCATTGTTTGGAGGATAATTACCATGTCCTTATTAGATCCTGGGGGAAATACTTTTGAGGCACACAAGTTTTTTCTGGCTAGAAGTGTGCAACAAAAGTAAAAATGTTTACCACAGGAATGACAGTAAATTACTTTGATCCCTTTTTACAGCAGTATGCTACAATCAATACACAATCAGAGAAGCCTTTAATTTTAATGTAATAAAATACAGAACATATTTAATAATTAAAAACAAAAACTAACAAACAAACATTTGGTTCACGAATTTTGGTGACAAAAATTAAGTCTGCAAGAACATAAAAGAGGAAACTAAAAAGCTATGGCAAGCTGAAAGTGTCGACATTATGGAAACGAATGGAAGAAATTTTCTTTGACTGAATACTTGACGAAGATGGTAGCAATAAAGTGTGCTTAAATCTTGTAATATTTACTTGTGTTCTGGTTATAACCAATATTTGGAATATCATAATTTCTAAAATACATGCAGTTTTTGTCTTATCTTCACATTTATGGACAAAAAAAAAAAAAAAGAATAAAGTGTCCTTGAACAACATATGCACTCAAATGCAAGGATGACAGACAATATCAACACACAATTTGATTCAGCATGTGAAATTGGAATTCTCGACATAGGAAATGGAATTTTCAACCACCGCTGTGTAATTCAACAGATTAAATCTAAAAACTCGACATATGAAATGGAAATTTCAACACAAACAATTTTATTCAACATGTGAAATTAGAATTTTCGATATAAAGCATTGAAATTTCAACCGCCGTTGTGTAACTTCAAAAGTTAAAATCTAAAAACTCAACATAGAAAATGGAATTTTCAACCAACCCAGAGCAATTCGACAGATACAATTGAAAAACTCGACATATGAAATGGAACTTTCAATACCAACAATTTGACTCAACATGTGAAATTGGAATATGACATTAAATTTCAACTGCTACTTTCTCATTGGACCAACTTTTGTTCGCTACTCCATCTTATAGTGCAGTGTACGCATACGCACTTACTTAAACAATTCAAATAAATCAACTCTCTCTCTCTCTCTCTCTCTCTCTCTCACACACACACACACACACACACACACACACACACACACACCAATCCCCCCCCCCACGGTTATGCGTGCTATTATTGAAAGATAATAAATTCCAAAAATAAGAACCATATTTGGAAATGAACTTGTGACGTTATGGTAAATCTCAAAAGTACTTTCGTTTTAAAGCCCGGTGTTAGTTACAGTGTGGTTGAAGCCCGGTGTTAGCTACAGTGTGGTTCAGCAGTAGAGGAGCTCATTATACACCTATTCTGGGAAAATTGGAATATGATATAATTATTCCTTTGCACAAAGGAAGTTGATTACAAGCAGTGGAGCAGAAATGACACTATACGACTCCGTACGTAGTATTAACTACTGCTTGTCGATCTGTTTTAACATAGTCCTTATTGTGCTGGCGGTCGTATTCGTCATTTTCTACATACAATAGTAGTATAGGATGTCACGTGGGCGTCAGTGTGGGAAATTCTATGTTAAATCAGGTTTATCGATAGGTTTAACATTAATATGTCACTTGGGCGTCAAGATGGGAAATCCTATTGTAAATCATGTTTTTGACGCCATGTTGTGGGTTTATAGCGTCAAGATGGGAAATCATATGTTGAAAAATGAACGTAGGATTAACATGATGGAATTCTGCTGGCGGGAAATGAAACATTCTAACATTATGGGTCTGTTTGGCGGGAAATATAATATTGTAACACTATGGGTCTATCTGACCTCTAACGGGAAATGTAATGTTACAAATATCCATTGGTTTAACATAATGGGACTCTATAGGGACAAGTTGAGAAATGTAATGTTAAAACTACACCTACTATCCAACACGGCGTTTGGAGTGACCAATGCCTAGTTATCCACTATCCAGCACCTAGTGATCTAATTTCCAGTACCGAGTTATCTACTATCCACCACCCCACAATTAATATCCAAATACGTCGTTGGTGTGGCCAATACTCCTCAACCTACTAACCAACGAAAAGGGTATGATGTAAAAGAAGATGGAAGAAATCACATATTATCACACAATAGAATAGAATAGGAGTGCTTACACACACTATACTTACATACAAACAAATATACTACCACACAAGAGGGGAGTTGGGTGTAAAAGAAGTGGATGAAATCAAACACAAGAAAGGGAAGGAGTGTTTATATACACACTATGCCCCCAAGCATACTTATATACTATCACACAAGAGGAGTAAGTGGGTGTAAGTTTTAGTTGTAAATACACAAAGACATACACAAACATACAAACACGCACTGGTAATGATAGAGTAGTATCTCTGTTTCTAAGAGAATTGGGTGGCCCTGAAAGGGGCCGTTGGGGTGGTAAACCAAAGAGGGTTAACACAGATGACATCTCTTGACTGTTCATCTCGCAAAGAACGATACACATGACCGAAATGAAGACTTTGTATTGGGGAGCGCCAGCAGTGAATACTTCGTATAATTGGAGTGATAGTATGACTACTGCTGCTGCTGTAGCGAGTATTCTTCCAAAGAAGAGTGATTTCAATTTGGCTTTGAACGATTTCTTATATTCTTCGCTAAAGTTGTTTTCTGTACCACCTTCACATCCTTCTCCATCACTGACAGTCAGTGCAACAACAGCAACAACAGGAGTAGGACTTGGACGTGGAAAAGGTTTCAGACAGTTACAGATGATAATGTAAAGTGCATAATGTTTTATGGAAAACTCTTACAGAGGAGACAGTACTCAAATGATTGTCAAATCAAGCAAAATACCCCCCCCCCCCCGCATTATAAAATGTGTTGTGCCTGTGTGTGTTATCTTATGCTAAAAAAAAAAACAAGACAAAGAGACACATGTTTTTTGGTATATTCTCCTGAATAAGAATCAAACTGGAATTTCAAAGCAAATCACAATAATCCATTTTCTTTCTTTACTTTTTACTTTCTTTTTTGAAGTTCTTCACTGGAATGTTTCTTTTTTCTGCTTTTGAACGCTCCTCCCTGTGCTCTTTTTTCTTTGGACACTATGAAGACCAATGTCCTTTTTCTTGACATCGATCCACCACCATCTGCCTTCACCATCTGCATCATTATCACCACCTCCACCATCATCATCATAATCCTGTGACTAATTTCATTTAATATTAAAACTTTCCTTCTGTATAAAGTGGATTGACAGTGTAGTGATGTATCAACTCAAAGTTTTATGATGACCAATTCATTGTTCCGCATTCAGCTATCTGCCAGTGAAGAGTGAAGAAATTGTCCGCCACTGTGACCTCATGGCCATCCTGCATCAGTCTATCAGTCAGATGGTACCCCACAACCCCGCCCCTCCAGTGATTTGCGATACAGAAATACATACAGTATTTGCTGCCTTAAGATCTTAAGCATACTGGTGGGGCTGGGATCAATGGACAATTTTACAAACTGAATATCGCTGAAAGAGTATTGATGACATAGATTCATCTCTCAAGGATATAAATTACATTTTGATAAATGATAGACAAAAATGGTAGACAAAATCTGAAATCGCTCCAATATTCTACAAAAGAAAATCATTATCCTCCTCCTCGTGTACATGAAAACAACGAAGAATATATATATAAATATGTTAATCTACTCTCTTTTGACTAGCTTGACAAGTCACCTGCAAGAGCAGCTGGCCAAGAAATCTGTGTCAGTAGGGAGCTTTCTGTAGAAATTTCTTACAATACTATTGATTGCACATGTTGTGAAAGCAATTGTTTCATTGCTTCTCTTGTTGTAATATTTTCATCCATATCTAATGGCACGTCAGCATCATTTGCCGAATATCGAAAGGTCTCTATTCCAGGATGCTTTCTGTCAACGTTGGTCAAATTCTACTAAGTGGTTTGCTGTGATAAAGTTGTTGAAAAGATATTTTTTTCTTCAGTTTTTAGTAATGGCAGCCATATCTGATGGTGGATTGGAATAATTTCTATAAATGTAAAAAAACTTTCAAGCTAGGATACTTTCCTTCAAATTTGGCCAAATTCTGTTGAGTGTCCTCTGAGAAGAAGTTAGTAAAATGTTCCCTTTTTCTGGGAAACAGGGACTATATTTGATAGCAAATTGGCATCATTTGTGTAAACGTAAAATCGCGCCATGCCAAGATCCTTAGTTTTTGAGAAGTCATTTAAAAAAAAAAAAATTGCAACAGTGGCAATATTTGATTTCAGAGAGGCGTCATTTGCAAAAGATTACCAGGATCCTTTCTGTTAAATCTGGTTAAATTTTGTTGAGCAATTTTTGAGAAGAAGTTGTGAATAATAATTGTAACTGGACGACACATGACAGATAATGCATGTTGTACGACAGATGATGGACTATATCGTAAACTCACTTGGCCTTATGGCCATGTGAGCTAAAAGTAGACATCCAATGTAGATGAGATTGTAAATGGACTTACCAAAATTCGTTTGCAAGCTTTATAATTGAGAAACTTTGTTTCAGGATACTTGTTTGTTCTAGAAACAAACAACCCCCCAGAAATGAACATTAATTATGACTTTTGGTCACTCTGCTATAAGTTTTCTATGGACTCGGAAACTCTAAATCTATATAATTATTATAATAACTTTGAAAGCACATGGTATATTGTTATACAATTCATTCGTACTCTTACTGTAACACCAAAGCTAAAAACTTTAAAGTGTTGAATTTTTATCTCATTCTTAATAGTCCAGCTGCTTGCAATGGAAGCCAAGACGGTCTTATATTTGAAACTATTCAGAGTCTACCCTACATGAATACTAGTATATACAGATGAACAATCTTTGTCTCAGGAAACACATACTTGCCTACTGTAGCCCTGTTTCGTTATCCTAGAGATTTAGCCCCACACCCTGTGGACTTAGCCACTGTGTCACAACTTGGAAACAATTGCGCGAGGTACACAAGTCTTATCGCTGTAAAACTATCCCCATCCCTCGGTTATCCAGGTATCACTCCAGTTTGGTTTTGTAATATTAACCAATACTCCCCACTAAAACCAATACTCCCCACTAAATTCCTTTGAGGGCCCACCTATACTTATCATATGTCAGGTCAGGCTACGACTACTACCGTAAGAAACAGTAAACGGTACTACCTGTGACTGTTGACTCAGAATGAATAGCTACACATGACTCCCTCCGGAAAAAGTCCTTTCTAGTGGATCAGGCGGCCAAGCAGATATGCTTATCCCTCGGCTGTGAAGGCAGATGGAAAGAGCTGTGTGAACAGCGCAGAGCATCAGCTCAGGTGCATTAGAAACTGATTGCCATCCACTGCATCCTTGTTTGTCTCCAGACGTCTCGACATTGTCGTACCACTGGATTCAGACATGACTGGACGAGAGAGTGAGGGTGACTCTGCGCAACTTTCCCTCACTTAAATTCAACTCACGCGCAATTCATGACATTAATCCCCCCCCCCCCATACCTTCAAGCCCTGTGGCGATGAGCAGTAGAACTCAGCAACCCCCTGGGTAACTGAGCAGTCCTTTTTAAGATCCCACTGCTCACCTCTGTAACACGAGGAAGGGCCTAGGAAAGGTGTTCTAAACATTGATTGCTTCACCTTAACCGTGGTCAGCATACTGCGGTTGACGGGGACACTACTTTAGCGGTCGAAAACCTAACACGAAGACAAAGGTGACGCAGCTCACCATTGGTGCCTGGAATGTGCGCACACTAATGGACAGTACATCAGCAGATAGACAAGAGAGAACAACAGCTCTAGTTGGTAGAGAACTGGCCAGATTAAACATCCAGATATCAGCCATCAGTGAAACTCGCCTAGCTGAGAAAGGACAACTCACCAAAGTAGAAGCCGGCTACACCTTCTTCTGGAGTGGATAAAATAAAGAAGAGCGACGTAAAGCTGGTGTTGGGTTTGCCATTAAATCATAACTAGTCAACAAGTTCACAAATCTCCCAAAGGGCGTGAATGACAGACTAATGCAAATGAGACTCCCACTGTCTGGAAAAAGACATGCAACTATCATCAGCGCCTATGTACCCACCATGACCAACCTAGATGAGAACAGGGACAAATTTTATGAAGACCTGGAGTCTCGTATCGCAGATTTCCAGAAGGCAGACAAGCTCATCATTCTTGCCGACTTCAATGCTAGAATTGGCACAGATCACCAGACTTTGGCCAGGTGTCATTGTAAAAAATGGCTTTGGCAAATGCAACAAGAACGGACTCTCCTACTGAGGAAATGCGCTGAACATGACCTCCTAATCACCAACGCAATCTTTCGCCTGCCAAACAGCAACAAGACGTCTTAGATGCACCCACCCACACTCCAATCACTGGCATCTCATTGACTACGTCATCGTCAGGAGAAGAGACAGGCAGGATGTCCGAGTGACGAAGGCCATGAGAAGTGCAGAATGCAGGAGTGACCACAGGCTCATAGTCTCCAAGCTCAATATCCAGATTCAGCCTAGCAGACGACCACAAGGCAAACAAGTGTCCAAAAAGCTTAATGTTTCCAAACTGAAACAGGAAAATGTAAAACATGCATTTGTTGAAGAACTGTGCAGCCAACTAGATACAATCGATATAAACTCCGAGAATGTCGAGGAAAACTGGGCATCCTTCAGAGACTCTGTGTACTCAACTGCATCCAAACCTTGATCCCACCACACGTAAACATAAAAATTGGTTTGATCAGAACAGTGCTGCCATACAGGGACTTCTGAATGAGAAACATCGGCTACAATACTCCTGTTTAGAAGACAGCACTTCATCATCTAAGAAGGCAGCCTTCAATAATATTAACAGGACTGTCCAATGCAAACTCAGAGAGTTGCAAGACTCATATCTAAGCAATAAGCCAGATGAGATTCAGTCCTACGCAGACAGGGATGACATGAAGAACTGCTATGATGCTTTGAACACAATCTACGCGTCACTGACACCAGGAACATCTCCAATACTGAGTGCTGACGGCACCACACTGCTCACTGACAAAGAAAAGATACTTCAAAGATGGGCAGAACACTTCAACAACATCCAAAATCAACAGTCATATCTCTGTGAGGAGGCAATTGATCGACTGCCCCAAGTGGAAATCAAAATATCACATGCTTGTTGACTGAAACTGAAAAAGCCATTGCCTGCTCTCAAATGGCAAAGCACCTGGAGAATGCGCTATACCAGCAGAAGTCTACCTAGCCGGATGTTCGCACACGGCACAGAAACTGACCGAACTCCTGCAGTCAATGTGGACTCAAGGAACTATACCCCTGGAGTAAAAGAATGCATCCATCATCCGCTTGTACAAGCGGGAAGACAACAGACAATCCTGCGACAACCATCGGGGCATCTCCTTTCTGTCGTTAGCCGGCAAACTCCTCGCATGAATTCTGCTGAATCGCCTTGTGCATCACATCGATCAAGGGCTCCTGAGAGAGAGTCAGTGTGGCTACAGAAAAGGACGAGGGACCACATACATTGTGTTTGCAGCTCGTCAACACCAGAATCAATCACAGGAACAGAACTCCAATTTGTATACGACATTCATCGACATGGCAAAAGCCTTTGACACGGTCAGCCGTGGAGACCTTTGGTTGCCAAAGAAATTCATCGTGATGGTTTGGCAGTTCCATGATGGCATGCTCGCTCGTGTCGTGGACGACGTCGAGTCATCTGAACCATTCCCAGTCACCAGTGGAGTCAAGCAAAGCTGTGTGTTGGCCCCAACCCTCTTCAGTATGATGTTCTCTACCATGCTTACTGATACCTTCCGTGACTATGACACTGGGATCGATATCAGATACCAGACTGACGGCAAGTCCTTCAATCTGAGGAGACTACAGGCGAAGATGAAGCTACAGGAAGTGACTGTTAGTGATCTCCTAATTGCTGACGACTGTTCCCTGAAAGCCAAATCTGAGTCTAACATGCAACAGAGAATGAACTATTCTTGTCAGCTTGCGACAATTTCAGTCTCACACATTCAGTACCAAGAAGACAGAGGTGATGCACCAACCTGTACCAGGAAAGCCTTATGTAGAGCCTACCATCACAGTAAATGGCCAAACCCTCGTTGCAGTGGACAAGTTCGCCTATCTCGGCAGCACACTGTCACGTGCAGTCCATGTCGATGATGAAACCAACGCCAGAATTGCTAAAACGAGTGTGGCCTTGGGCAGACTACGCGCAAATGCAGTCTAAAAACAAAGCTGAAGGTCTACAAATCCATTACGCTGTCGATCCTGTTGAATGCCTTCCAAACCAGGACGGTGTACAGACGCCATGCCAAGAAGCTGAACCATTTTTCGCATGGGCTGCCTGAGGAAACTGATGAGGATAAGATGTCAGGACAGGGTCCCAGACACGGAGGTTCTCACACGGGCAGGCATTCCAAGCATCCACACTCTGCAGGTCACGTCACCAGGATGTCAGAAGAGCGATTACTAAAGAAGATCTTTTACGGCGAGCTGAAGGAGGGAAAGCGATCTCAGGGTGGTCAGAAGAAACTCTTCAACGATTTCCTCAAGTTATCCTGGAAACACTTTAATTCTGACATTGAATCTTGGGAAGATCTCGCACAGGATCGCTCAATCTGGCGGAGTCTCGTCCATACTGCTGGAGCTACAGACTTTAAACGGAGGAGAATTGCAGAGGCAATGCAGAAGCGCGAGCGGCCTAAATCTCAGAACTGCAGTACGTCCTCTGTTGATGAAGCAAACCCTAGCGGCATCTACTGTCAAGTGTGCCACAGACAGTTCAGAGCACAAATTGGCCTGATCAACCACTCACGTACTCACAGAAACCAAACCAGTTAGGGATGTCTTTGTCATCTTTGAACTCGAAGGACGAACAACAAACACTGTAATCAGGTTACAGGTAAGGACTATATTCTTTAAGAGACTGGTATAGCTTTTCTACTACTACTACTGATATTTTTATCATTACCCTATTATTATTATTATTATTATTATTATTATTATTATTATTATTATTATTATTATTTCATGTGGTTGCCAATTTCAAATGAAATGTTTGATTTATGTAAAGAACAAAGCTTTGACAAGAAGAAAAGATAAAATCAAGATATGACAAATTGCCATATTTAAAAATGAGCACAAAAATGCAACCTGAAGACTATAATAAAAGACAATGAAGATAAATAATAGTTTTCAATAAAACTATAAATAAGAATAATATTGTTGTGGGTACATACATTATTGTTGTTGTTGCTGTCGTTTTGACAATTGTAATCTTAAATCCTTCAGATTTTGATGGGTAGTCATTTGCGTGACAAAAACTTTGAAATAATTCGGACGAAAGAAATACACTTCAAACATGAAGAAAATTGTATTTTTTAAATTTTAAATCAAAAAGGTTGGTGTAAACTTTTGTTTTATAGTATAAAATGTTCTGGAAATATGTACGAGGGTTGATCACAAAGTTCTAGAACAAACTCTGTTAAGAAAAGGTTACTGAACTGTAGCGCATTTTTCAATTTTCGAAAAAGCCAGAAGCTAAAAATGGGTTGCATATCGAGCGATTTAGGGTTTCAATGCCAAGTTTTTGTAATGTCTGCATTACAAACTTTCATGTGTGTGCGGGAGCGTTATCCTGGTGCAAAATAAACCATCTCTCGCTAGGTCTGAACACTTCTGCGAATAGCCTCACCTAAATTATATCTGATTACTGTAACACAGTACTGTCCATCACTGTGGTGTTCTCTGGTGCCATTTGCTTCAAAATTATTCTTTGTGTGTTGAAGAACTTAATTCACTTAACCTTTCCAGCATATTTGGAAAGACATGCTTTTATAGGCGATGATGAGCTTGTCTGCTTTCATACACTGCTTTGTCTCTTACTCTAGGGTTCAAAGTAGTATATCCATGTTTCATCACATGTAATGATTTTATTTAAGAAATTATAGCCTTCTAGTTTGTACCTGTATAATAATTCCCTGCAGATCTTTACCCTTAAGCCCATTTCTTCTTTATCAAGCAATCTTGGCTTCCTTCTTTATCAAGCAATCTTGGCTTCCTTCTTTATCAGGCTTCCTTCTTTATCAGGCTTCCTTCTTTATCAAGCAATCTTGGCTTCCTTCTTTATCAAGCAATCTTGGCACAAATCCTGTGCATTCCTAATTCCTTTGTCACGCTTTTCTCTGCACTTACGTATGAAATATCAAAATTGTCTGCTACGTCTCGGACAGTAACACGTCTTTCTTCCTTCACATGTACTTCCACAGAATCGACTTTTTCTTTTGAAAGAAATGTCCTAGGCCTACCGTTTCTTATATCATCTTTAACAGACTACCTACCATCACTAAAATGTTTTATCCATCTACTGATTCCAGATTTGGCATGTACTTTGGGTCCATAAACAACATCCAAGTCAACATTTATCTGTGTAAAGAACGTTCATAATTTTGCGTTCAATGTTATAATCACTCTGTTCGAAAGTTGACTCATCTGATATTTTACCACCGTGTCTACGTAAAACATGTAGAAAATGATGACGTCGCTTAACATGTGACTTCATCAACTTAAAAATGACTTCACGTCCTAAATTAAAACGTTTTCAATTATAGACGGGTGAATTCGTATCACGTTGGGTTCCTTTGCTTAGAATATATTGCATTTATTCTACAACTTTTCCATCAACCCTCGTATCTACCAAAATTGATGACTGATAGTCGTCGTGCTAGCACTCTTCAGCACATTATAAAAGATCCAGCATGCATACACAATACAATAACCCTTTATATTGCTCCTTGATTGGAGTAGTGATCTTGTACTATTCAATGGGGAAAAAAGATTCATGCAACACTCCCAAAACAATCTGGCCTTATATAGTCATTCACACCCTGGTGTAAGGTATTTTCTCCAGCTTGCCAAGATAGGGTCCCTTAATACCCCCTGGGTCACATTTATGGGACACTTCTCACTTTCAGGTGGCCCTGGCTATTATTTCATCATATACTTTGAATATTACATTATCCTTACAATACCACAGTTATGAATATTTATATTAAATTCCTTTAAAATATTGCATTAATTTCATAAAACTGGTAGTATTTCTCTTTAGTGCTAAATTATAGTGAAATTGTATCATGTTCTTATTCAAGATAAGAATATCTACAGATAAGACTTGAAATAACTTAGTGCCAACACATAATTCTATCATGAGTTATTTCATTTAAATTGCTGCACATTTGAAAAGAAATGTAATCGTAGTTTTCGTTTTGATAATTTTTAGTCAATCTTTTCATTGGGATTATTAGCAGTATTTGTTGTGCATTCTTTAAGGCTACTAAATATAGTAATTGCATTTAGGCAGTACAGCCAGAGTTGAGCAACCTCTGCTATGAGTGACCACCTGTCATTTACGACAAAAATTGTCATGAACGGTATGATTTTCCTATATAAAAAGCACGGGCACAAGCGATCGCCTGCTAGTGACCATGATTTTGCGTGCGTGTGTGTGTGTGTGTGTGTGTGTGTGTGTGTGTGTGTGTGTGTGTGTGTGTGCAAAATATGTGTTTCAACATTACTATAAACGACTATATCGTAAATCAGATATAAAATCTACATACCTTTATTTAGTTCTTTGTAACCACGATTGCTGAGTACTGTCTGCAGGCTAAGTACAGATTGCTCAGAACTAGGATGCACAAACAAAATGAGGGAAAAAGATGAGTCTGGTTACCAGTTTTGTTAAATTTCAAAAGGTAAAGCTGTATACTGAAGAACGTAAACCAGACTTATGTACGTGTCACAAACTACCATTGTAGCACCACAGTAATCAAAATCCCTGTTAGAATTATGAATTCCTTTTTTTTAAAAGATTAGCAATTATGTACTCAAAAAAGATTCGAAAATAACATCATAAATTATCCCTTTTAACTGGACAGAATTTGTATCATGCACAATTTCAATGCATTCATAACACCTGTTGCAAACCATTATGACAAAATTAACCAACACAAGTTGTTTGGGCAGAGTTTTTAGACCACATGGATGAATTAAAACCCATCACACTATTAACAGTATTTGGATATACCGATTTTCATGGTAAAATTGTTCTTGCTCAACACGCTGCTGATTTTCATCAAACTTTTATTTGACAATTAATAGTAATTCACAATATTTTGGTAGTAATTAAAATTGAAACACACAAATAAATGATACAATCCAATATTTGAGAGATACACAGTTGCAAAATGTTACAAATGCGTTAGAGAAAAACTGATAGAGGAATGGAAAAATGAAACACAAAATACAGAGATATAAAGAGTGTGCAAAATCAACAAAACTAAAATGATATCACAGTGGAGGAAACTAAAAGACTAGAAACATAAACAAATAATTACACAGTGGGATACTAAGGGTAAATGGCGTCTGGGGCGACGAAGGGCCAGAATACGAGGTCCAAATTTGTATCAGCTGTTTTGGTGCCCCAAGACCTCTGGCGCCCTGGGCAACCGCCCCGTCCGCCCCCTTCCATCCGTTAGTACGCTACAGTAATTGCATGTGTCTTTGTCCAATTTCATATTAATTTTGTATACTTAAATAATAAACACAATTTAAAAAAAAACAAAAAAAACAAAACAAAACAAAACAAACAAGTACAAGAAATTACCATTGGTCTGCACTAAATTGAGTTAGCGAGCCCCTGGTTGTGCCTAGTGCAAAATTTGCCGTTTATCCGGGCATTGCAAAAATATTTTACTAATGATAGTTTTTTTTAAATGCCCTTATAATAAACAAATGGTGGTTTGCGTTTGTTTCAATGCAAACAATTCACACGAGACTTATTTCGGTTTGTTTTGTTGTCTCTAGGTGGCGTAATATGGAAAATGTTGTCTTGCTTTGATTAATTCTTGCAAAGTTATGCCACATTTCTTGATTTCTGGGATATGTGAACGAACTCCCGACTGAACTCACAGCCTACATGACAAGAATTTTGAAACTGTGTAGCTTTAGTTACGAGAAAAATGAGGCGGAATTATTTTGTCTGGGGAATCCACTTGTGAATAGACTTTACCATGGGGTAGTAAGATAAACGTAAGTGCATACAAATATTGAAATTTTAATAGGATGTTCTTGACTTACACACACACACACACACACGCGCGCGCGCGCGCACATACACACACACACATATATATATATGTATATGTATATATATATATATATATATATATATATATATATATATATATATATATATATATATATATGTATATATATATATATATATATATACACACACACACACACACACAAGTAGCCAGAAAAATACTGTGGTTGTTATTTTAATCCATATAACAAATTTCTTCATAAATCTGGGAAAGAATTATTTTAATCTGTAAATATTCCGGAAAAAAATAAATAAAATAAACACAATAAAAATTGCTGCAAAGGTTACAGAAGAATATCCGTGGTTGGTACAACCTTGAAAAATCCTTGAACATGAGGGGTTGCCTCGGGAACTCCTTGAATTAAAAACAAAATGCTTTTATTCTTTAATAGTTATTGAATTTATTAAAACATTCCTTGAACTTTGACCCTCTCCCCCCCCCCCCAAAAAAAAAACTCCTTGAATTTATCCGGGGAATACAAAAAGTTAAAACTGAATACAACTGAAGTTAAGAAGTTTTGTTTTGTTACGTAATGTCCAAAATTAAACAATAAATAAAACAAATGGGACAAAATTGGGTGGATAAAATTATGCAAAACACCAGAGGTTAACAAAATAACATGGAGAAAGTTCAATTTTCATAAGACAAAATACTCTTCGAAAACTTGTGGAAGTCATTGAAGATTCCTTGAAAAGTCCTTGAAAATAAACTCTCCACAGCTGTAGGAACAATGATATGCAGTGTATGTAATAGAGTTGTCTAAAGTTTTCTAACTGTATACGACATAACCATGCTCGTTGCAAGATGTGTGCAGTAATAATAACTCCATATAGATGGGACATGAAACTTTTGACTATTGGTTTATCATGAGACAGTTATTGTTTATTGTTTGCAAAAAGTGGGTTGTTGATTTGGTACAACTTGTACGGTACGGTGCCAAAGCTAACTCTTGCTAGTTTAACAAAAGCGGAAGTCCATTTGTAGTAGACACAACCTTGTGTGTAACTGATGCTACCTGTGGTATTGGAGCCAAGTGTCGCCAGTTTAAAGGGTAACATGGTCTTGGTGCACACTAGGCAATCATACAGGACAAGATATATGTATTGGTTACAATATTGCTTTTCAAATTACTTCACGATTTGTTTCTCTTAAATTTTATTTTGGGGGAGGGTATGAAACTCATTTACTTTACACCTGTTTCAGATTATAATAGCTGACTAATAAATAGAGATTAACAACTATTAGAGGCGATAACAATTGTAAAATATGATTTCAAATCAACAATTTTTGATGCCGAAATAGATGGCGGGATCATTATTCCAACAAGGTGTAAATACGGTACCTGAATGTTATATGCACAATTCCAAGCAAATCCCTTTAGTTTAACTCGTGGGACATATTTCAAATTTACATGTTTGCATGTATATGTGTTATCACAATGGTTGCCTGTAATAATAATTGCTTTTTAAAAAGTTTCAAGGTGTAAGCTTCAAATTTGTTTGCTCAATACATTGATAATGTACTAATAAGAGTTGAAGCAGCACAACTCCTTCACGGATAAATTGGCGGTGAGTGGGTTATAGACCACTCATATGGCGGATGGCGAAGGCTGTAAACCCACTGGATTTATTTGATCCAGGCAGATGACTATGGATCATGGAACTCAACTGACTTGTGCCAGCATACAACCCTACCTAGTGTGCATTAGGAGGAAAGGAGTGGTGTGGAAAAACGGATCTACTCCTTGTCAGTAGAGGGGCCCACTCTACCTCTGGTACCAGAGCGGAGTTTGCCTACATATGCAAGTCATTATATCCTTTTGGGGGATGAGCGCATGGACGAATGGGTTAGGGAGCTGATGCATAGGAGCTAAGAGATAGATGTTCTTACTCAAGGCACAGGTTAGAGTCCTGCTTGGAACGAACTATAACTCTCTAACATGTTTCATTATGTTGGAGTTATTCTGTATAGATCTTTTTCTTCTCATAATCAAGTATCCAAACATATAACGTGGGATCCAGGGAAAAACGCTTTCCTATCTGTTTGGTATGTAGGTGTCAATTTATACTTATAATTTCAGATATATACCTTGCACTTGTAAATATAAATTCATTGGGTTTCTGATTAAAGCTTACCTAACGAGTGAGTCCTTGTGCACCTCGAGTCCTTACCTTCAACCTTGTTCCATTTGTTTTGGATGATGAACGCATGGTGGCGTGGGTTATGGCACTGGTGCTTGAGAGCTAGGCGATAGGTTCTATGACTGGAAACACGGGTTTGTTTTGTCGCAATATCTTTCCACGCCATTTGGCAAACTATGGACCGCCGTTACTGCCTGCTGATATTGATTTCTTTTATGGGTAGTGCTTCATTTACTTATAACCAAATGAAGGCATCGTGAGCTAAATTATAAACAACTGGTTTAAACATTGCATCTAATTTGATTTGGGGAACAGTCATGTATCGCCCAAAGGATCAGGACCATTTGCATCATTTTTATTTAGGACCAGCTAGCCACCATAACATCTCTTTTGATGAAAACCCCATGTCAAAATGACTTTCCATTTCAGAGGAGTAGCGATAACAAGACTTCAAGATAGCCATCATGGTAGCCATATTGGATGTCAGATCAGCTCCATTTTAATTTAGGACAAACAAGACATTATAAAAAGTCTTCTGGTGAAACTCCCATACTGACGTGACCTTCCGTTTTGAAGGAGTGACAATATTTTCAACATGGTCATATTGGCTAATAGATGCACACCATTTCCATTTAGGACAACTAGACATCATAAGAAGTCTTCTGGTGAAAGCACTATATCGATATGACCAGCTATCTAGAAGAAATAGCTAAAATAAGAGTTTGCAGATGGCCATTGTGGTGGCCATATTGGAGGTCACCATTTTCATTTACTATCAACTAGACATCATACGAAGTCTTTCAGTGGAAATCCCATGCTGATAGGACCATCTATTCAGGAGGAATAGAAATAAGAAGATTCTCAAGATGCCCGCAGTGGTAGCTATATTGGATGTGCGAGCGGCACCATTTTCATTTAGGATCAACCAGACATCATAAGAAGTCTTCTGGTTAAAACCCACGACAATATGACTTTCCTTTCAGGAGGAGTAGCAATAAGACGATTTTCAAGATGGCTACTGTGGCGGTATCATTTTCATTTACGACCAACTAGACATTATCAAAAGAATTTTATTCAAAACCCCATGTTGATATGACCATGCTGATGTGACCATCCATTCAGGAGTAGCAGCGATAACAATATTTACAAGATGGTCTCTGTTGTAACGCAACCATTTTAGATATCAGATAGGCAAGTTTTTCATTTAGACCAACTAGACATCATAAGAAGTCTTCTGGTGAAAACCCCATGTCAATATGACTTTCCGTTCAGAAGGAGTAGCAATAGCAAGATTTTCAAGAAGGACGCTAGATCGGCACCATTTTTATTTAGGACCAACTCAGCATCATAAGAAGTCTTTAAGTGAAAACCTCATGCTGATTTGATCATCTATTCAGGAGGAGTAGCGATAACAAAACTTTCACGATGGTTGCTGTGGCGGCCATATTGGATGTCGGAGAGGAACTGTTTTCATTTAGGTCCAACTAGGCCATGAATCTGTGTGCAAAGTTTCAAGGCAATCCTCCAAATAGTTTAGGAGGAGTAGCAATAACAAAAAACGTGTGCTAACGGAGGAATGGACAACGGACGAAAGACCATACTATAAGCTCTTCTGGTATATTACCAGTAGAGCTAAAAATCACTCGAAAGCAGGGCGAAATAAAATTAATAAAAAAAGCAATCAATATCCAGTTCAAATGACAGTCATAATATCACATTACTTCCTTCAGGCCATTACAGTACCTGCAGGGACACTCACGGTCGGACGGTCGCACTGGGAATGGCTCTGACCATTCTTCCACCCTCAGAGTACTTCTTATTATCAGCCTATTACCGTCCGCACTAATCACTTCTTTATCATCAGCTTCCTTCCATATTCTGATCTGCGGTGCTGCAATTGTCTGGAAGGCTACCGACACAAATCATTTCTCACCAGCACTGGTTGATCTCCGTGTATGTGTTTTGATCGGCGAAATAGCTGCTGGGGTATCGAAGGTAGATAACGGAAACAGTGTCTCATCAGGTATCGATGACTTTGCTGCTCTCGATGACTCACATTGACAGGTCTCGACGTCGACGACTCTAGATGAATTATTATAATTATGCTGGCCTCCCTCTCTGTTGATTTCTCTGTGGCTGAAGCAATCCCGTACTATAAGTATATTCTTTGCAAGAAAATTTATTTTGCAGAGTGTCTACGTCTTAAGTGCTCTATTAAAGCTGTATCCCCCCCACACACACACACACACCTCATCGAAAAATGGACAAATCTTCATCTTCCTGGAAGTGATCTTAGTTCTGGCCATACACGAACCAACAAGGAAAACATGTAGACTGATACTCTTATTTATAGCGTTTGTCACTTGAAATCGTGGTAATGATTCGTCTATCGTTGCAAGTCTGTATCTGATTGGAAGCTGTCTAGAACAATTTCAATCGAGCGCAACCAGCTTATTCTAATCGCAAGTATGAGTGTTCCAAGTGCAGTTAGTCACTATTCCAGATCAGAAAAACCCACATGAAAATAATCCAACCTCTTGTTTAGTTTTCTCTGTCTCCTAGGTTGCTCATCACCAGTTGTTCTTGACCCCCCATTGTCGCTGTTGGTGAGAATTCTTGTCGTGCTGTCAATGGGGTAAGGGGCAACAAGAATGTCAAGGTCGTCGTTCTCCTAACTTTGACCAATGTTTTCCGGCTTTTCAGAATCCAATCTCGTTCCGTCAGTGACTTCTTTAAGTCCCCGATACCTTTTCAAACGATCAACGTGCACTAAGGGAAGCTTTACGTGTCTACCGGACTTAACCCTATAGTTAACATCACTCAACCTGTTAATGACTTCGTAGGGTTCATGCCACCATATCTGTAGTTTCGGTTAAATTGCCTTTTTCCTCTTCGGTGAAAAGAACCAGACAAGATCGCCTGTCTGAAATCGTTCATTGGGTCCCGCTATCGTAATAGCGCGCGTCTGTCGCCACATGTTGCATTGCATGTTGTATCGGGCGAAACTATAGAAAGTTTCTAATCTTCTTTCTAATGCTTAAACCCATCCGTGCGAACTGCTGTAACGTTGATCGGGTGGTCTTCCGAACACAACGTCTAATGGCAAATCAGCCTCCCTTGCCTTCATCATGAAATTGGGAGTGAAACCTGACATTTTATGCACTGCCGAGCGGTACGCCATCGCTAGGTACGGAAGTTGTTCGTCCCAATCTATTTGTCGTTCTTCGATGTAAGCAGATATTATGTTCTCTATACGATAAAATGAGTGAAACAGGAACAACATAAAGAATCAGGAAAGTGCAGAACACCTTTCAGCGATCAACTGGATTACTGGGATGCTCTAAGAAAGAAGATTTGGGACAAACTGAATTCTTGCTGGAATTGTAAGCATTCATTTGACTGCAAAACCACGTGATTTTTATTTACAGAAGAAGTACAAAATTATACAAGGAAGAATATATATATATATAATTGGTGTGAACATACATTGGTATTTTCTAATTCTACAATATGGTGGTAAGTCATATAATCACATACATATGACAGAATATACATAATTACACAATTTGTAAAGTGTTTTTCCTTAGCTTGAAGGCTAAATATATAAACGGTGCTGTTTTTCTGATTACCTCATCAGATTGATTACAAAATAAATTGCAAAATATTTCATAAGATGGGTATTCGTAATAATACTTTGGAAGAAACTTAAATCGTAATTCTGAGTATTTTGGGCATTTTAATAAATAGAATGGAATTCATCTTCAATTTCCCCGCTGTCTCATAAATAACATAATCTACGTGCCCTATCGACATTTTTTTTTGTCTACCTGTAACTATATGAATAGGAAGTTCTCCTAATCTAAAGAGAGTGTATAACCGTCTTATTTTGTTGTTTTCAATAACATATAAGTACTTTTCACATTCTATAAGACTTTTATAATTCCTATAATTCTTTAAAGCGGTTGATCCATTTACTTCTTCATGCCATTCTTGTAAGTTACTATCCATTAATCGTTGTCTAAATTGCACAATAAATAAATCAACATCGCCAATATCCTGTGATATCCACACAAAACCAAACCAATATTTATAAAGTAGCTGTCTAATATAAGTTTCCCAAGTTATTATTTCGCTATCATCCAGTGTCTTTAACATCATGTAGCATTTCCTGGGATATCTATAGCTAGGCATATGCAACAATTTACACCAATATTTTATACATCTAATGTGATAGTCAATATACATATTATAATGTCCACATTCACCAAGAAATCCCATGTTTGAAGATTGTCTTTCAAGCGACAAATAAAATTTACAGAACTGTTGATGGAATTTCTCGACAGATTTTCTATTCTTGTATCATCAAATCTCTGACGAATAGAGGAGAATGGGTTTAATACGAACATCAAATAATTTGAACACAATGTTCGATGATGGAGATCTGAGTTTTGTTATTAATTTCTTGACTGGAACTAAAGGTTTATTAGCTTGTATAACAAGTCTTTCAACTGCTTTTGACCAATTTAATCTGCTAGAAAACATTACTCCCAAATGGTTGTAATAAGTTAAAATTTGATATTCTCATTACGATAGGTTCCTTTTTCAAACTTCTTAAGTGTACCACCGTTTCTAAAAACAATGATATTTGTCTTATCCATGTTTACAGTAAGAACTCATTTTACACAAAAGAGCTCCAGTGTGTCTATCTTTCTTTGTAATTCTAAAACAGTATCAGCAAAAATACACAAGTCATCAGCATAAAGTAACAGAATCATATTTTGTGATTCATTGTCAACAAACATTCCAGTTCCACGATTTTCATTCATTATTGGTATTAAATCATTTAAAAAGCAGGAGAAAAGGAGAGGACTTAATATACAACCTTGTCTCACTCCAAGCTTATATTGCCGAATGTGGAAACAACAGTCATCGTCTGGAGACGCAATAATGGGGAGATAATTGGCGGCAAAGTATTCGTTATTCTATTTGGGAACTAGAAATGTTGCAAGTTATGCAAATATAGTACGATCTTAACAACAAAATTTGAAAGTTTTGCATAGAAATCGTAATCAGCCAATGAAGCTTATGTACTCATTGTTTGTCAAACTGCGAATAACTTCCGTAAAGCTCAGCTAGGTAATTATAAAAAATCTGCGTCTTCAAGATATTAATTCCCAGCTCAAAATGTAGACCGTCTATGGAAGCAGCGTTTTTCGTAATCTCGAAGAAACGGAACATGGTAACATCTTTGTCCTGGAGATAACGCTCCATGGCGTCGTCTAATGCATGCGCTGATTCGTCCGTCTGCGAATTCATCTCCCACATATGACCGTGCATAGGTCCAAAAGCGTTCGTTCCTACCCAGATGAGTTTCGGCCATGTCAGATTTCGTTCTTTGTGTGCATTCAGAACTGGATTTACATACTTCTCGATGACAATATCAGTTTGGAAATTGTGATGAATGCCGGCTCCAAATAGGAAAATCGATTTCGGCATATTTTGAAGTTTTAGCATAGCGGATACAGCGTTTTTTATATTGGCTATCCGGTATGCCTCGATGTATGTAATTATAACCTTTCCTCCGCACTTTGGAATGTTCTCCAAACCACATGTTTCTAATCGCACCATTCCAAACATACGACATTTGGATATCTTGTTTCCGACTTTCACAGTTCGAAGCAAGTTTTCAGCTCTGTACTCAGCAAATAAACTAACCATCATTCCGTGGTAAAAGTTTCTGATTAAAGAGTCCCCGGCCAATGTTATGAAATTACCATTCAGAAGTTGACAAGCCTCAACCGGCTTGAAGAATTTCACCTTGCACCGTGCGTCATTCGGAATCCATGTTGCCAGTTCCGGGAAAAAGGTATTCCGTATGTCGTAACATGTCGGGCACGTGCAGTCGGCTGCACGTTTGTTTACACAGTGTCCATCTTTACAACATGGTCTTTGACCATTAGGATTGCACAAGGCTCGATATTTTTCTTGATGGGGCATTTTACTTACTTCAGTATGAGGTTTTCCAAGATAGAAACTCACATTTCCGCACAGCTCATCCTTTCTCTGAAGTGTTGGGGGTACTCCAAATCCTCGTTGAATTGTCATATGAAACTTTGTTAATTCTCTTTCCAAAGCTTGATCATTTTCTGTTGTAATCTCCCTTTTAACCCAGCGTCCTTGCAACAGTTTTGAAGTTACATGAGTGCAACCATCGATTTCTTCGTCCATGCCAGGATCACTGTTATTCGTTGCTAAATCCAGGAATCTTGAATGTGTAGAATTTCTTTTCCAAATGTCAGTTTTATAGTTCAAAATATTGTTCAACCAATAATAATTGGAAGGTAAGAAATAGAATACTGATATAGTGAGCAAAGTGTACAATAATAGCAAGGGTAAAATCTTTGCTTTAGCCACCATTTTTGAGAATATTTAATGAACGCGTAACAAATCACCCTGTCCAATTTGTATTATGCTACAACGAAAATTTTCTGTTGGAAGTACAGCTGGGACGTGTTCCTGTGGTGTGAGTAGAAATTTTTCACCTAAATTTGTTGTTTTAGTGTGTTGTTGACCTTGGTTATGATGTTAAAGAAACGGATTCACATTCAGAATTCAGTTGAACCAAGGCTACCAAAATATATGAATGGTGCATTAGGCCGAATCATAATTCTGGTCACGCCCCAGCACACACCTGCTTATTGAAGTATGGCAATACTTTTCAAACAGTGCCCATACTATTTCTGGGAATAAGGAAGGATTGAAAAACACAAAACCACGGTACATCTTTTCTTTAGAGTCAATGGAGAGAACGAGTTTGACATGGTATCTACGTCTTATGAAACGAGTTTTTCTTTTCCTCCTTATCGACTCGGAACAAAGCATATATGTGTTTTTGTTCTGATTACCATTCCATTGTATATATATATATATATATATATATATATATATATATATATATATATATATATATATATATATATATATATATATATAATAGTTTAAAGCATATTGGGATTAACAAATTCGATTCGTTCCATCCAAATATACAGGCACGGTGGTCAATAAAAGCATCTACTCTCGTTTTGTTTTCTTTATCATCGCTTTTTAGAGCGAAGGAATATGCTGTTGGATGTCTTCTCATTAAAAAAAAGCTATTTAGAAATTTATTAGGTTATGCAACATAGTCTTTTAAGCAATTAAGCATTGTAACATAGATTTTATTCGGCTCCTGTGTCCTCATTTTTGCAATTAGAAGCATACCTCTTTATGTATATACTAAGTTTAACCAATGCAAGAAATATGTACCCAAAGTTTGGTTAGCAGCTGGTTCAAATATAGGTCGACCCCTCCCTTTGAGGGAATGCCCCAATTTTGTTTCGAATTAGTGGTGTTGTGGCGTTTTCTTGTTTAAGTGCGCATTCCTGTACAATTTATCTCAGAAGTCCACCGATAACCTTAACATTTACCCTTCTTTTCGTGAAATCACTAATCATTATTGTTTGTTGCTGTAATATTTCTTGACTGGTTCTCACTTTGCAAAGACTTTGCTTTTAAGATATACTAGTCCTTATTTGCAGCTGAGCGAGATATCTATTATTTGATTGGCCACAGTGGATCTTGAAAGCTTCAATTGCACACTCGGATTGGTACATACTTCTTTGGCTCATTGATTTTGATGAATACTAGATATACAACGTTAAACATGGATTCTGTTGACTAAGATTATACCATATCTTACCACTAATGTGTTCATACTTTTGAAAATCCTATAGACTTCTGTAGTAGATTTACCATTTACTTCTGCTGTTGTCGAGTTAAAAAGCTGTGTGTAATACACATTATCGGAATTATCAGCCCTAACAGATTCAAGAATTATAAAGAAAGTAATACATATATAGATAAATGGGAAACTCACATATAGCAATATACTGTGTAACCGATGTCAGTTTGGCTAATTCATTATTAAGAATACTACACATACTTCGTTAAACATGAATTCTCAGATTATTCCGTATCTTACCACAAGTGTGTTCATACTTTTGAAACTCCGATGGACTTCTGTAATAGACATAGCATTTTCTTCTGCTGTTGTAGAGTTAAAAACCTGTGTGTAATATACATTATCGGAATTGTCAGCCCTAACAGATCAAAGAATTATAAAGAAAGTAATACATATATAGATAAATGGGAAACTCACATATGGCAATATACTGTATAACTGATGTCCGTTTCCTTTGAGTTGCGTTGTATACAGCGGATACCAATCCGTCTCATTAAAATTCATAAATAACTTAATATGGAGGCATACTCCATCGTGTGAAAATGCAAATTCACAGTAATGACAGGTATTGACAATTATTCCCACACTTTCCAACTTAATCATCGTGCTAAAGGCTTTACCCGGCCATATTTGCAGGTGTATTTGGAACAAATCGGGGATTTTCTACTTAAAATCAAAACTGCTTCCAGGATGACATTGATAAACAATGTCACTCTGTGTACATACAGTTTGATCACGTAAACAGCCTCGTACTCGCATTGAGGTCATCTTGCATTCAATCTTGACGAAAAAAGTTGATAAATTTAATATATATATATATATATATATATATATATATATATATATATATATATATATATATATATATATATATATATATATATATATATATATATAATAACAGTGATAGATCTGCTAGTTCAAGCGTTTGAGGAATTTTGCACAGTTTTGTACTTTGGTACTTATTAGTGTGAAATGAAAAGTCAGCTGCAGCAATAACATAGATGGGAAACCTGCTGTCCTAAAAAGGCGTAGTTCAGCTGAACCGGGCGTTAAAAATAGGTGCTCTGTCTCGGCGTATATTCCGGTTCTCTCCGTGAGGCTGGTATGCGTTACGTCAGAGAACGGAGTACTGTATTCACACGTACATATGTAAAATTGTAATATAAATTGCTTTCGTCGCTGAGGACCGTATCATTAATTCAATATCGGTATAAAGGCATGTTGTTACATCAAGTAACTCTCAAGATTGGTCCGTTACACGAAGTAACAATTTTACAATGGTTTTACCAGAGAGAGAGAGAGAGAGAGAGAGAGAGAGAGAGAGAGAGAGAGAGAGAGAGAGAGAGAGAGAGAGAGAGAGAGAGAGAGAGATACAAAACATCCGAGACCAAATTAAATGATTCTCATGCACGGTTGGTGCCGATGACAACTGTATTTTGAATGCTTTTGAACAGTCTCCCGTTTCCATACCTACGTAGGTGACTGAATGCCTTAAAGTAGCAATGACGTTTTTTTTAAATATAAATTAAATAAAGAGGACATCATGACATAAAAAACAGCGAAAATTCCAGCAAAGTCGGTTATGGACTTCTTGAGATATTTAAGTTTTAAAAATTTAAGGGGAGATAACTTTGGTCAATCTCCTCAATATTCATTAAGTTTTTATGATGTAATTGAAGAGCTAAAAGATATTTAATTTTTTTTTAATGATCTCTTATAATTCAAATTAGAGATAATTGTTTTAAAATTATCTCTAATGATACAAATTAGAGATAATTGTTTCATGATCTCTGATAATACAAATTAGAGATCATTTTGTTGCAATTTTTAAGTAGAAAGATGTGGAAGATTATGCTACGCATTCGGAGAGTTATTTTGGTAGTTTTAATATCACTAAAAATTGAAATTTAAATGATTTTAATAAATTTTTAATTATTTCAAATCTCAGCATTATATCTGATTGACCTTATTCATATGTCACCAGATGCGTTTTAAATGTTGTGCTAACTAAAGATATATTGAAATCGGTGATTTTTCTCTTTAATTTGTCCAGAAACTTCAAAGTTAATTTTGTTTCAAAAATACTTTTGAACTTCTATTTTTGCCAGTAATTTAAATAATAGTTATTTCAAATATAATTTGTATTTTCTTGAGAAAATAAAAAAAAAAAAATAAAAATAAAAAAAAAAAAAAACAGAAAAGAATTTTTTGTTGTTGTAAAAATGGGGGTCTGAAGCACTGTTAAAGAAAATTGTACTTATTTTAAATTAGTATTCCTCATCTGTGATGTTATCAAAATCAAGAAAAGGTAATCAGTTTGTGATGAGTTGTCTCCACTGAAAAATCTTTAAATTGTCCTAACTTCAAAAGAACTTGACATATTTGGATCAAAGTTTCACCGTTATTTATGTTAAGACGTCCTCTTTATTTTTATATTGTTTATTCTATACTTAAGTGTCTCTTTAATGTAAATCGATTATTACCTATATATTTTAAAAAGAACATACCATTATATTAGTGCACAGAAAGTCAGGAGATGGATCTATATATCGATTATTGGAAATGCAGAAAAAGCATCAAGCAAAGTGGATATTATTTAATATTGATATGAGACAATTCGTCCTGAAGAATTCACCAAAGGTAATGTTACATAATGTATAAGTTTTACTCAAAAATAGCTTAATGAAGTAGGATTATATTAATTAGTTAAATATTAATGCAGTTTAGTAGATAATACATGACTGTTTGAGCACACTACCGGATTGAACCAGACAGAATTCTGCAATTTTAAATCACGTATTAAGATAATAGAGCATTAAAAATCGAATATTTAAATTACCATGCTGTTATGTTATCCACTACCTGTTGTACCGGCAATGCACATTGACAGTGAGAGTACACGTCAAGGGCGGATGCAGCGTAAAAGAAAAGTAGGCAAGGGGTCTGTGTCTGATGGAACCCTTGGTGGGGGCCCAGAGGGGCGAAGCCCCCGAAAGCTCCTGCATTTTAAGTGTTTCCAAGGCAAAGTTGTAACCATCTAACTGTAAAGAAAACTTACTCTTTATAACGTTCCAGTTGTTTCGCGGTCGTTTAGGGGTAGGGATGGTGTGGGAGAGGGCTCCGCCCATGCAATTGTAAATTATAATTATTACCATCTCATGTAGGGGGGTACGAGGAAGTTGCTTCGCAATAACTCTTGCAATGAGAGCACGCCGTACACACTTGTAAAATTCTAAAACAACAGCATCCAGCGTAAAAGTACGAGGATCTTGCTTCACAGCAATTCTTGTACCAAAGGTACTATGAGAACATCCCGAGCACACTTGTAAATTTCTAAATCCACACCATCCGGTGTAGGGGCACAATGCTGCTTCGCAGCAACTCTTGCACCGAAGGTGCAACGAGAAGACCCGGAGCACACTTCTAATTTTTAAATTAGTTCGATCTTCTACCACGAAATTGAGCTAACGCAGCAAACAGAAAATAAAAATAAATTACTGTACGCAATGTAAATAATGGAATAAAGCTACATTTTGATAAACTCAACAGTTGTTAGGGAGGTGATATAAATATTTCACGAGTTTAACATACAAGCAACAATCTCAGCATCATGAGATAATGTATATTTGTTTAGAAGTTTGGATGGGATAAAATTGTGGTTAAGGTTAGTTGTGTTGCAAAATAACATTAAAAAACCCAAATGTTGATTAGTTCAACACCCAAACATATGTAATGTTTGAAAAGAGAGGAAGATTTGAAGATAGCATTGAGATAAGCATCATCAGTCCTGAAAGCAAGGTGGTTAAAACAGTACAGTATGAAGAAGGAATAAATAGTTTATTTGATGTTCCTAAAGATACAAATTTTCATGCGGCTAAATTTTCAGACAGTTTAATAATCTCGTAAATTTTGCAAGGATAATCTATAACGATTAGACAAAAACAGAGATATAATGTATGGAAAACAAATTTCGATTTAAAACGGCACGTGGTGACTCGTTATGGGGAGTAGCTGCCTTTGATTTAACGATAGGAACGGCAAAATTTGACATAAATCTGAAATCATTCATACATTTGAAAGGATTAAAGAAACGTTACAAATTGCTGAAAATAAAAGTATCTGTTTTAGATGGCTATCCTGTTGGCTCGCTGATAACGCCTTAACACAATTTCTCAATGGTAAAGGATTCTATTGACGTTTTTATACCGTTTTAAGTGATTGACTTCAGAGACTTTGCAGAGCAAGACGAGGAACACTGTTTAGAGCATCTTTATTTTGATCCTAAAAGTCTTGTTGCTTACACAAATATCAATGAATTATAGGAGCAAATTAAACGGGACACAAATAAAATTAAACACTGAATTATTAGAATGGTAACGGAACAATCCACCTACCCATTACATGTGCAAGCTAGAAAAAGATTTTCATACAGAAGGGTCTATGTAAGTCAAGTGGATGACCAGACATTGTTGGCATGCAAGCATATACAAAAATACAACGATGGATACTAATACATCTTGACATTGCTATATTTCTTTTCTAAATAGGCTTGGACCCAGAGAGTAAAAACGACCAAAGGGAGATGACATGCGAGATACTTTCAGAAAAATCTTAAAAGAGAAAAAGCCTGCTATGATGCAGTTTGATGGAAGAAAAGTGAGTTATTAAAACAAAAATGTTAAGGATTTGTTGTAAAAGCAAAACAAGAGTACATTTCAACTTTTTTAAGTTTGGAACTCCTACATTTAAAATAGATGAAACAGAATTTCGATTTACAAAACAAGTTTTGCAAAGGGCAACCTTCATCACTTTATCGAGGAAGTATTCAAAATCAGGCAAGTAATTTTAGGTGATCCCGTAGTTTACAAACTGGAAGACTTGAAGATAGAGAATATCGAAGGCATGTTTTACAAAAATAATATTTATCTATATACGACAAGCAAGATGACATATACAATGTTGAAAAGATTTTGAAGATCAAAAGAATGTACTAGTGAAACGGAAAGGATATGATAAATAGCTTAGCAGTCGGGAACCAGATAAAAACATTATTCCGTTAAAATAAATGCTGGAGGAAGCACAATGCACAGCAGTATCAATGAGCATGAAAACTGTCAGTTCTTGAAAATAACGATTTTTTTAGAATGTATTTGTTTGTGGTAAAAAGCGCATTAGAAAACAAAGGAGTTAAAACATGCGCGGAATGCAAATTTGTATTGGTCTCAAAACGAGAAAAGAAAGTAATTCTAAAAACATCACAGTTCAACAACAAAATGGTTCATAAAAAAGACGTGATAAAGCAACTACAATATAGACAAAAGACAGAAAAACCAATACAATCTAAAAGATTACAAGCTGGCATATGAGATCTTGAGCAACATAAAGGACGATGAAAATGATATAATCGTTGATGCAGTCATTAGAACATTTAACTTCTTTCACATTTCATTGAAAGAATGTATAGGAGTGACTCCCACAACTACTAAATAAACTATGCGTTCTTTCTGGACAAATTATTTAATATGTGCAATTTTAACTCGTTCATAAAACCCTAAATTACAAAGAACTCCCACAATATTAAGCAAAATTATCTGATATGAGATGAATGTGTACACCGTCTGGGTGAAGTAAAAACAAGTACATCTTCCACAGTAAGTGGATATACAGACAAAGTTTTACCTGATGATGATGCACTCAGATCAAATAACAACAGCATAGATATGTAACAATTTAATTTTATCTGTAACAATTTTAATATTCCACCACAGCATAACTTGAGATACCTCAAGGGAGAAAAAAAAATACTTGATCGATAAGACGAACATAAAACTGTACACCAAGGGTTTGAGAGGCCTATATCTGATGTTGCGTTAGCTACTTACAAGCGTAAATATAACGAGGGACAGGTACGGTTGTGTACTGGAAAACATTGCCAGCTGATTCAATGCATTTTATGACAGACAAAGACGACAAAGTACCTGAAGATACAGACTGGACATATTTCTTCCTTCCAGATAGCAATAGATTAGCAGATGCGGGGATATCTCGGTTGAATCAAAGTATACGTTCTTATATAATCTGTATTTTAGGCGCAAATGTTTCTACAGTACCAGACAGTATGAAAACATTAATTGAGATGTTTAATTTAGGAGAACAAGGGTACGACACAGATGAAAGCATTATGATAAAATTCACACAACAAATAACAGATTCAAAAGTGAATCTGGACTACGCTGTTGGTGGTGAAGGCATCCTTTTGTTATTGAGTGACATGGTTATGAAATTGGTAGCATCGTCGGATACAACAACAATTTAAAAAAATCCAGCCACTAATTTAAATTGCAGTTAAACCGTACCATCAGTACCGAGGGAGCATATAGCGTGTTCCAAAGGCTTATAAACAATCCGTGAAAGTATGACCAAAAATTTTAAAAGACAAAAAGAAGACAAGGTGGGTACAAATTATGTAGAGACGAACGATTATGCTAATAATGCTGTGGTTCGTAAGGCTCTGCCGTTCCTCCAGAAAACCGCACCGCCGGCGATATTTCTACTTTAGGGTTTGCCAGTTCCATCCGATTCTCTGACGTTCAAAGTTCACATATAAATTTAGAAAAGAAAAAAAAAATATTGACATTGAAGTGGCTGAGCCTTGGCGCGTGGACGAACTCTGACCATGTAATAAACAGACAATAATTTACTTTTATACTAATGGTTATAGGTAGAAGCTGCTAGAGTTTGCTTTTGTAAATAGTTTATGAAATACGGAAAAAGGACAATAGTACTTAAGGTTCACGTGCAGAGCACGATTACTAACTTCTCATTCTTTTACAGGCTTTGTTTTCGCCTTTGATTAAAAATGCAAATACAAAACGTATTAATGCAGATAAAAGTAAAATTACATGTTCAGCAATAACAGTAAAATGGGTTTTGCACTTTTAAGCAACCAACCTATCACACTACCAATAATTCAAGGTAATGCTGCTTTTTTGTAGCTAAAGCAAGCAAATATTTAGATAATTTTTTCAAGACAGTTTTGGTTTTTGTGTATGAGGTGGAGGAGGAGATTGAGGCGATGCAAATGTAGGAATAATAACTTTTTAGGAAATTTGCAATAGATAGAAAAATTCTTGATAAAGTTGCAGCAATTGTAACACCCTTATCATTCAATGAATTTTCCTTCAGAACATTTCTTTAATTTTTTTCCATGTTTAGCTTGTAAATTTCTTTAATTTTTAAACAAATATTTACAACTAATTCTGGACCCATCATTTTAACTTTGTCTAGAACATTTTGATAATATATTTGTTCCCGATCATTTGTTGCTTTATCAATTTCTTCTTCAAGTCTTTTATTTGTTCGTCATCATGATCAAGTTCTATTTTTAAAGCTTATACTTTTGCGGCTGCAATTACAGCAGTTTTTTATACCCTCAAATCCAACTATCGTCTTGTTCGGTATATGTGGGTTGCACTCCTTGTATTTAAAACAAACCAAACATTCATCTATTCATCTATTTCTGTTTACAATTGTCTTAAATCATTTCTAAGCTATGGATTTGTACCTCTAAAAAATACCTCATTTCTATTTCCTCGGGTATTTTTATTGGTTTCCTTCGTTCAACATAGTTTCTAACGGATATTTAGTCTAAATCATTTTTATATATCATGTAAGTCATCTGCTGTGGTAGAAGTAGGTTCTATATGTTCGTTTGCTACGTCTTCATTTTTTAATTCGACAGAATAGCTAGACCCTCCGAGTTTTCCCTTTATTGATATTTTGGCTGTTCCTTAAATCAACTACACCATCTTATTTGTTCTTTGTCCTTTTGTCTATAAGTGTGTGTGTGTGTGTGTATATATATATATATATATATATATATATATATATATATATATATATATATATATATATATATATATATATATATATGCGTCTTTCATATTTCCTTACAAAGTTCTAGCTCACTTGATAACCAGTATTTACAAAATGTTTGCGTTGTTGTTGATATATTTGCGCCTTCAACCACTCTTGCTACAAGTGTTACCATTACAGGAGGAGTTGCTTACCATGGAATAAAGTTTAACAGGTGAAACAAATTAGATAATACTGTTGAAGATTTCCTCAATGATGAAGTTAGACATCTTAAATAATTCAACTTTTTTCTTGTGATCGTCTGTCTCTAGTTCATCTTCTCTCAGGTTTTGTAAAGTTTAGCCATCTTGGATGGAAGTCAATAGATGGTACACAAAGTATGTTCAGCGTTGTATCCGATTCAATGTTTTGCTTCAATGCTTTTGAGATTCTGTTTCTTGTCATATTCATTATCCTGAAGTTTTCATCATAGTGGTACCCCTGTTTCATGTATTGTATGATATACTATATGCTGTTCTGTTTTTATTTTTCCATTTTCGGCAGTACTTTTTCGACAAGGTTTGCAGTAAGCGACAATGTGCAAAAGGGATTTAAGTTTTCTCTTTTTTATTTTACATCTGGAACGTATTTTCAAATTCATGGTTTTATTTACCAAACTGCATGTCAAATTAGCTTTCTCTACTTGTAAGTAGCATCGTTAGTCATCTTGGACGTATCATTTGTTCCAATTTAGATTTGTATTGAGTTAACTTTCCAAATTTCTTTGTCAAATAAATGGAAGGTGAACAAGACTTAAAAAAAAAAAAAAAAGCAAGATGAAAACTAGGTTAGCAAAGAATCTGAAATGGTAACTTCACAAAAGTCAAAAGAACCACGTAGAACTGAACTTGGAAGACAACTTGGAAAATGTTCACATGAATTTAACAAAGTCAAATCCCGAGCATTTAAGGAAAGACCAAAAGTCTATAAAATCACAAGGTGCTGAAATCACACTATGTGAACAAAATGAAACAAGGTCAAGCAGCACGATCTATTATTTGATAGCTTTTTGTGCTGGAGCTTAAGGTATCTTGTTCATTTGGTCAAAAAATAACATTGTTTCTTAACAGAGTCTTCAACATCCTGTCGAAAGAGAGGTCGGATTTTGCAATAGACAATGAATAAAATCACAACATCAAAACTTATACGAATTACAATAACAACATCCAACCATCAATGGTGAAGCTTTAACTTCAGCCAACCCAATACTAGAAATGCTTTAGCAAAACTTTAATTCTGGGAGCCTGTGGGCTAAATTTTCAGGAAACAAGTTGAACAGCTTTTAGATACAAATGACGACTGAAACAAAAACATTATTAATTCTGTTTGCCATGCAGCACGTACATCTACTCCCGCAATTGCATGCAGAAAGATTTTAAAGAATATGTTAATGATGTCAATAGGTCCCTGCTCAAACATGGACATTGAAGAAATAGCAAAGCTATTTATTCCATTTTCACTTAGTTCACAATCGGTCCATGGACTTTTACCTGACGAAATTATTAGCACCGTACAAACACATGTAAAACAAAATATACATTGCTAAATGCTTTAGCAGAACTTTGAATCTGCGAGACAGTTGGCTAACTGTTTCGAACTGTTTTGGATAATAAATAGCAGACTAATGTCTAGCAGAACAAAAATATCATCAATACAATTGTCCAAGCATCACTGGGTTCTACTGTTATTGTTACATCCAGCATGCTTTTAATAAAGCTATTGAGGTTTAGCATTGGTCCATCATCAACAAAGGATATTGAAGAAGTTGTCAGGCTTATTATTCCTGTTTCTTTTAGCCAGTTCACAATCGATTTTCTGATAGCAACTCGACTTTTACCTGAAAAATTGGTACTCAATAAAAGCTACGCTATTTTATTGCTACATAAGTGAATGAGCGACCATCTGCAACATCTGGACAGCTAAATCTTACACTTAGTGACACACAACAATGTCTGCAAACAATTATAGAGATCAAAACTGATTTGGTCTGGGATATTGAACACTACAAAGGTATTAGAAAGAAATACAGAGTGATATACAAAGTTTTTAATTGGTTAGAAGCAGGAAACAGTTTCAGCTGGAATAGGTGTTCCTGCATCTCTATTGTGGTATCAGAAATAGTTACAGACATAATTGTTGCTTTAGATTTTACTGATGTTAGTACAACACTGGTAGGCATTGTTTCAAAAGGCATTAAGGAAAAATTAATTTACAACAAAGTTTAATAACATGATGAAATAGTAATACCTGCCATCACCAAGTTCAACCAGACTGATGACATGATAAGCAAAGCAATCATTGAAAATGAACTCAACTATGAAGACTTTATTTTGATCAACGAGTACAACAGATACAAAGAGACACAAAAAACGCATTCATGAAACACAAGCCCAAATCATTCTCCGTAACAATTACACAGTGCATATCGTGTACTACAATATAATTGTTAGGATTCCATAGCAACACAGTATCATTTATACATGCATCTTCTGAATGTATTACAGTTTGTTTGTTTTTTTATTACACACCCAATTTATACATTTTCCTCGATCAAATGGATAACACGACAAATTATTTTAATGGCTATTATTTGTGTTTGATTGTTTTTGAAACGATTTTCACAGAGACTTTGTTTCATTCAATGTTAATGGACACTACAAACAATTACAGAGGGATACAATTAACAGAGTGAATATCAGAAACAGCTTACGATTTATCTACTGCAGATTTAAATGATAAAATCAAAACAATAAAAGAAGTTCCAGTGGCTGAAGTTTTACAGCAAATTGCACGCTGAGGTTGAACAATCTAAAACAGATACAAAAGATTGTGTTGATCGGGAAGTGGTCAATAACATTGGTGAGGAACAAGGTAGCGTTGACAAAATAAACAAAAGGAACAAACGAGTGATAAAGGATTTAATTGATTTGGAACAAAAGTTTACGAATGATACAGATGCATTAAAAACAGAAGTAGATAAAAAGACTCGCATTCAGTGGTAGCAATGATACAGTTAAAATCGAAATAAGCAACAATATAGAGGCAATCATAACTGAATTGAAAACAGAAATGGGTATAAATAATATTGTGCTGTTTGATAGAAATAGAACACTGAAAGATGAAATCGGTAAAAACAAAAATGAGTGTAATAAAAAAACATTATCCCGAAATGTATATTGCTTTACGATTTTCGCATTGTATTGAGTCAGAAGTATGCTGGTATATGAATTAATTGCATATCAAAAAGGAGAAATGAAAATCAATAAAAACAATACTAACATCACCCAGTAGAGCTCAAGTTGTAGGCTGAAACTTCACCAAAGACATTGGTTAACACTGATGGTTTCTGCTCTGCTCCACGTTTTTCTGAACACATAATATATTTTTTGCATTAATATGTCATTCAAATAAAAAACTAGGATTATATATATATATAAAAGTAATAAACTTGCATGTTGAGAATGGTAAAGAAATCCCACCATATATATAAAAAAAATTATTGGATTAAAGGTAATCAATCAACGTACTACTTATGCAATAAATCCACACAACAAGCAGATTATTTTTTTTCGTTTGATTGAATCAAAGATGTACTATGTAGAGAGAATATAGCTTAATTTGGGGAATAATTTTGAACATCCTTGAAAATATTCTACAGTTTAACATTAAAACCCGACAGCAGTATGAAAATTTGCTACTCATAAATAGAACGGCTTATGCAGCAGTTATGATTTGAAGAGCAATAACTAATGGTCTGTCATTTTCTGGAAGCAAATATCAGTTCAAGTTAGTTTTGATCCAGATGAAACTAATAAAGAGTAAATTAGGCATGACAAATATAGAAGAGCAAGAGATAAATCCTGCAAAATTCAAAGACAATAGATCAAAGACGCTTGATTACTTGACTGAAAGATAAACAAAACAACCTTTGGTTACTCTGTACTTGAACAATCTGGACAATAATATTTTCCTGTATGGTTATACTCATGGAGATGATAGCAGACAGGTTTTAAACAATCCTGATGGTAAGGCAAAACTTGAAAAACCAAGGCAACCAAAACTGAATGATTTATAGCAGCCTTCTAGTGATCAATAAAAATAGGAGTACATATTCACTGCACTTGTGATGGGTATCAGTGCGTATATTGCTTTCTTTGGTCGTTCCCAGCACGATCTCACATTCGACTACGAAAGCTCCCACATTGTCACTCCGTTTTCGACGTTTTTGTAGGTAATGGTTCTTTTTCAGCAGAATAAATAGCAAAGTATCTGTACGAGAATATCAACGTACAGTAAATGTATAACTCCTAACAAGCAGGAGAAGATACCACAAGAAGAAAAAAAAACTCAATCCAACACATCATTGTGTCACACATATCCCCAGCTTCATTAAACCTGAGCAAGCTTTGCAAGTTTGTTTACAAAAGATAAGCCCAAGTATCATGATTGTACCGGATAGTTTGTTTTCGTGTCGATTAATATGAAAGTGAAATATATATATAATGCCTAGAGTGGATTTTGTTGTAAAATTTAAAAAAAACTATCAACACCAATTAAGAGCTCTGCATGTTATTTATTGTAATTTTGAAAGTATGGTCATGCCGGTGGTGTGAAGCATGGACACAAAGCACAAAGCATATTGTAACGTGAACCATACATGCAATTGTACCACAGATACAACTTTGTAACAATGCTATGTAACAAAATGATAAAATATCTTGGACAAATTAAACATCCAAATACATTCCATCGGGGTTCTGCTTGTACCTCCTCACATCAATCCACAAGAGATATATACCAATAGATTACACAGGAACAATGCCTTGGGTAAAATGGAGAATTAAGATATAACAAAAATACAAAACAAATGGTGTACACAGAGGAAGATGAAAAACATTTAAATTGAACAAATATATGTTACCTCTGTGAGAAAAAGAAATTAAAGCTAAAGTTCGGGACCACGATCACTTAACATGCACATATAGAGGTCCATCATGGTCCATGAAGTGAAAGACTGAAAAGGTTATCCAAAGAGAAAGGTGTTGCTATAGCTGATGTAGCCACTGCGATATGTATGACTTGCTCTGTCTATAGCAAATTTGATCAAACAATATTGTTTATCCTACCCCTTCTCCACCTCATCCTCCTGCTCCACCCCATCCTCCTGCTCCACCTCCTCCTACTCCACCTCCTCCTACTCCAAAGAAATAACATTTCAACAAAATTAAAAATGGCTTGAAAACATTAACTAATTATTTGTCTGAGTTAGAGAAAAGAGTAGCAGCAGCAATACCTTGCATTATTGGTAGTCTGATAAGTTGGTTATTTAAGAGCCCTGATCAAATTGTTTCTTTTCTAGATGATTATGTCATACTACTTCTTTTGACATTAGTGGATTTGCTATTTGCATTGCTCATCAAAGGCGGGGACATGAAATCAATGACAAGTAAAGATTCAGAACTTATTACAAAAAGTAAACCATATCGGCTCCTGCAACATTAATACCAATATAAATTATTGTTTATTTTATGGTCTCATTTTACCTGCGATCCCCAGTACATATTGTTTTTTGGTCGTTTCTAAATTGGACATTGTTACACATCTTGATTGTCATGTGTCATTTTAACGTACAAGTATCGGATTGTGCTCTGCATGTGTCCTGAATGCACATTCGCATTGGCAGATGGGACAGTAGGACTGTCATCGTAATCGTTCTTCTCTACATAATTTGTATTGACTTTGTTGCAGTGCCGTTCTTTTCTAAGTTGATATTAATGGTAGGGTTCACCCCCGGTATAAATGAGTCACTGGATTTCTGTAAACTATTGTTGTATCTGATGATACTAATCATTTTCATGACTATGTCACTCTATGACAAAATGGTAGCGTCACCACAACAGCATAGAAAATTTCACTTTTGAATCTGTTATATACTGTTGAAATTTTACCATAATGTAATCATCTGTGTTGTAACCTTTCTGTCCTCAAATTAATAGCTCTAATAATGTTTTAACACTGTCTGATACTGTCGAAACAGACTGTGAAATAGATATTCTGTTTAGTACCTGTGCACCTAATATGCAGATTACATAAGACCTTTTAGTTTTATTCATTATAACTATTTTCTCATCTGTTAATCCACTGCATTCTTAAATAGGTTAAGACCAGCCAGTATGCTGACGGTGTTATCCAGTATTCAATTGTACCTGCTTCTTTGTCGTATTATTGTTTGCAAGCAACCAACACAACAGCAGGTGTTGCTTCCCCAAAATCTTCTTGTACACTTTCATGTTCTTCTGACCCATTATCGATCAAGTATTTGCTTTTTCCTTTGAGGTATCTCCAGTCATGCTGTGGTGGAATTTTAAAACTGAAAATAATTGTATCTTAAAAATTTGCAGATCTAAACACCGTGAAAGGTGTAATGGATTTTACTTCATCCACGTGTTGTAGAACTCCTCCAGATATCATCTGATTTTGGCTAATTTTGTGATAACTCTTTGTGATGGAAGGTTTTATAGATATGTTAAAATTAAACAGTGAAAAGTTTGTAAAAAATGCGTCGTTGATGGTGTAGCTAGCACTATTGCTATATCTTTAAATGTTCTCATGATAGCATGAACAGTTACATCGTTTTCATTATCCCTTATTTTGTTCAAAATCTTATAGTCCAATTTGTATTCTTTTATCTTGTTTTATTTATAAGCTTTTATCGAGATGTAGATGGAATCAGGTTCATATTTTTTAAACTTATCTCATTGTTTTCCTTCTGTAATGTCATTATTAAAAACATTGTGTAGGTTGTAGTGGCCTTATCACATTTGTAATGTGTATTGTTTTCTTGCTTATTGGTAATGTTTTTGGATGTACTTTCTTTTTCCCATCTGGTACTTTACATATCAGGCATGTTTTAACTCCTTCATTTTTGTATGCATCAGTAGCATGCTAGAAACTCGGTATCTTTCAAAAACTTGAAGTTTTCATGCTCCTTAATACTTTTATTTTTGTAATGTTCATCACTAATTTTTTTCTGTTATAATATTTTCAGTTGGTTTGCAACTCTTAAATCAGTCATCATATCCTTTCCATTTCACAAGTACAAACTTTTTACTGTTCATTCCTGTTGTCATCAAGATTTCAACCTTGCATATGTCATCATGTTTGTCATGCAGATTTAATACTTGTTCATAAAAACATGCCTCCCCCCAGTTTCTGAATGACCGGATCACCTAAAAGTACTTCCTGGATTTTAAATAATTCCTTGATAAGGCTAGGAAAGTATAAAATTGCAATGATTGTGTTGTATTTCAAAATTCTAGCTGTTTCATCTATTTTAATTTTGGCATTCCAAATGTTTGGTAACCGAATAAATTAATCCACAGTTTTGGTTTGTTTTCTTCCTTGCTTGCCTCAACAGGAGTCATGTCTACTGATCTGTGATTAGTGTTATTGAATCCCCCAATTAGCTTTAGGAAAATGTCAACCAATTTTCTGGTTTCATTTTGAGTTAAATACTTCAATATTTGAGTCTTTAGATTCTGTTAAACCATTCCACTGGGGATGCTTTTTTGTCTGAGCAAGTTGAAAAGTAATCAATATTTTCCTTTTTCCAGCAAATCCTTACATTTTTGTTGAAAAATTGTTTTTCGTCATCAAACTGTATCTTTTCAAGTTTTTTCTTTAAAGGCATCATATATTTCATCAATCTTTTTTGTTTTCATTTTCTCAGCCCAAGAGTGTATATATATATATATATATATATATAGTGGAAGAAAGAAGATAAATTACACATTGAAAAAAAATGTTCTCCGAGCTTTTCTTTCCCCTCTACAGTGTGTTAATTTGCATTCACAGGCTGACACATTAACTCACAGGTGAGCGATATCACACCCACTTGAGCCACATTTTATTGTTATTACATATACATTGATTAAAATGCTACCCATTGTGTGCATGTACATTTACATTTAATTAGCATATATGTATGTATGTCCCATAACGTTGGACAACACACACTGACATCAACATTTTAACATTTTAGTCTGATATTTGACCTTTGATGTCCCCCCCCCCCCAAAAAAAAAATATATACATATAAACATAGGTTTGGAATGTGAAGTCTAAAGTTATTGGGTATGTATGTATGTATGTATGTTACAGACAGCTTTAGCCAGCCCCAAAGGTTACTCTTTTACACAGGTTTCACTGTACTTAAATGAGACTCTTAACAGAAGTTAATGCTGTGTCTTAAAAAGTCCATGAAATTTTATTTTGCATGTGCTAAGTAGGGGATATTGGAGTGTACCATCACCGAAGATGTTTTTGTATGCTGCATGCATATGTTTTCCATATGAACACATATTCAATGATGCATTCATCTCACGACTTAAAAACATTTCCATAATGGAGCAATACTTACTGACTTGTACAGAAAATAAATATGATGAAAAATTATACCTTTTCCGCAATAAAAACACTCTTTACAAATTTATTCTGGAACTTTCCATGTTTATTCCACACTCTTAAACAAGATGTTCTCGCCCTAAACAAACATTTAAAAAAATTAATTGCACATATGAAGTAAACACTCGACTGTGAAAGTCTATGAATAAGAGTTTTTTTTTGTGTTGCTTTGTTTTTGTTTATATAAAAAAAATTGCCTACCGGACATGATGAGATTTCCAATTCCTTTGTCCAATGTTACAGACTGTTGCAAACAAAAAAATTAAAATGTTACAGATTGTGGTAAACAAAAAAAAGAGGAGTTGCAACAAAGCTTTATTTACTGTTATTTGTTTCTGTCTCAGATTTATCAACTGTTCAGTTTTGCTGGTGTGTCCAAACTCCCACCCATTTTAAAAAGAATCTTGCTGTATTTTTATCAGTAAATTAATCAGTGTAACAGTACAAAGTATCCCTTATCTCCTGTACACTTTCACTCTCCAAATCATGAAAGAGAAACTAAGGGGCTCTGAAGGCCATGTAGAGCAGCTCAAATTAAATTTTTCATAGAAAATACACTCATAAGGCTAGTGAATGTCTAAAAATGTTCATAGCAACTTGTGTACATGTCGTTAACAATGTACTTGCATTCATGTATGTCATTAACAGTGAACTTGTGTACATGTCATTAACAGTGAATCTGACTGTACTTAAATGCCATTAATGGTGAACTTGAGTGTACATGTCATTAAAGGTGAACCTGTTATGTTGTTAAAGGTGAACTTGAGTGTGCATTTACCAGTATGTCATTAATGGTGAACTTCGGTGTACATGTCATGAAAGGTGAACCTGTTATGTTGTTAAAGGTGAACTTGAGTGTGCATTAATGTTGGGTTGTGATCCAAGATATCTGGTCCTCATATATGTTAAACATCATCAAAATCTGTAATGTTAAGCTTCTGGAAATAAACATGTATGCATGCACACATACATAGTTATGCACTTTCTTGTTCTCTTACCTACTCTCTTCCTTTCTTATTTGATTTTTTCCCCCATTACTTTGCTAGCATCCATTCGATACAGACAGCCATCCTGAAGACATTACGACAGAAAGACACTCTGAAAGCCCTATAAGCACTGCCTTACATTTACTTTTAAAACTAAGTGGCCAGGATAAATCTTAAAGATATAGTGTCCTTCTTTATAACCCTATTAATGGGAGTCATAAAAGTGACCTACAAGTTACAATGCTATTAATGGGAGTCATAAAAGTGACCTACAAGTTACAATGCTATTAATGGGAGTCATAAAAGTGACCTACAAGTTACAACGCTATTAATAGGAGTCATAAAAGTGACCTACAAGTTACAATGCTATTAATGGGAGTCATAAAAGTGACCTACAAGTTACAATGCTATTAATGGGAGTCATAAAAGTGACCTACAAGTTACAACGCTATTAATGGGAGTCATAAAAGTGACCTACAAGTTACAATGCTATTAATGGGAGTCATAAAAGTGACCTACAAGTTACAATGGTATTAATGGGAGTCATAAAAGTGACCTACAAGTTACAATGCTATTAATGGGAGTCATAAAAGTGACCTACAAGTTACAACGCTATTAATGGGAGTCATAAAAGTGACCTACAAGTTACGATGCCACCTTGAACTGAGGTCAATGTGCCATACTAGTGCATCAAAACAATAAAAATAAGGGATTTAATGTGAAACTATATTACAATTCCCATTAACTAAAATTTGCAATTAAGAAAGCAAAATTTAACAACTTTAATGCTATCCAAGACCAAACTTGCATTAGGGGCAGCAGTACACTAAGGAGTGTTATAGTGATCGATATCTGTATCAGCAATCTCATGGGAGTAAATTCTTCAAGAAAATTTTATCCATACGACCTGATTTTTATATTACTTAGGGTTCAAATATACAAAGAAAGCTCAATATATTTTAAACTTTATTCATACAAACATAATATTATCTTACATCAATCATAAACATGCACTCACAACTAAGAATGATATTCAATGAAAAATCATTGCATCAACTTCTATATCTACAAAAACAGATAGCACTAGGGCAAATTCTTCAAACTTGATCTTTTGACACGACACATATAAAATAATTCAACAAGGAGATCAGTTCCTTATGCAAATTCATTTTTACAGAATTACAAAAAGCCAGTATAAGGACCTATAAGCTCAAACAATGTATCCATATAAAGACAGTCAACCAATGCATGTATCTGTGGTCATGAGATGTATCCATATAAAGACAGTCAACCAATGCATATATCTGTGGTCATGAGATGTATCCATATAAAGACAGTCAACCAATGCATGTATCTGTGGTCATGAGAAGATCCAAGTATTTCATGAAAACTTAAAAGCGTTTTTCCCTGAACCTGAACTGTATTCATGGAACATTGTTGCCCCACCACAGTGCCTGAAAACTGACCTAAATACAAAACCTAACCAAGGTATGACAGATGGAGAGATGGATGTATGGACAGACTGGAACCATGAAAGCAGATATCTGTATGTGCAGTGACCCACCTATAGACGATATACAGGATGGACCTTTTAAATAAAACTGTTAATTCCATGAGAATCTGAACGCGGGAATAAACATTTCTGATGTTATTTACTCAAACATTCTCCTCGTAAATTAGCTAAATTATTGAGACAACTCGATCTCTATTACTGACACAGAAGATGAATGCAGAGATATATTTGAAAAGGTAGAATGAAACCACACACGATGCACATTTGCAAGATTCACACTAATTTGTGCTAAAATTGTGCATCAGATGTTCAACCCCTACCTATATTTTTCCGTTAAATCCTGCCTACAGTTAAAAAATTACCCCTTTTCTTCAAATGGAGGGGGTAAATACCCTCCCCTCATTTTTAGTTACAGATTAGACCCCGATATCAACCACCACAGCTGTTGGACCACCCTGCTAAAATGACAGAACATTCAATTTATCCTTCAGTATTTAGTAAGCGTTCATACTAAAATCACCTCAGTAATAAGACTAATTTCTTAAGTTCCATGAGTTGTCTTATTAGTGGGGTTTGACTGTATTAGTTATGCTAACAGTAGGCCCAAGTGGGCCTGAGATCACTCACCAGGCTGAAATCTGCCCAATAGCCCAGTGCATGAACAGTTGGCCAAGAAACATGGGTTAGTGAGGATGCTTTCTGCAGAAATTTCTTTCAATGCTTATGATTACACGTTATGAAAACAAATGTTCCTAGGTTTTTATATTTTTTATATCTTCATTCATATATGACGGCTCAGCAGCATCTTTTGTAAGATACTGAAAGGCCTTAATGCAAGGATGCTGTCAGAATTGGCTAAATACTGTTCGGCGCCTTTTAATAAGTTGTTTACAAGCTTGCATCTTTTCAGTAACTGCGACCATATTTGCTGGTGGATCAGCATCATTTGAAAGTCCTTTTTATGCCAGGATGTTCTCATTGTCAAACCTAGTTGAAATTGGTCTACTGGTTGTTGAAAAGAAGTTTAAATTAGCAAATGCTGATGTAAGACACACACCAGATGCAGGGCAATGCCATGAGCTCACTGGGTCTTATGGCCAGGTGAGCTATAAATCATCAAGGATGAGAAAAAAGTGGGTACTATTGAGGAATACATTAACTTAAGAACAAAAGATGTGTCCATAGGACACAGTTGCCAATTCCTATGGCGATCCCAATATATATGCTTCATATTACATCACAGGCTTCCAAAATTACTTCCCTTTGAAATCCACAAATTCCATTGAAACCCATGTCCACCATCTTTAGGGTTATCCTCCCATAACAACAAATGAATGGAAGAATAGAATCCTTCATATGCATTGGTGTCAGAAATCTCCACAAGAGGGTCAGAGTTTTGCATCAGACATGATGCTATGCCAAGCATCGGTGTCAGAAATCTCGACAAGAGGGTCAGAGTTTTGCATCAGACATGAGGCTATGCCAAGGATCAGTGTCAGAAAACTCCACCTGAGGGTCAGAGTTTTGCATCAAACATGAGGCTATGTCAAGGATCAGTGTCAGAAAACTCCACCTGAGTGTCAGAGTTTTGCATCAGACATAAATATACTTTCCCAAAGATAAAGATCTTTATCTACTGTGAAACACTTAATTTTCATGGGTTTCAAATTTTGTGGTTTGGGTAAAAAAAATGCATATTCATGGGTTCCTAATTTCATGGATCTATTATTTGCAAAAAAACCCCAAAAAACAATGATGCATATGTCGCTGCAAAAGATTATACCTACACTCATTTCCACACATTTCCGAGCAAACAGGTTTAATCCGTACTACAGTAATTAAGTTGATTAATTAAGTTATTCAATGCTAACATCTGATGTAAATGTGGAGATGTTAAAGAAAATGCCGATTTCTTTTCCCACATGTCTGAGCTAACACATTTAATACCACTATTGTAATCTTAAGTAAGTAGGTTCTCAGGTGTTCTTAAAGACCGCTGTCAATGCCTACAGTTCTCAACAATAAAAGATTAGGCACTTGAACAAAGCCAATGACTGTAAACCTCTTTTTTTCAAAACAATCTTTGCCATATATAAAGTTCTGCCAAAAGTAAATTTTGCCTCAAAAGTTAAAATCAAAATGTCACTGACACAGTGGTTAAAGAGTGGAAAACTTGTAGTAAAATCTCCTACTATTGTGGGCCTTCCTGATCCTAAAGAGTGCTCCGATAGGAGAGAAGCTCTTTCTCTGCAAGCCTTAAATGCTGCTGCTGAAACTTTCACAATATCCCAGTCTCCCCATAAGCGTAAACGAGGCAAGTACATAGCATACGCCGACCACATAAGAGCTAAAACTGCAAGATACTCGATCGAAAATGGAATCTCCAAAGCAGCAAGAAAGTTCAGCAAAGAGCTTGGGAAGAAAGCCAGCAAAACAACAGTCCGCAGTATGTCAGATCAATATATAAAATTCAAGAGAGCTGGTGCAGCTGACATGACAAGGCTGCCAAAATCGCTGTGGGAAAACCATTTTGCTGGGCAACCTTGACCTTGTTGTCCAAAATTGGATCCGTAAAGTTCAGGTGAATGGCTGTGTTTTTAATGCGTGTATCGTGATGGCTGGTGCTGAAGGAATTGTTACAAAATACGCTCAACATTAACCGGAAAGATACAGAGGACACATTAGTATTAGTAAGTCATGGGCAAGATCTTTATTGAAGAGAATGTGCTTTGTTAACCGAAAGGGAACAAAGAACGCAAAAACTCTACCAAAAAATTTCAAGGATATTAAATTTTTGAAGAAAGTGCTGACTGTGATCATGTGCCAGACTCGTTAATAATTAATTGGGTTCAGACTGGGTGTCAGCTTGTGCCAGGCGTTGACTGGACAATGGAAACAAAGGGGTCTAAGCAGGTGACCATATCTGATTTGGACGATAAAGGACAACTAACACTTTTGCTTGCTATCACCAAATCACGCTTGCTACTGCCACCCCAGCTGATCTATGCTGAAAAGACAAGTGCTTGCCACAAGGAGTGAAATTCCCAAGTGACTGGGACATGATATTTACAGAAACTCACTGGAGCAACAAGGATTCCATGATTCAGTTTGTTGATCGAACTCTGTACGTGACTTGCTTCCCCTTACTCAGTATAATCAAACGGCAATAGCAATCTTTGATGTTTTCGAAGCACATCATTGGGAAAGATTAATGTCTCACTTAAAGGAAAATGGTATCATACCAATGTTTGTGCCAGCCGCATGTACATATAAGTTGCAACCCCTAGATTTAACTGTTAACAACTTTTACAAGGAGGAACTCAAATACGATTTGATGAGTAGTATTCATCACAGGTGACTGATCAGTTAAATGAACTGGAGGACAGTGGAGATACATATTCAGATCAGGTCTCGGTTGACCTGAAAACATCTACCCTTAAGCCAATTCATGCAAAGTGGCTTATCTGCACACATGCCAAAGTAGCACTTCAGAGAGACCTGATTGAAATGGGCTTTGCGACTAATCTGCTGATTGTTTATTTATCAGTTAGTTGATATGTGCAAAAATGTATTTATAAATGGGAATAATATGTGCTTCATGAAATAAAGAAGGGCACATACAGTGATTAAATCTGCATTTATTACTATACATCAGGTAGTCATTACAATCTTACACGAGTTTTCATGTTCATGAAATTTTGCATTCAAATTAAATTGTAATCAGTTCAGTTTCAGTGTTCCTCATCATTCATGTACTTATGCTAATTTATATTTCACATTCTCAGCACTATAGATAGCCATGATATTAAAACAAATAAAGAAACAGGTGATGTCTTTCCACTGCATATGACAAAGGGGGAGGAGGGTGAATGTTGGCTTGGTTGATATTTCATTGTGACTTTAAATTCATGGTCTAGCTCGCCCCCACGAAAATTGGAACCCCACGAATTTAAAGTGTTACACAGTATCATAAGAGTCTTCTGAATTTCCAGTCAAACATAGAGATGGATACAAGTCATTGTGAGTGAGTGAAATGAAAAACTAACAACAAGGCAATCTACACAAAAGAGCAAACTAATGGATCTGGATGTTGTAGGATTATTATGCTCCTACTCATATGTAGCTTTCTGCAACAGTGCTCCAGCCATACATTTCTTTTAAACATGGGAGTGGGTAAAAGGGGCAAATTCTTTGGTTATAAAAATACATGTTGCTTATAAAATGTCAGAATATTATCTATTTTGTAATAAGCATAAACAAAAATACATTTATGTTTGTGTCACAAGAAGTAATCCATAGAACAATATGTCTACAATATGAATGGTCTTATTATGATGTAGATTTCTGCTTATAAAGTACGAAATTCTAGCATATCTGGATATAGACTTTACACTTATATTAATATTTTACCAAATTCAATTTAAAACAGCAACTTAAGTGGAAGACTGTGACTTTCAAAAACTTGAACATAGCATTTCAACACAGTTTATCTCTATGTCATTGTTGTCAGTGGACAAAAGATACTTATGTGTCCCCATTCACTGGTGAGATAAGAAAAAAAGATACTTATGTGTCCCCATTCACTGGTGAGATAAAAAAAGAAAAGATACTTATGTGTCCCCATTCACTGGCATGATAAAAAAAGAAAAGATACTTATGTGTCCCCATTCACTGGCGAGATAAAAAAGAAAAGATACTTATGTGTCCCCATTCACTGGTGAGATAAAAAAGAAAAGATACTTATGTGTCCCCATTCACTGGTGAGATAAAAAAGAAAAGATACTTATGTGTCCCCATTCACTGGCGAGATAAAAAAAAGAAAAGATACTTATGTGTCCCAATTCACTGGCGAAATAAAAAAGAAAAGATACTTATGTGTCCCCATTCACTGGTGAGATAAAAAAGAAAGTAAAAATACAATTAAGTTTTCAAAACTTGCACATTTAAAGATGTACTTGAATAATCCTGAGAAAAATGGAAAAGAGGGCAATATGGCAGCAAGAAGAGCATTATGGATAATGGGAAAAGAGCATTCCTCTTTTTCAATCTAGCTGGAGCACTGTGTAAGTATACTTTAAAAACACAACAAAACAAAAAAGCATAAAACTTGCTTACTAAGCTATAATAATAGGATAGGCATACTGAAAAGGTCACTGCCTTATATCTTTTGAAAAAATGGGAAAAGCTTTGGAAAAAATTGTCCTTAAGCTTAAAAAGAGGCCCAAGTGGGCCTGAGATCGCTCACAAAGCTGACATTTGCCTAATAACCAAATGCAAGAGCAGTTGACTAAGAAATCTGGGTCAGTAGGATGTTTTCTGCATAAATCTCTCTAATACTGTTGACTGCATATTTTATGAAAACAAATGTTTCAATGTTGCTGCAGTTTTTGTATCTTCATGTATATTTATGGCACATCAGCATAATTTGTCCAGTACTGAATGTCAGGATGTGTCAAGTCAAAGTTGGTCAAATTCTGTTGTGTTTTTTCGGATAAAGCTGTATCAATGTTATACAACTTTTAGAAATGGGAGCCATATTTGATGGCAGAATGTATCATTTATATAAATCTGTTGAAAGCTAGAACAGTCAAATTTTGTCAAATTTTCTTTTAAGCAGTTATTTTGAAGAAATTCTGAAAGAGTTTTATATTTTAAGTAACAGCACTCATATATGGTGTCAGATTGGTAACATTTTAGCAAATAAAAAAGACCTTCATGCCAGAATGCCTGCTGTAAAATTGGGTCCAATTCTGTTGAGTGGTTTTTGAGAAGTCATTTAAAGGATTTTCCATTTTTAGTAATGGTGGTCATATTTAATGGTGAATCTAAATCATTTGTATAAATCTGAAACCCCTCCACCAGAATGCTTTGCATCAAATTTGACCAAATTCTGTGGAGCAGTTTCTTAGAAGTCGTTTAAAGTTTTTTTTCTTTTTAGTAATAGCAGCCATATTTGATGGCAGACCAGCATCTTTTGTACAAATTTGATAGACTTTTGTATCAGGATGCTCTGTGCCAAGTTAAGTAGAATTTGGTCTGGTGGATATGTTTAGAAGCTGAAAATAGCAACTGCTTATGGACAACAGACAAGTTTTTCTATTTTTGGTAACAGTGGCCATATTTGATGGTAGACTGGCATCACTTTAAAAATTTGAAAGGCCATTAGGCCAGGATGCTCTGTGCTAAGTTTGGCTGAAAATAGTGTAGTTGTTTTTTAGAAGAAGTTTAAAATAGCAATTGTTGATGGATGACAGATGCTGCATAAAGGATGAAGGGACTATCATTAACTCACATGGCTTTATGGCCAGGTTAGCTAGTAAACCGCATAGCTTGCTTACTCTGTAATAACAATTATAACAGTAACCATGTTGATGAAGTCATATTTAATATCTGGAAAATAAGAATTCTGCAGAACATTGTCTCACCTGCTCTACCACTACAATGCCCCAAATCAAATGTCAGTGTTGTGTGAAAAGTAGGTCACTGGGACCTATTTTCATCTTGTGTATAGAGCTCTTCAAAATAAATGCACCCATGAAGCTTACTGATTTAACATGCAACAATGTTTGAGATAATGAGGGCAATGCAAACACTTACTCACAAAACATTAATACAGCACTGCCCAAAAAGTTATATGGTACCTACATCTTGTCAATGCTTTGCAGATCCTACTAAAAACTTGTGCTCTCTTAATCTGAAACTTTGCAAAAGGATAATTTGTGAGACTGTTGCTTATTTCAAACTCATGCAGTACATGTTCTTTGAAGTAATCCATTAAATGACTGGTTAACTTGTGCAAAATTCTGGAAGAAAAACAACAACTATGTCTTAAAGCCTGATTCAGGTAACTGAAACAAATGTATTTTATTAAAACAGATGGCAATAGTTACTGGTTACATCCATTTACTGCAAGTATATGCAAACATCACACTAAGACACATTATTCAATCCCTTAACATATGATAATGACACCTTGAATAGTTCTGATGGTGAAAATTGGCTTTGATGGAAAAAGCTGGCTAAGTTTTAATACTGCTATCACATCTCCTGCTATAGAAGAGTAACTTTTCAGTCTAACCAACAGTATACCATGAATGGCACAATATATGCCTGTCCCACGTTTAATAGTCCTGTATGTAGGCACTAACAGAGCATGGTTGACTCTGGCGATTACTGACTGATGGGTCTCAATGACCTTGGCCATTGGTCAAGGTATGTAGTCTTGAAGTAAACTTACTGTGCAGAAACCATTATTTTCTCATTAGACTTACCATGGTCATGACCTCTAACCTTCCAAACCCAGAATCTAAAGGTTTCTATCTTTTTCACATTGACCTTGATATTTGACCTTTTCAACCCGAAATGTATAGGCTTCTTCCTTACCACTTGTGCAAGCCATCCACAAAGCTTGATAACTGTAGATTGTGGAGAACTTGATTATTGTGCAGAAACAAATTGGCAACAAATGTCTGGATTGACAGACAGACATCATAACATAAAACATCTGAGTTATTGCAGGCGTATACAAAGACACAGTAATTACAGACTGGTTTGTGTGCAAAATCTGTGCAATTGCGTCAATTGTTAGTAACAAATATCCAGAATTTATCTTAGTAAAATTCATAAAAAGTAGCAATCTATCTCTATAAGATGATGAAAAGAATCACTCTTCAATACCTGGGATTAGTTAAAAATGCATTCATCATTCATTTTCTTTCTTTCCCTTGCTCATAAAATTCGAGCATAATGAATGGATACGTTTTGGACTGAAAAACAGTCTTTCAGTTAAATCCCTCACACAATCTCTGGTAAAGGTAAAGGGAAAAGGTAAAAGGACAGCGGTTTTCTCCATGATAAGGGGAGATAACTTTGCTAAGAGTTCGGTGACCACACACTTGTGGTCAGATACTTTCGTTATACTGTTGTACTTGTGTTCTGTAGAAGAGGTTTTGCATATTCAACAAACTCATCTATTAGCACTGGCCATGCACCTGGAAAAGAAATAAACACAGTATTTTACTACTGATCCATGTCAACAAACTCATCTATTAGCACTGGACATGCACCGGGAAAAGAAATGAATACAGTATTTTACTATTAATCAATGTCAACACTGGGTTATATGTACTAATTGATGAGTTAACATATCAGAACTGTTCCATGCATGTCATACAAAAGAAGTCTCAGTGCACAGCCATTACATAGTTTCTCTTAAATGTTCAAACAAAGACTAACAATGTTCTTGCCATCTGTCTGTGAGAGAGTCTGCAATCATAAGCATTTACTCAAATGTCACCAATTAGAATAAAAAATTCAGGTTGTCTATATTATGATGGAAGTGTTTCTTCTTGTACCTCCCTAGAGTACAAGGCATGGTGGTTCAAGTACACCTTAAATAATTTCTGACCCCCCCCCCCCCAAACTTCACCAAATGCAAAATAATTATTGACCTTATGAACAAGTGAACTAATTAAGTTTGGCTGGGTAAAGAAATTCTGATATTGTCTTGTTGTAAAATTTGTAGCAGAAGATACTAACATCAAAAGAAAACCATGCAAACTCGACAAAGTTTTCTACAAGGATTCCAAGTACTGCAATCTGATTGAAATCAAGATATCCAACATATGAGATCTTAAGAACACCAATAGAAGGTCATGTTCTGACCCTTTTGATTTGCCAATCAAACTACTGCTTTCACATTTATGACAGTGAAAAATGTCATTCTGAACAGTTTCTAATGATATTTCCCATTAACAGGAAAGGCACAGTTTTATCTGATAGGTTACTAAGATTAAGTGGATCAGGAATTTCAAGATCATCACATGACAAACATTTATCAGTGCCTGTCAGATCTACTTATTATAACAGATCTCAGTTTTAATCAGATTGTGAAATGCTGTAAAATTTTCGTCAAAGTATTGTGAGTATGACAGGTAACTCGTTACCCCACACTTCAGAGAAGAGTGGGGATACTGTCATTGCCCCATTGCATCAACTTTTCCATATGTCCATCTGTGACAGAACTTTTCATAACTTCTCCTCCCACACTGCTTAATACTGAAACTTTGTAGGCTAGACATATGGTTGGTGTACATCAGGCATGTGCAACTTCCTCCAGGGCATGGGCCAGATAAGTGATTTTCAAAGTCACACCCTATGATGTAAAAAAGCAGATAAAACCAGATCGCAGGCTGGGTCCGGCCTGTGGGCTGTAGGTTGCAAATGCCTGGTGTAGATGCACCATATGGTTGTAATTTATTCTTCTGCCCCTTTTGGGGGGAAATTTCTTGAAACACTGTCAAGAAAAGTGGTACATGTTTATTTTGAGAGTTCAGCTTGTCACCACTACTCCCATACCATTTGGCGGATTTTACAAAAACTTTGTGGACTAGATTTGTAGTTGGTATAGAGGTGCAATAATGTTTTACTCTTTTCCTCTGGCCACACTTTGGGGACATTTTGTTAACATTTGTTCAAAAAGGGTTGTTTTTTTAAAAATAAAATTAAGTTCAACAGTGCTACTCCTAAAACACTGCTTGGGTGATTTTATTGAAACTTTGAAGGCAAGGTATGTGGTTGGTGCAGATGCACTATAAGGTTTTAGTTTTTTCCTTGAGCAGATATTGGGGGACATTTTTTGAAAAAGCTGTCAAATAATAGTATTTTCAGAATTCAGTTATCATCGTGCTTCTCCGCCCATACTGCATGGATGATTTTACAACAAACTTTGTAGGCTAGATGTGTGACTGATGTAGATGTGCAGTTTTGGGAAAACTATTAAAAATCTGTTGAAAAATAGGGTATTTTGAGAACTGAGCTTTTTATTGCTTCTCCTCCTAAACTGCTTAAAGGATTTTTTTTAAACTGTGAAGGCTTGATATGCAGTTGGTGGAGATGAACAATAAGATTTTACTTTTCCCATCTGCCTTGCTTTTGGGTAATTTTATTGAAAATGTTTCAAAGGATTCTGTTGAAACTCTGCAAGCTAAATGTTTGGTATAGATATACAATAAGGCGTCACTTTGTTCCTTATTCGAAATTTTGGATTAATTTTCTGTAAATAACTGTTGAAAAGAGGGTACTTCAAGAAATACAGTGTTAGAAAGATGTATGTATGTATCGGATTTAACGGCAAATTAGAACAATACTGTCTATATGGTACCAATTAAAAGTTAACTTTTCAAATTGTAAAGATCAAGAACTGAAGAGAAAAAAAATATTAAGAAGATAAAGCAATCCAAATAAATGTTAACATGTAGTACAACAAGATAAAAGTTAAAGATGTTTAAATTCATTAAAAGGTATATAAAATAAAACATGAAGGTATAAAAAATGTAACCCTTAAAATAAAGGGTCAGAATTTGGTATATAAGCCACATTCCTGCAAAAGGTTCAAGGTTATCTTTTGTGGTACATCACTGAGTTCACATAAAAAACTTGTTTCAAAGGGTGGAAATTGAAACACTAGACAAGAATGTGTTCCACTGTCAGTGGTCACTGTTAGGGTATGCACTCTGGCTGAGGTTCACCCTTTAGGTATGCCCGAGTCAGGTATGTGTGTCCTATCCATGAGTGGCACAATACCACATCATCTCTGTGATTTGTTCTGTATGAGGAATGCCACTCTCTAATGATGGGTTTGATATTCCGAAGCTTGCTTGTAGAGTTTTCATTCCATACATTTTACCCAGTATATAGAACATTTTAAATTGTTTGACTGCAGGGTAGCTTTGGCTGCTTTATCTGCCCTTCATTACGCTTAATACCAATGTGACTAGGTAGCCAACAGTACGGAATACTTTTTCCAGATTGTATTAGCAAATCATGTTTCTGAAAGATTTGGGACATTATGGGTTGTCAAATTTAAGGTTTTGCAGGGCTTTCAGTGTTGAAAGGAAATCCCAAATGATGATGACATTTGTTTTTTTCTGAGGTTTCAATGTAGTTAAAAGATTTTAGTATGGCTGAAATTTCTGCCATAAAAATTTAGGTTTTATCTGGTAACCGGCTGGAGATGGTGCCATGGCGTGTTGCAACGGCAGCTCCAACCAGGTCTCCATCTTTCGAACCATCTGTATACAGGGATGTATGGTCATGATAGGAGGCTCTGATTTCACTGAATTTACTCTGAAAAATGAGAGGATTTGTTAGGGATTTTTTGAATTGGCAAAGATCAAATATTATTTTGCAGGTTGGTGATTTTGGAATACAGAAATTTGCAGCATTTGTAAGATTTAATTTTTCTACTTAAAGGTGAGGAGGAATACATAAGCCAAAAGGTGAAATTAAATTTGGGTTTTGAGCATACAAGGTTTGTTATTTGGGCCTAAAGATGACATCACATGTGAAATTAGATGGATCAGAGGATAGTTTGTTAGCATACAGATGAGCCAATTTTGTTTATCTGAGATGGAGTAATGGCCCATTTGCCTCAACAGACAGGCTCTTGAAAGGGAAGTTCTCAATGTTCCTAGACAATATCAAAGCCCCTAACTGTATATTGGATTAAGCATCTGCAGGCAAGATTTACAAGCTGATTTCTGCACAACTGAGCCATAGTCATGTTTAGATCTTACTAAAGTTCTGTTAAACCTGAGTAAGACCTTCTGTTCTCTTCACCAATCAGTGTTTGCCATGACTTGAATTAAATGCAGGTCTTTTTTACATCTGTCCCTGAGCTATCTAATATGTGGGAAATAAAGTTAGTTTATGGCAAAAAATAAGCCCTAAATATTTGGTCTTCTCCACAACAGGACCATGAGAAAGCATATGATAGTGTTTGGGGTCATCATGAATTCTTTGTAATCAGCAGCTTGTAATCATTTCTCCTATTAGCTGCATTAAAGATTTTACTGAAACTCTGAGGGCTAAATAAATCACTGATTAATATGTGCAGTAAAGTTTTGTATTTTTCCTAAGACTGGCTCATTTTTTTAGTACATTTCTTGAAAATCTTTTGAAAAAATGGGTATTTTGAGAGTCAAACTGTAATCACTTCTGTCCAAAACATCAGTACTGAATTTTAAAGGCTATCAGTGGTTGTGAAGATGTCATTATCTGTGGTTCTTTTCTTGTAAATTTCTGCAATAACATATAGGTTTGAGATTCCCCCTTCCACCACCCTACTTAAATCCATTTCTAGTTTACTGCAATATGATACAGCATTATTATAGAGTAGCATGTTTACTGTCATCAGCAGTGTCCTTAGCATTACTACATTCTATTAATAAATGGTTGTCAGATATAAATAGCAACAGACTACAGGCAATGGTCAGCGGAAAACAAACAAACAAACAAACTAAACAAAACATTGGAATTCTCCATAAGCTGTAACTTTGGCCTTGGCACTTAGCCAGGGACAGAACAGAATAAACATTATTATATTACTGTGACAATATTGAGAAAAAAAAGTGGTGATATTACAATACAATCCAAGGTCCATATCATACGAAATAAAAAAAGCATTTTGTCTGATACAAAACAAAAGCTTTATCTTATGTATAATCAGGTCTATAACCTTGGCATATAAAATTTTATTTGTGGCCTTTATTTTAAATTACATAATTACTTATAACTCAATATATTTTCTCATATTTACCAGATAACTCTAAATTCTTCACTGGAATGAAACCTCAATTTGTTTTTGTCTAACAACAATGGAATTTCATGTCAAAATCTATTTGATGTAAGCATATATATATATGTGTGTGTCTGTGTGTGCATGTGTGTGTGTGTATTGTAGAAATCCTAAAATGGTCATATTTTCTGAACAAGTCTGACAAATGAGCTCAAAACAGTCAAATGTTTTTTGCATATCGGACATTGGACATAATGTGCCCATAATTATTCCACGCATTTATTTGGTCATTATATTTTTCCATTTGTTTAAACACTCTATAGCCAGACAAATGAAATATGAAACCTTATCTCCTGGAGTTATCAAAACCACTATAATTGAACAATTGCGGTATGGTCTGTACTATAGATGCTACATCATTCCCTCACACCATGTCCATTTCCTCTGCATGATGTAGCCAATGGTGTGTTAAAAGTGCAGCTAAAACCAACAAACCAAACCAAACCATCGCATCATGTATCTTTTTTTAACTATATTGTATTGCAGTGTGTCACCATGTAAGACATTTATAACAAAAATATGTGTAGCATATGTGTGAATTAAAAAAACCCGGTAGATACAAACAACAACAACTTACTTTTATTAAGGTCATCCAAGGCTTTGTTTAGGGACCCTCAGACTTTAGAAGAAATGCCCATCAATTAGGTGTAACATATTTTTGAGCTAGTAAGACTGTTTGTTGTCAATTAATAATTAATTTTTAAAAACAGTAGAGTGCCATATAATTCAGTTGTTAAATAAATGTCCAAAGTTTTGTTTTTTTTTACAAGAAAAAATAATTAAAAAAATAAATAAATAATTAGTCTGAGAGGAAACAAGTGAATTATGGAAGGATAATACTAATACAAAAGCAGCAGCATATCTGGAACCAAAATGACAAATTTTCTGGTACATTTAATAATTAGGTATATGAATGTTTTCATATTGTTACACTTGTCATACCTCCTTCAAATGTTTGTATATTAATAATTAGGTATATGAATGTTTTCATATTGTTACACTTGTCATACCACCTTCAAATGTTTGTATATTAAATTTTCACAAATTATAGCTGCCATGTTAATTTTTATGAAAATATGTCCGGCAAGAGTCATTTGAAATTCAGGATTCCAGATATGTATATGTATATACATACACCCAAACACACCAGCCTGACATAATATTGTTTTATGCCAACACTGCAATAAAATGCACAAATGAAGGTCAGGACTGCAGTAATGCAATTTTTGCTGAAAAAAACACGAAAAGTCCAAAAAAACATGACTCTCCACAAAAAAACATGACAAGTCCCCCCAAAAAATTGACTGTTACTTTTTATTACCTTCCTCATCATAATTTGCCATATCTTCATTGATCATGTTGCAAAAATCTAAAAGAAGGTTCCATGTATCCTTTGGAATAGATCGTTTGTGGTGCTCCTAAAAAATAAAAATAATATATCTGTGAACTAAGCCAACATATACAGTTAATCTCCTGTGAACATGAAAAGTATGGTGGGAAAAATTTCTTAAGTTTAATTTAACTCAAATGAAAACTCTAAACCTGGAAATGTACACCACATTTTTAAAAATAACATTTTTGTTCAAACTTTCCTTTTTTTGAATATTCAGTAACATTAAAAAAGGAATAAATGAATAATAAGAGTGACCCGCTTTGTTAGTGGCCCTACACAGAAAGAACTCCCGAAAGCAAATTTATACAAAGTCTTTCTAATTAGATAACTTAGAAACTTGCCCGAAAAAGCAAATTTTTAAGTAAATTATGTTCTCTGAGAATACTTACCCGATCACATTAGGAATATAAGCTTGCTACCTCTCGAATCAGTCCTCCTAAAAAGACAAAAGTTGTCTTTTCTGTCTATATCAATGGACAGAAACTCTTGCGCACTACCTCCATTTGCCACCGCCAGGTGTCACTAGTTTTAAGCTGAGCAATATAACAACGAGGATGCTCGCATGACAGGGAGGTTGGGAGGGTTTTAAAGTAATGTGATCATATAAGTATTCTCAGAGAAACAATTTACTTAAAAATTTGCTTTATTTGTCATATACCTTCCCCAATCATATTAACGTTAGGAGAATAGGTAATAGGTGGCATAATTCCTGAGCATTCTACCTATATCATGGGCATCCTTCAAGGAAAGAAAGGCTGGATTCCATATATGAAAGATATCCCTCTCTCCTAACTTGAAAGCAACACAGCTGACGGTCACATGGTCCGTGACAACCATACCCAGCTAATAAGATGATTATTTATTCTTCTTGCTGACAATTATTTGCAGGCTAATCCAGCGAAAGTGCTGACTATCCTGTGCGGAGGCCGTGTTCACTTTAACTGGGTCTGGTGAAAGGTGATATCATCTTTCTCGGCAGTCACTGTGAGAGAGTCATTTCCTTGTTCCAGGACTTTTCTCTGTGCGCTGCAAGTAATGCTTGAGGGCATGGAAAGGTCCTTGCATGGTCACTTCTCTTGATGTGTTTATCGAAAATAGGGAGCATATAACAAATCTCCGATTGCCCACTGACATCAGCCTATTCTTGGCTACAAAGCCTGGCTGTATCATGAGGACTGCGGAACCATCTGATCTGAACTGAAAGGACATGTAACTCGCTCACTCTGCATGCTAAAGATAAAGCTATCAGAAAACATGTTATTTATGATAGCAGCTTCTGCAAGGTTCTGGCTTTAGGCTTGAATTTATCTGAATTGCACCATGTCAAAACCCATGAAAGATTCCGTTTTGGAAACAGGGTAAAGGATTTTGGTCTATTTAAGTCAAAATTGGCTAGTAGGTCTGAAAGATCTTTATCATGCCAGATATCACCTCTGCCATGATGGCTGAATGTGTCAGATATCAAAGAGCAGTAGCCTTTGATGGTAACTGGGGCCAACGTTTTCTATTCATAGAGCCAGAGAAAAAAGTCTGCCAGGCACTCAAACAGACAATGTTGTTGACTCTGCACCAGTTCCTGAATAGACCCCACTTTCCATCATAAGCCTTCAAAGAGGAGGACCTTCTTGCTCGTGAGATTCTCTCCACAATCGAAGGTTTAAATTCTTTCCTTCATAAGCCTCCCCTGGCAAGAGCCAGGCATGAAGGAGGACTCAGCCCAGACAGGGATGGAACACATGGTTGTTTGAGAAGATTTGGTCTGGCCAGAATCTTCTTGGGCAGATCTATCGCCAGATCGAGTAGATCATTGACCCAGGACTTGTCCCATCTGAGAGGGGCTATCAGAATCATCTTGCAGTTCTCAACTTCTGTATTATTTTCGGTACCAAGACCGTGGATGGGTAGGCAAAGGCCCACAACCCTACCCAACTGAATGAAACTGCATCCACAGCCCAAGCTTCTGGGTCCAGAATTGGAGAGATGAAGATCGGCAATTTGTGATTCCACCACAAAAAGATCGATCATCAAATACCCCCAAAGTGTGCAAATCCAACTGATGGATGGACCATTCAGCATGAATGATCTGACCCTTTCTTGAGAGACAGTCACCAGAACACTGAGTCTGCTGGGAATGTGTCTGATTTGTACATTGCTATTGAGTTGGGAGCACCAATGCAGAAATTGCCAAACCAGAATGCACATGTCGGGTGATTTGGTTTCCCCGTTTGAGGAGGTAGGTCACCAGCACCGAGTTGTCCGACATGAAAGGTGTTTATTATAGCCTTCATTTCCAGAAGGTTGATGTTAAGAGGCATTTCCTAAGGCCCCCACCATATCGAAGCCTGGCAAAAGGTGGGCTCCCCAATCGCATGTACTGCATCATCCATACATACTGTAATTTCCAGTTAGGGCCTTTCCAGAGGAATTCCTGTCCTGACCCAACCATGGTTGTGCCACTGGTACAGGAATGATTGTACCTTGTTCGTAATCCTGACCTTTTGATCAAGTGGACTGGACAAGGGGCGCCATTGAGCCAGCAAGATCATCAGTGAGGGGCACATGAAAAGAAAGCCCAAAGGGATCAGATCCGCTGCCACATTGAATAATCTGAGTAGTTGCAAAAACTCTCTCACTGTAATCCAGTTCCTGTTGGAAATAGATTCTACGAGTTTGCCAATACTTTCAACGCGAATGTGGGGAAGTCGTACGAGATTGAGATTGGTGATAAACTCTATATCCAGATGGATAAAACACTGGGACAATAGGAGGTCAGACATTTCCCAGTTCAATAGAAAGCCAAGATGAATGAAAAGGGATAGTAGATCGTTTCTGCCCTTGACAAGAACAGAACTTATCATATGTTTCTGGAGGATGTCATGCCATCGTCGCTGTGGATGAAATCGACCAGAACAGGGTGACAATGCAGTCCATGATTTTTATAAAGGTCCATGGGCTTACGTTTAGACCAAAAGGAAGAACTAGAAACTGGTAAATATTCCTTCATTATGCAAACGAGGATATTTCTGTGATGCCGGATGGATAGAGACATGAAAGTATGCATTAATTGGATCTACACTGATGGCAAACGTGTCCCTTCTGATAGAGAGTCGGATCAATTGTGCCATCTACATCTTGAATTTCGGCGAAACTATATATTGATTGAGGTGACCCAGGTTCATGATCAGCCTGAGCTTGCATTTGGCCTTTTGACCAGATCTTCTGCTGCATAATTTCATCCTTCTCTGAATCTGACAGTATGTCTGTCATGAGGGGAGAGGACGAAAGAGGAGGGAGTTGGATAAATTAAATCTGAAGCCCCTCTGAAATTAGTTGGATCATAATAAGTTTAAAATTCTAAAAGGGTTTATTAAAAAATGTGCAGTTGTTTTCTTTAGGATTTTAGTACTTAGAAGAATCTCACTCTGTGTCCCTATGTTATCATTATACACCGTAGTACTTTCCAAGACATGGGATTCAGAGAAAAATCCTGAAAATATGAACGAGTTTTTCTTTAATTCTTAAATGATCAACATAATACACAGCACTAAAAAAAATTCGTATTTACCTTCAGGGCCCTGCCTTTTATACAAAGTCTATTCAAGAACTGAAAATTTAGGGGATAAATTCACACTCCATTTTACAAAATGGGGGGAACTTTCTGAATATAGTAGGAATTTATTGAAAATATAAAGGTTGACATTTTTCGTGCATTAGGTTGTTTCTATTAGCACAATTTCTTTTTGGAAATCAACATGAATCCCACAATCACATGTCCTTGAACAGATCTTTTTTCATATTTAGAATCATTTCTGACTGGTCCCCTATTTCAAGTAAAACTACAAACAAAAGACAGGACAGGAACATTTCCTGAAATAAAATGATTGGTTCATGATACACCTCTAAAAATATACCGTTAAGAAATTTTCCATAAAAGTATATAATATTAGTACATGAACTTTTACATTTCAACTGACAGTGATGGATATTATATTAAACAAACATCATCAACATCTAAGAACATCAATCAAATATATTGAATCCTGTGCATGCTAAAGTGTTAGGATAGACTGGGAACATCTAAATGTCAACCTGCCAGTGACACCTGTTGTATTACATTGCAGTGACATCATCGGTTTATGTGTGACACATCATGATGATGTCATACAGATTTCATGTATACTCATGTGATCAAACTATCCAATCAGATAACTGGCAAAAAAACCATCCAATGACAGAACCCATGACCTGTCTCAGCTTTGGCAATGCCATATTTGCCAAGTTAAAGTTGGGACAGGTTACCAGTTTAGATTAATTTTTAGTAATATAAGCACACCGAAAGCTCCTGAAACCAGACAGTATCAGAGCCAAACATTTTGCTCATTTTATGGAGGTGGGAAGTATACAAAGGTTTGATTAGTATAAGAACTAGAGCTGGATATTAACAGTTGTTCCATTCCCTAGAACAAATGTAACTTGAATTTGAACAAGTAAAATTTGCATCCCACCTGCCTGATTAGGCAAATGGCTTGAAGGTCTAAGCTACCTATTCATTAATTCCATTTTTAAAAATTTTAAATCTCACACACTGAACTAATAAGCATTTTGCACAGCAGTTCAACTTATTTATAATTTCCAGTTGCATATAAAAGAGTATGTTACTGACATATAAAAGAGTATGTTACTGACATATAAAAGAGTATGTTACTGACATATAAAAGAGTATGTTACTGACATATAAAAGAGTATGCTACTGACATATTTTTGGCCAAGTGATAATTACATTTGGACAAGCAAATTCCACCTCTCATTGAGCTCTGGTAACAGCCTTACTAGAACTTGTCTGCAGAAGAGGCCAGGTAACAGAGGGAGAGGCCAGGTCATAGAGGGATAGCTTTTAGAAAGTTTCATTGTATTATTGGTGCACACAATTACAATGTTCTTCTCACCTGCAAAAACTGGCTCCACATTTTCAAAAATTTGAATTTCCCTGCTAGCACTATGTTCCAGTAGGCTATAGCCATATCTAGATCTGAAAAAATTATAATATAACATTTACAAAAAAAACATTCTTACATGACTGGGACAATCCCAACTGACTTGATAAGTGTGATTTTATGTCTGCCATACTCAAACATTGGGACTCCTTATGTTGATTAAGTTTAAGTTTATACCAATGTTTATAAAATTCTATCATTTGATTATTTGTTCATTTATTGTATGTAATGGATAATGTAAGATTAATTATCATAAATGCATTGCCAACTTCTAATGTTTTTGCTGGAGCACACAGTCACATCTCTCATACTCCAGCAAACATTAGAACTTAGCATATTATGAATGAAAATTTCTTACAAGGTCACTTACATAGCAGTCAAATTTTTCAGGAAATTTATGAAGCTCCTTTAAAAATTCACTGAATCTGATCATGCAAGAACCATTACATATTTCAATTGTGACCTAAGACAACATTGCATTACTGTATCTACATTTTTCATGTCATTTTCACCCCAACTCACCATGAATATACTTTTAAATCAGTCTGCTCAGTGATTTCATCAGTTGGAATAATATACTTTTATGTTCTTTTATTGGTTGGAGTTCTGTACAAGAAATTACAGAATATCAAACAAATTTTGAAAACTAAGGCCCAAGATAGGCAAATAAAATCTATTAATTTCATGCAAGGTTAACTTTTTTAACCAACTTTCATCCAAGGTTATTTTCAGATATCAAGATTTTTAAACCAAAATGAGATAACTACACCATAATTTCATGCAAGGTTAACTTTTTTTAACCACCTTTCATCCAAGGTTATTTTCAGATATCAAGATTTTTAAACCAAAATGTGATAACTACACCATAATTTCATGCAAGGTTAACTTTTTTTTAACCATCTTTCATCCAAGGTTATTTTCAGATATCAATATTTTTAAACCAAAATGAGATAACTACACCATAATTTCATGCAAGTTAACTTTTTTTAACCACCTTTCATCCAAGGTTATTTTCACATATCAAGATTTTTAAACCAAAATGAGATGACTATCCATGTCTCAATGTGTGCTTTATGTAATATAATAAAACTTAGTGTGTGTTGTCATACATAAGATGATAAAATTTAGTGAGTGTTCTGTCACATATATCGTATGTCGAACTACTAAGTTATCTCTGATGGCTTGTGAAATGTTGGAGCATTTAACTTGTTTAAAAACAAACACTTTTACATGCATGTAGCTAAAGGCCCAAGCAATTCAAAATCACTTGAAAAATTAGAGGTAAGCTGAATATTTATCCTCAAATAAGGGTCATTATGATTACATAGAAAAGGATCGAAACATGTACCCTGTCACTAATTGTGATGTCCATAAAATAATAGTTGAATGAGAATTTAAAATTTCATCAAATTTGCGCAGATTGAAGATCATACATTCCTCTTTTCAAATATACAAAGAAAAGTGTATGTTGGTGAGTGAATTTTGTTCAGTATGGCACAATTATTGACATAACACTGATCTTCCACAATATAAAACCTGCACAGCTGATTTATGCAAGATGTTGCAGAATTTATACAGGTAAATACAGTAATAAGCATTTGAAATTTGAACCTCAAATGTGTACAAAGCACATGAATGCCCCCACAGAGTGAGTTATCAACGGTGAGCATAACTCAAATGTGTACAAAGCACATGAATGCTCCCACAGAGTGAGTTATCAACGGTGAGCATAACTCAAATGTGTACAAAGCACATGAATGCCCCCACAGAGTGAGTTATCAACGGTGAGCATAACTCAAATGTGTACAAAGCACATGAATGCCCCCACAGAGTGAGTTATCAACGGTGAGCATAACTCAAGAAAGTTCACCAAATTGTAACAACTAAATATCGTGCCTATTAGCAGATTTGGATTAGTCAGATGGATAGCAAACAATGAATTATTAAAGGATGGCTTCATGGCCAAGACATGGTAAAAAGCAAAATGTAATTACCAATTACAAAACTAGGTTCTATGAAGCTTTAAGTAATCTCTTTTAGCCACAGTAAATATTATCATTCAGAAGAATACCTCAAACTAAAGCGATCTTAACATATGAATGTTCACCCCTGTGACGGGGCATAAAAGACAATAAACCAAAAGAATGTTCAACCCTGTGACAGGGCATACAATACATAAACATATGAATGATCACCCCTGTGACAGGGCATAAAATACATAAACCAAAAGAATGTTCACCGACATGACAGGGCATAAAATACATAAACCCAAAGAATGTTCACCCCTGTGACAGGGCATAAAAAACATAAACTCAAAGAATGTTCACCCCTCTGACAGGGCATAAAATACATAAACCAAAAGAAAAAAAACATTCTTTTCTATAATGTTAAAGAAAAGGTACTATAATAAATTGATACAAACCACAAAGAAATTATTTCTTTTAACAAAATAGTTGTTTATTAAATCTGCTTCAATAGCTATTTTCATTGTTCATGCCAAGAAGTAAAATTGTACTGGGTAGATGTCACATGTATTGAATAACCGTGATTGCCAGTATAACCAGTATTACAAACACAGATCATGCATGCAGTCCACTCTTCTAATGTCTACTTATTCACATGTACAATGTACAGTTAATCTGTTGAGAGTAACCATCACAAAATACAATGTAAAGTCATTAATATCAAAAGTTTACTACTTAAGTAAAGATATTTAGTCCGACTTGCTATAACACTGGTCTGAAAGGGCCTTTTGTGTAAGCTAGTATGTATACAGCATAAATCTATTTGACCATGAGCTTAAAACAAATACTTTGAGTGAGGTTAACACAAACACAAATACTAAGCTTATCTTAGTAAGCATAAAATGTATGTCAAGGTGACCTTTTTTGGTTGTAAGGGTAGAGTATTCAGAGATGCATTTAATTATTAAGTTTTGTGACCTTAACATTAACAGTGCCCAAAAATGAAACTTAAAACAAAATTTAAACTAAGTCACTGAAGCCTAAAATATAGGTCACAGAGACCTCTTTTTGCAATAAGGGTATAATACTGATCAAGATGCATTCACTGATAAAATTTCATGATTCAAGGTAGAATAGAATGTATACATCATGCAAAAATAGTGGTCATGAGCTAAAACACAAAAAATTAATAAAAAAACCCAGTAGAATGTGAAATATAGGTCACAGTGGCCTTTTGTTGTATGAGTGTGGTACCGATGCATACAATCCTCTAGTTCAATGATTATAGCATGAACAGTGAAGTGTGAAATATAGGTCCAAGTGACCTACTTTTGTGATGAGAGTGCAGTACTCATTAATATGCACCAAGTTTCATGATTTCAGGTACAAAGGTACAACACAATACATACAGGGTGCAAAATAACTCATGTGGTCATGAACTAAACACAGTAACTTAACCAAGAATGTACAAATAAAGTACATGTATGTACAAAGTGAATCTCCTTGGTCCCCTCTCCTGGGGATAGGTGCCATGAAACCCTTTATAAACTGTTGCCTAGGACCTAGGAAGAATGAATGGTTGAGATGTTATATACAACACATCCTCGCTATAAGGCCCTTCATTATAACATGATTCCTGCTATAAGTCAAGTATGGTCATGGATCCCATCTGATTAAGTGGCAGTTAAATTATATATATTATGTACTTCATTATAAGGCCATCTCACTATACAGTGATATACTCTATGACTCCCATGAACAGCATTATAATGCGGGAGTACTGTATATGTTTTCAGTGTTGCACCTAGGATCACATGGGCAAGGGACATTGCATCCCCTATCCTCCAAATCTGGGGAACACACGACATTGTAGAGAGACAAAGGAGAGCAGTAGATAGTACCTAATGCACCAGTAGTGCTAACAAGAGTCCCTTGAAGGGACTGATGCTCTACCGGGCAAAAAGAATTTCCAGGAATTCAAGACAAGACCATTTCTTCCTTTTAGCTGCCAAGTGTTGAAATCATCTCTGATATTCTTCAGCGATAACAAGATTTTCAAAGCAGCTGCTGTGTTGAACATATTTGATGTCAGATTGGCACCATATCCATTTAGGACAAAGCAGACATTAGAAGTCTTTGGGTAAAAACCCCCATGTCATAATGATCATCCATTCAGGGTGAGTAGTGACAACAAGAATTTCATGACAGCAATCATGGCAGCCATTCTGGATGTATCACTGGCACCATTTTCAGTTAGGACCAACTAGGTATCACAAGAAGTCTAATGGTGAAAACCCCATTTAATATAGCCATCCATTTGGGAGTAGAGATAACACTATTTTCAAGATAGCCACCAGGATAGCCATATTGAAGGTTAGTCATTTTCATTTAGGACCAACTAGACACCATAAGAACTCTTCTGATATAAACCCCACGTCAAAATGACATTTTTTTAAGAGTAGCTAAAACAAGATTTCAAGATGGCCACATTTTGTACGTCAGATCAGCAAAATTTTCCTTTAAGATCTACAAAACATTATATTAAGTCTTTACAAGAAAACCTCATGCTGATATGACCATTCATTCAGGAGTAGTAGTGATAATATGATTTTCAAGCTGGCCTGTGGCAGCCATATCAGACCCCAGATCAGCACCATTCTCATTTAGGACCAAGTAGACATCATAAGAAGTTTAGTGAAAACTCCATGTTGATATGACCATCCATTCAGGAGGAGTAGTGATAACAAGATTTTCAAAATGGCTGTTGTGGTGGTCATATTGGAAAAAGGTTAGCACCATTTTCATTTAGGACTAACTACACATCATATGAAGTCTTTTAGTGAAAACCCCATGCTGACATGTCCATCCATTCATACTTTATTGTATGCACTGTCCTATCATCTTTTATTTGGACACTTACATTATTGTAGTCAACATTTTATCAAATGCTCAAGTAACTCATGAAAACATTAACATGTTTGAATATCTGGTTCACTGAAATGTGCTGCACTATGTTATTTTCCATCCCAGATCTTGCTCTCATTTAGTATTAGTGTTCACTTATTATCTACCAGCATTAATAATATAACAATTCCCATTTTTTTTCTGAATTACTTTTCTTTTCAAATTAATAATTCACTGATTAAATGACAAATTGTGTATCTGTATAAACTGAGTCCCTTTTGTCATTAATTTAATCTCAAGACAAATACAATTGTTGTTGCTAAAGGTGTGCATTCAACTTCGAAAATACATTACACTAGCGGCCATCAAAGATTTTACACTACAACTTGCAGACTACCACAAACCTTGAATGTTTTGATTGCCAAATATGTTGTTTTAAATTGGATATTAGCTGTCATCTCAGTTTGTATCACCTGTAGCGACTTTGGCTACTGTTACTGGTTCCCGATGAGCAGGGGTCAAGATATGGGGGACAACTGCAAGAAACCCATGATCCTGTGCTCAAGGTGCAACACTGTGCCTTTATATGTACCATTGCTGATGCTAACATCGGAGGAAGCACAAAAGCTCTTCTCTACTTCATATGGTGTTATATACAAACAATGCCTTGCCAAACTGACCTCCTTTAGTGACATGGTGTTATATACAAACAATGCCTTGCCAAATGGACCTCCTTTAGTGACATAGTGTTATATACAAACAATGCCTTGCCAAACTGACCTCCTTTAGTGACATGGAGTTATATACTATGACTCCACAGCTAACAATGCCTCACAAACTGACCTAAACACAAAACTTTACTGTAGTCATTGGGAATAAAATATTGATTGCACTGGCCAAATATTGTCAGGTTTGTTTTGGACTTACAAAGATGCACAGGGTTCTCACTAGGATTTTGAAAGCTGGAGTCCAGAACTCCTTCCTTGAAAATAGTTAGAGTTCCAGGTCTAAAAACAGGTATCCCAATGACAAGACCTTTTTTTTTTACCTTGCAATAATTCTGGGCATTATGCATGTATTGTTGAGTCACCAATATAAATTTAATCAGATTGCTAATGCTTATTCATTGCGAAATATTTAGTACTATTTATTCTTATTATTAACAAATAATGAAAAATTATGGCAAATGAGAACTTGTGATAATTTTAATTTTGTGTGCAGCTATAAGGAATCAAGTAAGAGATTAAAGTTATTTTCTTTTTATTAAGTAATTTAATTAGCTTAATTAAATTTTAAATAAATGAATTTTCTAAGATATTGGAAAAAGAAACTAATGATGATATTTCATTCACTTTGTTTCATTTCATCTTTAAGCAAGCAACACAACATACTCCATTTTATTTTGTCTTAAACAAACTTCTTCAGTGCAGGTTTAGGTTCAAAACCTTAAGTTTAGAGCCTTCCTTCATTACCCTCATCAATTTCGATAGTTTCTCATTTTAATCTTCCAATTGGCTAGTAGTTCTTGTCCTTATCCTGATATGCTTCAACAGCAAAATAAATGATCCTTTGAGGCTTCATGCCAAGTGAATATTGAACTTTGCAAATTCAGTATTCCATGAGCTGGCGTTGAATTTTTCCTTCCACAGTTGCGGCACCATGTGCATACAGCAAATAATGTCCCATTGTTTTCTCATTTTGCAGCCCATGGGAATGTTCAATTCCATGATTCATTCCACAAATTTCTAGGTCTCTTAGGGATTCTGTTTTCTTTATCAGAATTAAATGTCACGAGAATCAGGCTCATCTGCAACCTTGCACTTGGTACAAAAGAAAGTATGCAAAGTTGCTATCAGAAAAGCACACAGTTGATAATCACTCAAAAACGAAATTATACCTGCACATGACACTGAAAAACAGCTGATTTTATGCCAATTAGCATGCAAGTTGTTATCTCTCCCACAAACAAAATAAATAAATTATATTTTAGGTAATAATACCAACAAGTTCCAAAATATTGGTACTATTTGTCTAAACATGGTATAAAATTACATGCAAGTATTCAAACATCGTGGAGGGATTTAAAGTATAATGGATTAAAGTGTGCTGAATGATGCTTATCGAAGCGAGGTGTCAAAGCACACGCATGTGTAATTAGTCTACTGGTCTAATGACAAGGCAATGTCAAGCAATTAATAGGTGTTTTAATCTTCTTATCTACTAAGATCTGGCCTATGTGACTTCACCTAATCCCCTTACAATCACTTGAGCTCTTTTTCATAATGCAACTGCAACATGGTTGATACACATTCTGTTCACCGAAAAAAACTTGCATACAGTGGACTCTGCCATTGGAATTTGTATGTGTCCAAAATTAAAAACATGTTTATTATTATGTGGATTTTGGCATTCAGGAGAACCCAGATGCATCTACATATAAGTTGCATGACTCAATTAATAAAAGAAAACAATAATATCAAGTTTCAGATGTAAATCATCTTACCTAACCCTTTTTGTCCTGGATTTTTAGCATAATTAAACGTAAATTGATAAAAATCCTTAAATTTTGCTGGATCTCTGATTTCTTGCTCTAGAGACGGACACCTTGCCTTCAGTTTTTCGACACTGTCACATCTAAAGAAAAGGGAAAATAAATGAATGCATGATTTAATTGATGTCACTGCAAAAATGAAACTATCTTCAGTTACAAATTAGTGACCTCTAAGAAGCACTTCAAAATATCACAATGTTGTCAAATATTCAGACCTTTCCAGAACAAATCCCTTCTGTCCAAATAGAAACTTATATCAAAGCACTAAATAATATTATGTGTAATTGTAAATGATCAATGCCTGCTATTCATTAATTCTATGAATAAATATATTACCCTTTTTTCCCCAAATTCATGCTTTTTATATTTTTTTATATTTTATACAATTCCTTCACTTTGGGAAAATGTGAATTTTACCAGATCTATGGTCACTACAGCAATTAAAATCTGGAGCTACTTCCATCAATTGTCATGAAACATCATTTTTTAATACATATCACCACCACCCCACCCCACATCCCTGACCAACCTTGACCTTAACTGTAATTTGTGTATATTTGACCTCTGACACTATAGGGACCACAGAAAAGGGGCCCAAAACTAAACTCCTCTACAGATGGTTATAATATAGGCAACCTATGTACAAAGTCTGGTGAATTTCCACCCTGCAGTTTTGGATGAGACAGAGTTACGAACATGTATAAACTAGAATCATGTTTTGTTCTGAATTGTCGGAAAGAATGAGTTTGATATGTCAAAGGGATACATCAAGGCCATTAGGTCAAGTCATTTTCATATGCCATATCAAGTGAGTTCTTTCCCCATCTCAGAATAAAATGAGAATGCATTTGTTTTATTTCTTATTTACTCTCTTTTTATGATTTCCAAATATTTTCTGCAATATAATCTAAATGGAATTAAAAACAAATGGAGGTATTTAAATGTTTGATTCAGTATATTGAAGCATATCAACGTGACATCAGTGAAAACTTCTAAATAGTTCCAGTCTGGGTGTGCGATACAGAAATACGGTTTGAACATTGATATCGAACACCAGATCAACCATATAAGATTAAATGGATATGTAATAAAGATGAAGAGTATCACAATATCTAATGCTAAAAAGTGTGTTTAAAATAAACAACATTCCAAAACATTATAAATAAAACACATTACATTAAGAAGGGTAAAATTATAATGTATTTGTGTACAAGATGATCAGATTGCAAAGCTCTGTGGGACTTTTCCCTGTACTCTTATAAATTATAGAATAAATCCAAGTTGGCACTAGAATTTTCCCAAGAAATTTTCAAATCTGGCCCAATAAAAATGACATGTTCTATTTTTTTTTTTAACCAGAAAGTGCTGGACTATGTGGTTTTATTACATAATACCCTCTTTCTCTGAAATATTCATTTTACCAAACTAAAAATTCGTTGATTTAAGGCTAAATTATGTACTTCTGAAACATTCTCTCTTGAGAAATTGAGTACTGTTTGTCATTATTTAAATCCTGAAAATACATTACATTAGTCATCAGCTGTAACTCTGCAAGTACCTCAGTGGACAACAGATCAAACATTTAAACTTTCAATCATTAAATTGGTTGCTTATATTAAACTGAATTACAAGGCTTTACAAATCCAACTTGCCCAACTCCCGGGACAAGCTCATGAGGTCATGTTAGTTTGTAATGCTTTATGTTTGGCAAGTTTTATACTCTGCAATCTCGCCACAGTACATATATCAGCACCTTTATTTCGCTTTTATATGTAACATATTCTTCAAATACATAACTGCCTCAAGTTTCTTTCATCCACTGATCCTTTATTTCACTTAATATACGAACAGTCTGTCATTTCCTAGTAGCCAATGTCAAAGTCAATCTGACCTTTTCTCGCACAGACATGATAATGTGAATGTGCTATTTAAAGCAAGTTTTTCCAGATAGGAAATAAATATTTATATTTTAACTTATGAGTTATATTTTAAACGTAATAATTTGTACATATATGGGACTTGTCAACTTTAAAGTCCAAACCAAGCCACAGGCAGTTTGTTATCTCCAACTTTAAGCAATCAGTGTGCCAGAGATGCATGTTGCAGATTTCAAGGTGTCTAGGTTATAATGGTTAATAATATAACCTGTATGATTTCTTTAACAGGAAATAAAAGGCACTCATCTCTAACGATTAGCAGTGTTTATCATCTACTGTTTACATGATTATTACAGGACATCTGTATATACTTACTGTTTGGAAAGTAATTAAATGGATCAGAATAAATGTCAGGGCTGAGCAAATCCCATTGCCCGATGTCCCAGACTATTCATTTTTGAGGTCGGGCAAGTAAAATTTTCCAAGTCGCTAGTCCGGAACAAGTGCTTTTTAAAAAAGTCTGGCAAGTCCTTATTTTCGTGCTTTAATCACTATATCTACCTTTATTTGGCCAATCATGCCCTCCGGGCATACTGAAAACTTGATTCTACCCCTCTTCGTGTACACATTTACATTCTGTATAACACAAATGTGGTTAGTGATAATTTTCGCATATGTGCACGTTCTGTTACCTCTTGACTGCACATTGAGCTAAGCGACCAAATTATCGGCAAATCAAATCATGTCAAACAAAAGAAAACCAGTATGATCAATTAGCAGTGTTTTAAGCAACTTTGTTGCATTGTTTACTCAAGCCAGATCCTCACGAGTGCCTCACTATGATTTTAATCCAGTGAGTCAGTGTAATTAAATTAATGAAAGGTACTTTACCAACATCAGTGTTGGTTTCCTTTATGAACTGATTAAATGACAGTAATGATTCTTTAATTTTTAATTGATTATACAGATGATTAACTTGCACGTGCGATATTGCATTTGAAGCGAAACAATTACGCTAATTAATGAGCTGTCTCTGTTTGTATTTAAAACTGCAAACAACATAGACCCTAAACTGCCATTGCATAATACACTGGCAGATCAGGGTCTATGTTGTTTGTTCTACTGATTACTCTGAAAAAAACTGCATAAACCCAGACCTGCTGGCATATTATGCGACAACAGATCTGGGTATATGCAATCTGCAGTTGGATCCGACTTATAAGCGAGTACAGACGGTAGGTTAGAATACAACAATACTAAGACAAATGTAAACAGAATTCATTTGAGATTTTGTCCTTTTAAATTGACATCGTGGAATCTAAAGTACAATTTACAAGTTGTTTTGGAACACGTAACTACTTTTAAGAATCCACTTGTCTTTGGGACAAGTATTTTTGTAATACAATCTAACCGTGCTCCTGCTCTCTCCATTCCTCTCTCTCCCAAGTAGATGAAAAAATCTAGTTGCCATTTCTTTTATTTCATTCCATACCCCAACTCTGTCATGCCATTTATAAACTCATCCTTGGTGAATTCACACTGTGTAGCTGCCTTGAATCTCCAGGCAATTAAAAGAACAGTTCGGGACTCAGGGTTTAGATGCAAGTCTTCAAGAAATTTCATCACTCCATCAACTGTCATTTTATCTTCTTCATGGGGATCTGAAGAATTAACAAATATATATTAGAGTGAATTTCAATACTGTGCATTACTTTGCATATATGTTTTTACTGTGGCAAGAGAATGAATTTTCATCCTGGCCATATAAATAAACTACTTTGTTCAGTATATTTTGGAAGTTATTCTGATACAAATTAGAAAAATCTACAACACTTTTCATCAAAAGAGGCAAGAAAATCTATCCTTACCAGTATACATGTAGAAAAACATAACAGAAAACTGGTTATCCTAGTAGAAGGAACTCTCACTACAGACAGCTCAATGGTGGACAGAAATATATGTGAAAAAGTGTTGAACAGAGATTCTTGCTGCTGAAATCTATAAATGAATGTAGTGCCTTAACTGGTGGATATAATGATTCAAGCGCTCTTTCCGACATTTTAATGATGTACAGTCAAACTTGTCAATATTGGCCACCCATGGGAAAAACTAAAACTGGCCTTTGTACATAGGTGACCTCTGTACACAGGTTCACCTTTCAAAATTGTTTCTTGAATGAATACCATGCACCAAATATCATTATCATTATTATTATTATATTATTATCACGTTACCAAGATTGTTTTATGTGCACTATTCAACAAAATCATAAAATATGCATACTGCAGAATCAGAAATTTTGTGGGGGACCAATTTTCGTGGTTTTCGTTGTCGCCCTGAACCATGAATTTAAATACCCAATGAAAAATTTGCCATATATGATGATGACATGCCACACTCATTTTCTTACTGTGCGTCATTCCTAGAGATTAACAAAGTTACAAGTATTTGATAAATCATCGTCAATACTGTAATTTGGTCATAAAATATTAGCTTTCACATGTGTTTGTTTTATTGTAACCCTTTGAAAAAATAATTATAAAGCATTATATTGTTTCAATGCACACGCATCGATAGGTATAGGTATCCAATAGCTGTAATTTCCGTTCATTGCCTTAAAAAGATATGTGAGATAAGTAAGAATAGAGAGAAACGAGAAAAAGCATAAGGTATTCAAACCCTAGTAATGCTGAAAATGAAAGAAAGAATAATAAAAAATACTTGTACATGTATATGAAAATTAAATTTAAGACTTATTCAAATTGATCCTTCAATTAAGTACAACTGTTGTTCAAAAATTTAAATCCTCCTGAAACCACATTTCATTTTATCCACGCATTGCTTGAAGCACTATTATTAATAAAACACTATGAATATACACTAATTACAGCAGAGTATTAAAGCTCACACTTCACTGATTTTCGGACGAAGCCACTGTATCAACATCGTGTCAATCAAGTCTTATGGTACTCACAAATGCCTGTCAGGTAAATAATCCCCAAATTGCATAATTAAACAAGTCCAGCTTTCTCAAAACCACTGATAATTAGGTCAGATCTTTCACTAATTGCCATGTGAACTGCAATTATCCATTTAGCCCGAATTGCCTTGATTAATGAGGTTGCAATCAGTGATTGTCACCAGTAACTTCTTTCTTTTACATGATTGCCTCCATGACCTGTTTAGCATACCAGTTTGGAAGCATTATTTTAATTCTTCCTTGTACTCTATATTTATTGTTAAGTCTAGTGGTTGAAGTTACTCTCTACATGAGGCAAGCACAAACAAACGTGTGATTCCACTGTCTTCAATTTAGTTAGCATCTTCTGACATTGGTGGGCTCTAAACACATCAAATATTGCCACAGTCTGCTGATTGCATTGAGCAAGGGACAGCCGGTCACATGTTTTGTTCACTTTATGGACAGTGGTATAAGTAAGAGATCATACAGATGTACTTTAATAACCGATTGGCTTAGTGTTGTTGACTGTGTCGGCTTCGTTTAAAGTTGAGCACTCAGATGAAAACCCGGTGTAAATGATTGATATTGACAGATGCTTTATTTGTGTTCAAAGAAGTGGTGGTATTGTTTTAGTGTTGTTGGCTGCGTCGGCTTCCATTGATGTTATTCACTTGGACAAAAACAGTGTAAGTGTTGAACTTGTCAGGTCTTTTATTTGTGCTCATACACATGGTAGTATTGTTATAAACATTCAAGTGACTGCCATTTGCATTGGCATAGTTTTATTCTTTTTTATTCTTTATTTTGGGTATTTGTAGAGGTTAAACCATGAAATTAAACACTTACTAATATGCAAATTTTGACAGGCAAAACCAAGAATTTAAGTACCCACGAAAATGTCTTTTTTTTTAATATACAAAACCACGAAAACTGACCTCCACAAAACTAAATGATACTAAAGGATATGTTGTTCTCTCCCAAATTTATGTTCCACACAAGATTACTGTATCCTGCTCTTAGTTTGTTTTGTGTATCATGACAAAACACTAATTTTACATCTGATTAACAACTTACATATGACTGTAAAACAGAGGACTGCCTCTTTGGTTGGCCAGCTTGTATAAATCAGGCTTGGAAACAGTTGTTCATGATTCAAAAACAGTATCTGGATTAGCCAGTTGCTCAACTTGCCGAGATCGAAAGACAGTCAGCTTATGTCCGAGGCCTGTGATGAATAGGGAATCAAAGAAGCTCTATATGGCTATTCTTTGTGACCCATGAACCGAAACTTCACCTGCCTTTAGAGACAAAATTTTTAATTACTGAATGACCCCTGACCCTAATGAAAAGGGATGTAACTCATATCTCTTCACAAAGATGAACTTTTTTTCATCAGAGATAGTTTTAATTCACAAGCAAAACAATGAAGATATCGAACTATACCTGTCACAATGGCACAAAAAGTGATCTCTGTTCCTGCTGCAATAACATGACTACTTTTCTCACCATCCAGCAACTGAATTGCTTTGACTCGCTCCTGTAAGGATAAAAACCGCCTCTCCATCGAACCCAACATATTGACACCTTTGAGTTAAACTGACAGTGTGACTGGAGTAGGTTAATTACATCAATTCACATGTTATGTATTTATCTAAACAATGTCTTGCATACTTAAAGCCATGACTGTTGATATACTCCAGTGACCACTTAGGCAGGAAAAAACTACTGTTGGTCAGGCAACAACCGGCCACTGACCGCAGAAGGCAGGTGACAATTACACACCGGATATTTATATAAGACATTTGCCAGAGGAAAATTAGAATGGCCATTGTGACCAGGTGAACGCTATGTACAGGTGACCGTTAAGACAGGTTTGACTGCATATCTAAAGTCTGCTTCAATTGTAAAATATGAGCATTATTATTCAGTTATATTCAATTAGCTGTACGTTAGCCCACCAGAGCAGAACTGTGACCTTGTTTGCATGTCAGTGCAATTATTTCTTTAGTTCGAATTGTCCAATACTTGTTAATATACTGGCATGGGACCACAAAAGCTTCCTGTAAGCTTCAATGTTTCCACTATATATATTTTATTCCAGTACACCTTAGATGTTGTACTGACTTTCAATGAACAAAATCAGCAATATTCTCAACAGAACATCCTTTCCATTAAATGAGCACTCACCTAATCTAATCAGTAAATGCACTCAACCAATGAAAATGTTCACTTACCATTTTCAGTGGGGGGGGGGGGGGTGAATTTTCAACCCCTGTGAATGCAAACTCAGCATTTCATATATAGGATATAAAATGCCCATAATTATCCCATGCAATTATTGGGTCACTGTTCTTTCCCAAATGTTTAAACACTATAGAGTCACAAAGCACAATACTATAGGTGTGAAAACTTATCTCCTGCATTTATCAAAATCCTATAATTGAACAAGTGCCCCAGGGTCTGTACTACATACATTATATCAGTCCCTCACACCACTGTGCAGCAGTGTGGCAGCACACATAAGACCGTAACAACAAAATATGTATAGTCTAAGCCCTAATTAAAAAGAAAACAAGAGTACTGTAAAGATGTCATGTGCTAAATAGTATTCTTGAACTTCTTTTATGAAAAAGCCCTCTTTCATTAGTCCAATACTAAGGAACTAAAAGTTGCTATGACTTGTACCTTTCATTACTTGACACAAATCAATAGGTTTTTCCTTGCCTCATATGCAAGCCTGCCAAAATGCAAGCTACTTAGGAACTTCGGACTAGGTATACGGCATAGAAGTGACTTGGGGGGGGGGGGGGGTGGGCACTGAGACCCTGAAGTTTGAACTTTTAAATCCTCAATTAATATGTCTTTCCTGTCTCAAATGCAAGCCATCCACACAAAAAATCTTGTCAAGGTAAATGACTCAGAACTCATCAAGTTATTTTGTGGAAAGAATGTTTCTTCACTTAGTCTCAGTGACCTCAACCTTTCACCTACTGACCCAAATTTGACATGGGCCTTTCTTGTTTCAAATACAAGATATTCATAAAGTTTGGTCATGGTTTATGGCATATGACTCGAGTTTAGTTTATGGAAACTTTTCTTTCTTGGAGTTCCTCTGACTTTGACCTCTGACCTTCTAAACCCCAAATCAACAGGTGTCTTTCTTGTCTCAGATGCAAGCCATGTACAAAGTTTAGTCAACGCCTGAGTTACAGAACTTAGATAGTTATGTAGAAATCATTTTTCTTTTTCAGCACCTGTGACCTTGACCTAGACCAAGGTCTATTTAATCTATTCATCTTGAGTCTCTGTAATTTTCTAACTTTCTCATCATTACAAACATTGCACAGTGGAGCTATTTTTCTTGCTTAAAATTGGTGAGGATGTCGTATATTGTATGCATGGAATTGAACAGTCATAGTAGTATTAGAGTCAGGAGAACCTGAAGTGATTAGTGTATGTACCCTTTGAAGTCTGCAGCCCCCCCCCTTTAAGGTTGCAAAATATACATCTTAAGTTGTCTGCACTCAGTATTAGCCACCCATTACTTTGAGTTTTGAGGTTCAGTACACATGTACTTTTAGCAAGAACTGGCAGTGATCCTTTTCAATGCTAGTGGCAGCCGAGATACTGACTGGGAATAAACATAATTCTTATTTACACTTTGCTAAGATATGCCTAAATCAATGACTAACACCATAGATTCAGTTATTCCCTTACCAGTGTCCACACAAAGCTGACATGGTAAATGTGACCAAGCAAAAAATGACATGCAAATTGGCAGTTTTCTTTATTAGGTATTGTGAATCAATTAAAAGGCACAATCAGCTGACTCTAGTGGCAGAGGTAAGTTGCATTTCAGAACAGTAAGAATGATAGAGGTTTATTATTTATATAGGTAAAAGAAAGGTAAGTCCCCAGGCCATCCAGTTATAGAATTCTGAATGTCCTGGAAAAGTTGGGTGTATAATATGCCAGGATGTCAGTTAACAGAAACAGTGCACTACTGACCTTCATTTAATCCTTTTCACAATTAACCAGTCCTCCTTTTAAAGGAAGTTGCCATGGACATGCACAGTTCTGAGGTTTGTACTGTTTCCAATAATGTCATAATGAGAAAATCTTCTCATGTGGATTTCATTGTACTACATCGAGTACATTGTTTCTCTTTGGAGTTAATATGTAATGCCTGGGATGAAAGAGGTATTTCTCTCTTAATAAGTTACTAGGATTTTCTATTCTTTGTTGCTTTATTGATCTTACAGTTATTAAAACTTAAACATCAATCTTAAAGTGAAACTGTCAGAGATCTTGTCATCTGTTATAATTGCAGTGAATTGGTCACGTTCTTTGTTTAAGGAGTTAATCCATTTATATTGTGGGTGAATTAAACCTTTGGCTTCATCACTAAATAAATGTATTCTCTTCCTGGATGAGTTAATTCTGTCTTCTGATGTAACTGTATATATATATTTCATATTTACCCAAAGCCTGATCAGAACCACTACAGTTGTTTTTACAACTATCATGGATATGTTAACAACTTAACAAATGTAAATGTGAATGTTTAATGATTTTTACTGCTAGATACAAATATTTTGAGATGAATACATGTAATACAAGAACTATGAATAAGGAATAATAAAATACATGTGAATATTTTTCCTTCTTAAACCCAGTTGAATTTCAACCTTGAAAACTGTCTCTCCTGCACAGACCTATTATAAGAGTCCACCAGATTTGAGAGACTGCTTTATGTTGACAAGGATTGGTCTCTTAAGACAGGTTTATCTGTATTAATGTGTACAGAAAATAGGACCTAGATTACACGACTTATGTAAGTCCCAGATAGAAAACAATGATGTAACTTGTTTTACTGTGCAGACAGATGTGATGATTTTATGATGCTCTTGAATTATGTACTTGTTTGATTGTATGATACTTAACAATATTTAAATCCATGTGGAAAATGTTGTTAATTACTGCTAGTTTTGTCCTTTTACCTACTAATGATTGTATCAATAAAAATCCTCTACCTGAATGAACTCTCCTGATCAAATTTCATAAATCTGCTTTGACCTTTCTGGGCAGTCACATGCATGGATGTGATGTGTACACACTGATTATACTGACATTTTTATCAAATGTTTTGTGTACTGTTTCATAATGCCATTTCAACTTTATATATGGGGAAGGCAACTCTGAAACTATTCTGCAGAACAGAACTGACAATTAAAACACTTAGTGTTTCCACCAGGATCTAAAAAGGGTATTGTAATTATCCTCCACAAAGAACACTTTAAACTCCAAAAAGGCACTTAAACCCACATCTCTTGATTAAACCCACATCTCTTGATAAAATGGGCTCTTATTTCATCATGAACTGTTGTTGCTGTTGTTATTATTATTATTATTGTTTTTGTAAAATTAGCGAATTATAGGAGTAGCTGGCTTGTAAAGTTGTACAAATCATATGTTTCATATGCATTCAACCCAAAAGAGTAAAATGCTTGATACGGTCTTTCTTAGTATTAATTTTCTTCTTGTTCATGTTTTCTTGGCAGAAGATACATGTGGCTGTAATGCTTTGAAGAAAAAGTGAATGCATGGTTACATGCACAAATTGAAAAACTTACTAATATTAATAATAATTAATTACTGCGAATATAGGTGACATTTATTTAAAAAATTGTACTAGGCTTTATAATTTTACTTATTCTTTCATGCATCCTTTAAATTCCTTGGATGAACTACGATTTAATTTATTGAAGGCCAGGATCCGTGTGATTAGTAGTTCATTAGATGTACCTTTTAAAGAGAATGCTATTACCAGCTAGGAACATTTAGTGTACCTTCTGATTTTGTGCTTTTAGAATGGAGCAGTAAAATGGCAGTCGATATTTCCTATTTGATTTTTGGCTTTAATATGGAGCAATCAACTACACAACTGTCATTAAATTATTAACTGACAACCAATGAAACCTGTCAGAACTATATTGTGAAAGAAAAAAACTAGTCTTTCTGATAGGCTCAGATTCAATGCATAGCTATCCCAGTACTAATTGTAACTTTTTGGATAAGTTGACAATAATCAGGGTTCTCCATAAGATTTTGAAAGTTACAGCCCAGGACTCCTTCCTATATATAAAATAAGAGTCCCAACCCTAAAAATAGGAGTCCCAATAATGATACTTTTTTTTCTCTTGCAATAATTTGGAACATTATGCGTGTATAGTTGGGTCACCAATATATATATCATCAGACTGTTAATGCTTATTCATTGTGAAATATTTAGTATTATAGTAAAAGAATGAAAAACTAAGGCAAATGAGAACAGTCATAAATTTGATTTTCTGTGATGTAACAGCTAGAAGGAATCAAGGAAGAGATTATGGTTTCTTTTCTATATTAATTTATTAGCTTAATTCCATTTCAAATCAATAAATTTGTCAAGAAACTGGAAGAAGAAACAAATGACCATATTCCCTTCACTTATTTTCATTTCATCTTTAAGCAACCCAGCACAGCATACTACATTCACTTTTTTCTTAAACTTTAACAAACTTCTCCACAGCAAGTTCCAGATCAAAGTCCTTAAGTTCTGAGTCTTCCTTTATCACCCTCATCAATTTCATTACAGTTTCCTGTTATAAACGTTGATGGCCCTTTGTCTTTATACAATTATGTGCAAGTAACCTTTATCACAAGCCACTGAGGTTATATGTGAAACCAGCAGCAATTAGATAAAACAGCAAAGTCTGGAAACAAGTCTGAGTGCATAAAGCTAATAATGTTCCTTTGTTTTCTCGTTTTGCAGCCCATGGAAATGTCCTATTCTACAATTTATTTCATGAATTTCTTAGTCTCTTTCATGTTCTGTTTTTTTAAAATCAAAACTAGATGCAGTTGCTACTTTCTGTTGGACACTCTTGTGAGAATCAGATCAGGCTCATTTGCAGTCTTGCACTTGGCACCAAAGAAATTATGTAAAGTTTATATTGAAAGAGTACACATAATAATCACTTTAAAAAAAAGTATATCTTCACACGACACAGAAAAACAGCTGATTTTGATGACTATTAACATGGGAGTTCGTATTTCTCCAACAAACCAAATAAGTTCCAAACTCCTGGCACTTTTTTAAAATATAAAATAAGTTCCATATTCTTGACAATTTTTTTCTTATAAATATGGTATACAATAAAACGCAAGTATTCCAAACATTATCGAAGGATTTAAAATATGATGGATGCTTATCAACATGGGGTGTTAAAGCTCACATGCTTGTAATTATTATTTTGATCAAAACTATCATTAGGCATTGGAAATCAATTAACAGGTGGCTTAGTCTTCTTGACTGCTAAGATCTAACCTATATGGCTTCACCACATCCCTTCACAATCTCTTGAACTTTATTTCATAGCCTGCATACTACATAACTGATACTTGCTTTGTAGAAAAGGATTAAATAAAAGAGAAGTTCGCTGACAAAAAAACGTACTGAGGACTCAGCTGTTGGAATTTTCATGCATCACTGGGATTTTGGCATTCTGGAGAACCCTAACATACAGCATGTCATCTAGAATAAACAAAATTGACCACACTCAGCCACTGGCTTCAAAGACAACTCATGTTGGAAAAGATAATACCTGTAATCGTATCTACTCAACTGCATGTCAAAATGTTGTCCAGTGAGTTCACACATTGCAGCAAGCAAATCAGTTCCAACAAATAAACACCTCCTATATGCATCACTGCAGTGAAAGGTGCTACACAATGAATAGACTAAGCTTCAGGCACAGGCATATTGCTGCTGCTGATCATAAATGTTGCAATTAAACAGAGCACATAAGCGACTGTTTGCATTCTTGAGAAACCAATAGGGACATAACGCAACGGAAAAAAGACCTATCACTATGTAAAGAATGGCCTGGCACAGGGGAAAGAACAGCATAGTGTGGCGCCATCTTAAATAATCTGGGGGAAATGCTATTCAGGTTTTTGCATGCTTGCCAAATCATGAATGTCATCGATGCTTCCCTTGATAAGTTTGGTTTGGTTTTGTGGGGTTTAACACCATTTTTCAGCACATGATAGGCCATACATGGTGGCCAGTCCTACTGCAAATCCATGGACATAAGGGTACAAACTTTCTGACATTAGTAATAATGCATGTAAGGTTCACTTTAATACATCAACTGATGTATTGGATACGACTTTCCAAAAACGTGAAACTTGAATGTAGTTGGTGCCACCATCAGCATTGGAAAAGTGACACGTATGTCTCAACAGGTGTGACAATAGTATGTATATTATGTAACACCTCTTGGTTACATGAATAGTGAATAGTTATTGAGAAGCACTTGTTGAACACGATTATAGGTATTACAATTTTTATCACTGCTATTCTTTTTTACCCTTGTATTTTTGCCATAATGTATCTATCTTCCTCTTGTCTATCGAAACTTTTCCTTCACTGTTGTACTTATCCGGATTTTGAAAGTAATTGTCCACTGCAACATCAAGTTTCCAGTCGTGAGCGCTTAGGCACTGTATAGCGGTTTTCTCTCCTGTCTGAGTGAAGGCAATAAACTGCCGTACTTTGTCCCTTTGTGAACTTTTCAACTTATGCTGAAATAAAAACAAAAAACATGATAGAGTTCCAATAAGATCCTAGGTTTAGATTTGAATGAAAGGAAACATCGATCTGTTTATTATTTTGAGAAATTCCATAGTAATCTTATGGCAAGTATCTTACCATTCTCTACTTTTCTCTAAAGGTCAACTATATCACGCATGCGCTGTGACCCCAATATCGTTGCGAAAGTGTTATTTTGTCTTGAATTGGACAATTAAGTGTTTTAAGAGACATGAAATATTGAATACTTTAGTTCTTTGTAATGCGTTGAGTCAAAAATCGACGCAGAAAAGTCAAACACTGAAAAGCTTGTCATCAACAAATTCCGGAAGTGAACCCTGTCTGTCCACTGGTAAATAACAATACTAGATTTTCAAAAATAGATCCGACACGGAAAAAAGGAGAGCATTTTGGTCATGATATCTTCGTTCAATTTGGGATTACAAAGAACGACCAGTTACAAAAGTTTGATATCGCAGTCATTCAATTTCTCGCGTGTCATTATGATGAAAATGTCTTAAACGAAACACTGAGTTATAATAATAATAATAATAATAATAATAATAATGATAATAATAATAATAATAATAATAATTATTATTATTATTATTATTATTGTTGTTGTTGTTTCAGCTGTTATTTGACGAGAAGGTAATTAAAAAGGAGTCATCTTTTACAATTCATGAACTGACATTAAAAAATAAGCATGAAGGATACAAAGTAAACAATTATTTATTTAATAAACTATTTAATTGTGTGTAATGTAATTTTCTGCATAAATTATGATAATTATATTTTTTTATTTGCTATATATTAGAGCTCCACTGTTTGTAATAATATTTATATAATATATTTTTGAATCTAGTGCTATGTTGCGATTTGTCCTTAAATGTATTTGTGTGCATATGAGTATTACATATTGTTATTTTTAATGCATGCCTGGAACCATGTGATCAGTAATTAAGGACCACACTGAAAATAGGTGAATGTTTATTCATTTACTTCTTGTGTTATCCATATTATCTTTATATATGACGATGTATTGCAATATCACTTTGTATTGTGTTGTTTTATAATCTAAACTGAATAAATCTTATCTTATCTCATCTTATCATTAGCATTGGATTTTTTTGTATGTCTGGCTCTTTGAGACCTACGTATAATATCAAGCTAAGTTATGATCTCAGTCAAACCTCAGTATTTCAGTTTTTTTGTGAGTGTTTTTTTTTTAAAAAAAAATTTTAAATTTTTTTTGTTATTTTTAAACTATGTTCAAAGATATTCGAATAGTCAGTATATATGTTAATAGGAGAAAACTACAAGGCTGTACTTATATTTGATTAGCATCTGAAATGGTTAAATAACTTATTTTCTTATATAACTGAAATATTCGCCTTTCTCATATTAGCCAACACTAGCATGCTGTGCTTTAACACGTGCATTGACCACAGGTGACACCAACAGATGAATTGTTGATCAGTGATAATTCGCTTACATGGTTTGATTGGTTTGATTCTTACCTAACAGGGTGGCAACAGTGCATTTCTGTTGCCAGTGAGACATCTTCATTACGATATGTCAAAAGTGGGGTCCCTCAAGGTTTTGTTATTAGTCCTCTGATCTTTCTCCTTTTCATTAATGATTTACCACTTCATATGAAAGCCACTGAAAGTGATATTTTTGCGGATGACACCGCCTTGCATACCATCAGTGATACAATCCCTTCCCTTGAACAAAATAAACAACAAGATGTTGAGGCAGGCTGTTATACTGTGGTACGAAAGCAATACAATGTAATTAAACACAGACAAAACTAACTGCATGACAATCTGATCAAACCAAAAAATAAAGAAATTAGAGGCTATCAATATATTTTTCCAGGGAAATTCAAATAAAGTGTGTATGTTCTGCAGTATCCTCCAGAATAGTCTTATTGAACAGATGGTCTTTGTATGTACATTTATTCACACAATTAATTATAGAGTAAAGTACTTTAAAGCTACTTTGGCATATAAATATAAACAACCTTGCTCATTTTGTATCCACAGTAGAGGAATTAAACGTATACTGGTATATTTGACAGACTTTAAAAAATGTAATTACGCTACTTTATTTGAGTACATTTTCACTTTATCCATTCTTTCCCATTATGTTTACTGTTATATTTCCTTCATGTTCTCCCTCTCCATATATATTTCTTGAGTAAAAGCATAACATGCTTTGAATACTATTCTTAATTGTAAAATCAAATTTTAAAGGGGTTTTTAATATCTTTTTGCATCTTACTGTATTAAAATATGGTTCAGTTGTTATTGCCCCCAACCCCTTTGACATATCATTATTACTGGGTATATCTTTTTATTTTTTTCATTTTTTATTTTTATGTCAACAATATTATATGCTCCTGGTGGTACTATTATATGAAGCCATTTTGTACTATCATAGTACCGGAACGCATCATTGATGTTATATTTAACCACGAGTACCATACTTTGTAGCTTATCAGTGATATTTTATAAGTTTTATTAATATCAAACAGTATTGGTGTGCTAAAATCCACAGTAAAATTGTGCCTCACAATTTAAGTTTCATTCTCAGAATCTAAAAACAGTTTTGTTTCAAATACCATTGTTATATAATATAATTATACAATATCATAAACAGTTGTCACAAATATTTTTATATTCAGTCGTACTTATTATGTCAGTAGTAGGGGGTGGGTAACTGGGGCATGACGTCATTGGGGGCACTCTGGGGCAGTAATGGGAGTTTAACATAGTGCCCCAGACAGGCCCCAAAAGTGCGGTGTAACTGGGCAGTGGGGGCACTCTGGGGTAGTAACGGGAAGACAACGTCTACTACTACCATCAAAAAAGTGGGGGTGTTTTTGATAGTAGTAGTAGACGTTGTCTTCGTCACTACATTACGGGGGGAGGGGGAATAGAATTAATCTTTCTTGAAAAAGGGTGGTCCTTAGAAGGACCGTTGGATTCTTTTTGTTTTTAGAGTACAGTTAGAGGTGGGGGCACCTCCCAGGCTTTGCCCTGCATGCAGGGCAGCTCCCCTTCCAGGTTGCTTTACTCATGCATCTGTTACCCTTTTTAAAACAAAGGGAGGATGGTCCGCTTCCGGATTCCAATTCTCCTTATTGGAGTCCTCCATCATTGGATGTGGTCTGATGGGGATTTTACTTTCCCTCTCCTCCTTCTCCCTCTCCTCCTTCTCCTTTTTCTCTAGACCTTGGAGGAGGTGCCATGCCACCTCTAAATGCACTCTAACTTGTCTGATTATTTCAGATTTGTTCATTCTCTTGAATAAACGGGATAGTTTGACTAGGGAAGACGTTGTTTTAATATACTAGAAGCGCGGACGTGAAGGAAAACATCCCTTACACCTAAAAAAACAAAAAAAAAAAACATCACCCCACTACCCCGCGTCTGACGTCATTCCTTTCACGTCATTCTAGGCTTCGCGGAGTTTGCACTCCATAACCCCTGACTCTAAAAGCGCGGACCTAAAAGAAACTACTTTTGATAAAAATCAAACATACACACCATACCATCCCTAATTTTTTTATTTTTTTAAAAAAACTTACACACACTACACAACTATTTTTTATATATTTTTTTATATTAAAATTTTCACACACCACACATAACCCTTTTTAAAAAATTTTTTTTTTATATATCAATCACACCACACACAAAACATACAAGGGGAGAAGGGTTTTTTTGGTGGGTAGACTATCACAAAAACATTACAAACATATAAAACACACATATAGATATTGGCAATTTGAGAGTAGTAATCTTTTCTAGAGATTGGGTGGCCCTTAGAAGGGCCGTTGGGTTTAAGAAGTTATGTGGTTGTTTGTTTTTAACTTCTTAGGGTTGATGTAGCCGTGGCAGTAGCTCCAGCAGGGCGGCCACGTTTAGCGATGGGTCTCACCGCTTTAAGACTGGCAGGTCTCTTTCGGGTGAAAGAGAAAGCAAATTCTTCGCAGTCAATCTTGCAACTGACTTCACCGTCAAATAGTTTGCTGGACTGCTGCTGCATAAGTGGTTGTTGTTGCTGCTGTTGCTGCTGCTGTTGTCTTTGTTGCTGCTGCTGTAGTCGTTGTGCTGCCTCCCATTCTGTTCTTTCTCTAAGTATTTCTTCTCTCAGGACCTCTTCTATTAGATCATGAGCCATTTGAATGAACGTCATCGTCTTTCTCTCTGGGTTGGTCTCCATCAAATGATTCTTCACCCTTTGAATGTTCACCATAGCTTCATTCAGCTTTGTAATCTTGGTGGCGGCCATCTTCTTCTTTCTTCTTGGAACTGTTGAGATCTTGACGAGTCAACGAGAATGACTACACTGGCCAGTGTACCGGTTTATATGCTTAACGCGCGGACGCGATGGAAAACATGGTAGGGTTTTCAGATCGACAGGGAGATCATAGATAGAGGAGAGGTTTAACTTTTTTAAATCGATAGAAAGAGAGAGAGAACATAATCATTATTTTTTTTCAAATTCAATAAAAAAACCACACAACACCATTTTTTTTCAACAATCAACATTGTTTTTATTCAACAAAAACTATTCTAACATTAAAAAAACTAACCATTCAACAAAGAAATTTTAAACAGGAACATATTTACAAGGTTGACAACGTTGGGAAGGTAAAGTAAATGTCAAACTTTCTACATCGACATCATTCTGATGCACACTACGATTGTGAGCTAAAGACAAGAGATAACCATAACGTTGACAAAACCATTGTTGTACTTTAGCATCGTTTTGAACATAGTCACTATCAAAATAAGTCAGTAAATGTTCTAAGGAATATCCAAGACTGCGTTGATGAAGATAATGGACACAATATTGTCCACACACCATAGAATCATATCCTTGTAGTCTCACATTATTGAATCGAGTCGAGACGGCATTTCTTCTCATAAACTCGATGATGTCTTTTTCCAAAGGAGGTAATCCATAAGAATCAAAATATTCCACACAGTGAGCGTTGGGAAAGTACACGGCAATCCAATGGGATCCTGGTAGATGACTGTTGTCAGTATTGATGACATAGGCATGAACGTTTTTTGGTTTACGATGAGGTAGTTCATCTTTAGCACATACCACAGGATTCCAAGAAGAAGTATAGGAACTGTGATTCAATAGGTAATGAAGTTCCCTGGTATCCATTTTTTTTGTCTTCAACAATGGAAATAACTCACTATCAATTCACACCTGACTTTATGTTTGAATGGATCTGTCTTGTAATTCCAAGAATATTCACGTCGGATAGGTTCTGCACTCTGATGAATGAGTCCTTCGATCCGTTTGATCTCCAGAGAAGTAAGTGGAGGAAAAGAAGAAGTCTGCAAGACTTTATACCATTGTCTCAACACGTGTTCATCTGAGAGTTGTGACCAGGCCGTTTCCAAATATTCATCCAATTGTTCTTCTCCTGTCATCATCATACATTTGTCGTGTTGTATCTGACTGGGATGATCGGTTTGACATCCATAACATTGTTCTTTAATCAGACTGTTAATGATTGGACTCAATTCCTGAGCATAACAGGTCACTAACTGTTTTTCGTGTTCAGGCCATCGACAAACCATAAATCCAGTAAACACAGGAACTGAATGGTTTTCTTCTTCTTCTTCTTCTTCTTCTATTTTAGGTTCTGAATGATTCACTTCACAAAATCCCTCATCTATCTCCATCGGTTCTACGTTCTGCATCTTTTTTCTTCTAATAGTCTAGAATTACTTCTCTCAAACTGTTGATCTCTAGAGTATTATCAAATTCTGCATACAAGACGACGTTCACTGTCTCAGGTAGAGGATTTGTAAACTGAAGTTCCACTCGAAGGGGGCCTGATTTTATAGGGTGGAAATGTCCTTCATCGCTGCCTTGGTCCGGAGTGAAATCAAATCCCCACAAGGCATACCCTCCTGCATAATCGTCGTACGAAATGCCGTGGCTGGTGTTGGTGCCTAACTGTCCTGTGGCTTCATACAGGGTCAAGTAAGATCGTAAGTAATTTTTTGCGTTGACGCTAAAGTCAGGTTCAAAAGGTCTGGTACACAAGGTCTTGCCATCTCGACTGACTTCTATCTTGGAGACGTTGAAGTGCTGAAACTGGAACGGATTCTGATCGTGGACTCCGTTGAAGGCTGAATTTCTGACCATACCAATGATCAATCGTTTGGGGAGCTGCCCTTGGAAGATGTGATCTTCGACTATGGATCGGAGTCCAGCGGCCACAGTAAAGGTTTTCACTTCCACACGTCTAAGAGGATACTTAGCAGTGGTTCTGCTCAAGGTTTGACTGATGTCGTTGGCCACTTTTGGTAAGACTTGTACACGTCGCACATAAAGTTTGGCTTCTTGGATGACAGTTTTCCACTCGTTAGCATTAGCCATCAAATGGAAAGCGGCACTACTGCGATTTAGTCTCAGACGTACATCTACTCCGTTCAACAAATACTTGTCTTGCAACCACATGTCCAAATGCAAACGATCCATCAATTCTAAACTGTGCCCTCTGATTTTCTTTCGACGGTCGTTAAATCCCACATTGTGTGGGTCTGCTGGAGTTATATCTCTAAAAAGATGACCACTGCCATCAACAACAGCAGCAACCCTCGCCGGTACTGACACCTCTGTGTCGTTGAAGGTATTCTCTCCTGCGGTGTCAGGTTTCCAGACCACTGAAGCATCCAGATGAGTGTTCTTGGCTTCTTTTCCATACGTCAAGAGATTTTCCAAGTAAGCACGGTAAGGGTAAGTATCCAAACTGCTGCTGACCAGTTTGTTATTCAAGTACAAATCTATTCCACTGAACAAGGAATGCATGAAATTATTGACTGGAGCGACTCTGGCATTGCCATCAGGAAGGCTGCTGTCCGCCGTTTTGATCACTTTGAGTTTCAGGAACAAGTAGCTGTCATTCAGATCGATGTAATCTTCGGTTTGTCCTTTGATTTCAAATTCGATAGGAGCTGAATCCGACAAAGACGATACAGGGTGAAATTCCACCCATTGGGATTCTTGCATCGTCATCATGGTGGGAGGCATGGTAAACATATCCAGTTCTGACTTGGTACATTCGCAAGAATCTCGGTGCATCATTTTCACAGTTAATAATCAAATACGTCTAATTCTCTGATGGTTCTTTTTCTTTTCTTATTCTTTTTGGAACTGCTGTGTGTTCTTTTATGAACTTTGAAAGGATTTCGATGTCGTCGTCGTCTCTTTCTGCCTTGTCCTTGCTGCTGTGAAGTAATGCCAGAGCCTGAAGCGTGAAGCGTATTTATAGGATTTTATCTGAGACCTAAAAGATCTTTACCAGTGGTCATCAACACATTTTGGCCTGCTCTCATAAAAGCTTCTTTAGGATTTTGTTTGTCGATGAGGACGTTTTGCAAAAATTCTTTTCCTTGCGTCAAAGCGGCATCTTTTAAGGCATGAAATCCTCGAGTTACCATCGGTTTCAAAATAGGAGCTACCGTCCGAAAAGCCGATCTTAACATATCTCCTAAACCATGTCTTCGTTGTCGAGCCACTCCTCGATACACTGGATACATTTTTTGGGAGGTTAGTTACAAGGCGTTAGAGAACTTTTTTTCGAAAATGTAGTTTCACCGTGACTTTTCCTTTGTCAATGAATGGCACACTTTGTCCCAAATCTCATTTTATACTAATGTGGACACTGTCAAAATACGATTTACTGACTGGAAGATAATGAGGATGTACAAATTCACGGTGAACGTGAAACGTGTTTCCACCTTCTTCGTACGCACCAGCAGCAGTATCCACTTTGAAAGGAATGACTCTCAGTAAGGGAGCAGCTGTGTGGCCCACCACGTTGTACTCTACCACATCGGAGTACACAAACATTAAATTCAGTCCCACGTTCAATTCGATAGGGGTGCGAAAACCATCTCCGAATTCTACGTTGCTTGCGACTTTTTTATTAGTATACTTTTTATTTCCACCCAAAATAGCATACAACCCAGGAGAAAATTCAATGGTCATGAATTTTCTTTCGTGCGCGGGTAAGTTTTTGTCTTTTTTGTCGTCAATGAGTTCCCCCTTCTCTTTAAAAAATTGCAAGATGAAACGGCGTGCCACATCATGGTAAGCGATTCGTACCCCTTTTTGGTTTTTTTCCAAGGCTTTGGCAAATTGGGCTTCGAAGACGGCTTGAATCGTCTCCACCAAATGTTTAGCACTAAAATAATACCCCTTAGGAATTCTCATGGTATGGCTCGCAAAGGGAGGAGTCATCTTCGTGAATACCTTTCTGGAATGCTCAAGGCCAGGTTGAATTTTCTCCAACTCATCATGCACTCCCTTGTTCAAGATTTTCACGATGAAAGTGTTTTGACCATCGTCGATGTTCATGATTTGCGTAGGATGAATGATTTCTACCAAAGCCACTTCCCAATGAGTATCGTGATCAAATTGGATGGATTGAGGTAATTTGGCCGTGAAACAACATAAGGTGTTGTTGGGAAACACATCCATGGAACTGTCACTGGGTAACGTTAAATAAAATTGGTCATTCATAGTTCCAAAGTGGTTCTGGTGTCCGAGGAGTCACTCAAGTGGACAGAAGAAGAATGATGTTCAAAAGGTTCCAAAAGAGGACTGGTATTTTGGTGGTGGTGACTGGAAGAAGGTGGACTGGCGTTGCTCGTACTCCCGTTGTTGTGGTGACTGTTGTCCGTTGTCGTCGTAAATTTCAAAGAGGGACTGGGTAAAAGATAACCGATGCAAGTGCTCAGTAAAATGGTCCACAATTGTTTGTCTCCTTGTTGTAAACTCAAATTGGCAATGGCTGCTCCGATGACACAATACACTACAAAGATTTGGCATAAAAAGATGATTTGATTTTTAGGCACACGTTCTCCACACCACACCCAAAGTGGTTGTTTTTGTAATTCTTGAAGAGAAGAACTCTGCGAAGGAGTCGTTGAAGTCTGGGTTGCTGCTGTGTTGAATGGCATGTTGTGAGTTTACTTCTTTTTCTTTTTATAGTCGACGACTTGAGAAGCCGCAATCCAAGAATCAAAACTAGGGGGATATCCTTTCCAACGTACTTTGACTTCTTCTACTCGACGTTTACCTACTTTACGTGTTCTTTGTTCGAGAATGCTTTCGATGTCGTACAAGGCATCTTCTTTTTTAGTCACTCGTTGTAACTCAGGCAAGTAAAATGTTCCTTTGAGTACTTCACCGTGCATGTCTTCCAATTTATAGACGGGAGGATCACGTCCACGGACGGGGGTAGTGACACGAAACAATTCGGTGGTCCAGTTAGGTAAATAACCTTTGTCAAAAGTGCGTTTGGTTTTTCCGATGCGAACCCAATCTCCCGTCTTTAACTCCAACAAGGGTGTCTTCTTTTTCTTTTTTTTTTTTTTGTCTTGGGTGAACCAAATAATTTATCAAACACGGTCACTTCGTTTTCAGGGCTGACCTCTTCGGGGGCACATCCGATGTTACGATGGTACGATTGATTGTACGCTTTGACCAAACGAGGTAACACGTCGATGTACTTGAGAGTATGTTGATGTGTAAAATATTTCCACATGCGTTCTTTCAAAGTTCTTTGAAAACGTTCCACGATACTGGCTTTGGTTTCAGGATTTTCGGTAGTAAAAAAATGAATTTGTCTTTGTTTCAATTCTTTTTGAAAAGCTTGGTTTAGAAATTCGATGCCTTTGTCAGTTTGCAATCGTAAAGGTTGGCGTCCACTTTGTTTCAAGACCAATTTTAAGGCCCGTACCAAATCGTTACTGCTTTTAGAGGTCAAAGGAACGACCCAAGCAAATTTGGAAAACACGTCGATGACACAAAACAAATATTTGTGACCACGATTGTAAGTGGCTAAATGAGAGACGTCGGCTAAATCGGCTTGCCATTGATGATCGATGCCTTCCACTTGAGTGGTAGTTCAAGAAAATTTACGTCGAATGGGTTTGTGTAACGTGTACGTCGATTGTTCTTGTAACCATCGTCGTACTTCGGGTAAACGTACACTTTTCAATTTACTTTTAGCAGCTCGATATAATTTTTGAACTCCTCCGTAACCAGCAGCTTGGCCAGGATTGTAATAAAGGCTAGCTAACAGTTTCTCCATGATGATTTTCTCAAGAATAAGTTAACCAAGTCCCAATACTCTTTTCTTCGTGAGGTATCTTTTTGGATTGTTGTTTACGTGTCCGACGTGCTACTGGGGTAAAGGTAGTTTGAACAGGGGTCATCGGTTCTGTTTTGACTTCTGTCTTCACTTCTTTCTTTTTCTCTTCTGAGGGTAATGGGGTAGGCATCTTCTTTTTCATCCAATCCGGTGTGGCTGATGTTTTTATTTTTTTAAGAGGTGGAGTTAGTAAAAACTCTTCTTCTTCTTCTTCTTCTTTGACGGTCATCCCTGTACCGGTGTCTGTTTTAGTGGTGACTTTAGGTTCGCTTTTCATTAGGGCCTTAAAATCTCTCAGAGTGGGTGAAGCTGTTTCGTCGACTGCTTTTTGGCGAAAGAGTTGTAGACGTTGTAAAAGTTGACCGTACCGTTGCGATTTTTCTGTTTCGGACACATCGCTGCGTTCCATCAGGGATTGTATTTCTTGTTGTAACTGAGACATTTCGTTGAGATTAGGATTGGGTGGTAAATGAGGTATCCGTTGTTCGTTCCAACGATGAAATTCCATCCATCGTTTGTAAGGTACTAAAGTCAGTTTTCGTCCTTCCATTTCATCCAAAGGTACCAAAAAGGTGTGGTCTTTTCAGAGAAGGGTGGTCCTTTTTATCTTCTTTTTTTTTTTGGTTATCGCATGACCCCTCCTAAAAGTGGTCCAGCAATCGTTCCTAACAAAGGAGCGGCTATTTTTAACAACGGGCCTATCAACATAGGTAGAAATCCTCCTCGTTGCACCAACATTTTTTTCTTTTGTTGAAGAGGTATTTTCTTTTTCACCATTTGACGAAGAACGTTCCGATGTTTCCCTAATTTTTGTTTCTGTATCTTGGACAAAGGTACCGTTCCTTTCAAAACGTTCAAAGAACATTCACACACGGTATCGATGATTTCTTTGGGGGCTGTTTGAATGAGTTGTTTTCGCATGGGAGGATTGGATTTGGTCAAGACAGACAAGACATCCCAATGTTTGGCCAGACGAGGGGGAAGTCGTCCTTTTTTGGTGGTTTTACTTTTCTTTTTTTTTTTGGTGGTGTGCACGTTTGGGAGCCATCTTAGAGGTGAGGAGTAAGTCTGAAGTCTTTGGCATTTCACCCTTTTATTTTATACTGGAATTCGTCTCCACTGATTGTCTGCACGACGTACCAACTTCACGACAGGTCTCACTCGACGTTGAGGTGTTTTCAATGGACTAAATCGTCTCAATTCATCTTTGGATAAATCCACTAAACTTTGTAAGATACCAGTTCTTTCTTGGACTTTGGTTTTAAGGGATGGTACTTTGTTGGTGGCTGCTGCCATGGCTAAATCAGCTGAAGTCGACGGTCCCGACGGGGTGACTTTCGAAATAGGTTTCCATTTTTGCATCAAATTAGGAAACACGGATCTTAAGTCTGTTTTGACAGGCATGTTGGTAAAAGAGGGTGAAGAAGACAAAGAGGAAGATGTGGACGCAAAAGGAGACCTCGTCATCATTGGGGACTGTGATGGTGATGGTAAGGATGGTGGTGTTTTGCGGGTGTACGTTTGCGTCCTGGCTGCAGTACCTCTTTTACGTCGGGTACTAGTGGTGGTGGTTGTGGTAGGTGTGGTTTTCTTCTTCTTCTGGGCACGACTTTTCTTTTTCTGAGGGCTGCCTTTTTTTTCTTGGTGGTGGTTTTCTTCTTTGGACTTTTTTTCTTCTTTTTAGGAGTTTTTTTGGTTTTTTTGGCTTGGGTATCATTAGGATCCCATTTCAAAAGGGAACGAATCATAACCCCTCCTAAAGAACCACTTCCACCAGGAGTTAAAATGATTTGTTTTTTAGTCCGTGAATCGATTCTAGGATCAGCCAGTTGTGACAATGCCGATTTATGTCTTTGAAAAAAACGTTGAGTTTGATGAGGGATGTGAATGATGCCTTGCAGTAATTGACGTGCTGTCAAAGTAAACCATCGTAACACTTCTTTAAGACTCGCTTCTAACAAATGAGCACGAACTTGTGCATTTTTTTCACGACTGATGCCATACAAGACACGAATCAATTTAGCCGAAGGATGAGATTGAAAGGAAGCCATCTCTCAAAAGAGTGTCAGATAGAAATGACGTAGTAGGTTGTTTTTATAGTTTTTTTTAAAAAATGGGCTGAAGGGGACGTATAAATGACATGACCACCTTCTTGACCCCAAGGGTGAAACAATTGGGCACGAAATCTCAAATAGTCAGGAGTGGTAGGTTTTAAGTCGATGAGTAAATACTCGTGAGGGGTTTGAGTGGCATCGTCGTACGCATAATTGAGCCAAGGAGCCCCTAACTGTTTGGCTAACACTTGTACTTGAGATTTGTCTCTGGGGCTTTTAAACAAGACCACGTAATGAGCATTCAAACTGATGGTTCGATGGGCTTTACTTTGTTGAAATAAATTTTGTGTAATGTAGACAATACTAGCATTACGATGGTGTCCTTTTCGTGTAAACCAAAGTTTAATTTCTTCTTCGTCTTCTCCTAACATGTCATCAAAAATAACCAAATGAGTTTGACTCACGTCAGACACGATTCCATCGTCTTCGTGAGGAATACCATCCACAAAGGAAATGGTTTCTCCTTGACTTTCTTGGAGTAGTGTGTAAGACGGTTGCCACTCTTTGTAACACCACACGATACGTTGAGGTGGATGATCAAACAAATCAGTTTTGTGTTCGATCAAACGTTTGACAAATTCGGTTTTACCTGAACCACTCGGTCCAGCAATCAACATGTTAAATGGATGGCGCAGATACAAAGCATTCCAACTTTGACGATCTAACTTTTCGTCAATCACTTTAACCACAGAAGAGGAGGTAGACGAGGCAGAAGAAGAAGAGGATGATGTAGCCATGATTGAGGTAAGAAGATTTTTGAGAAGAAGACAAAAGGCCCAAGGCATTTTATACATTTTCATACACGTTTATTTTATTTTTTTAAAAAAAACAACCAACACAACAAAACATTTTTTACAAGTCATTAACATAACGAGTGATAAAGTAGCAAAGCAAAATCATCAAGTACACAATTAAGACTCCCACTGAAACAATCAAACTGTCAAATAAACACGTCAATGTACAACAATAGTTTCGTGTCCTAGTAATGAAAGACACTGTTTGGGGTGGTGGTGGTGGTGGCATTGTTCTGGTCGTCTTTTGTTTTTTTGAATCCTCTGACGACGGCGGCAAGGAAGGGTTGTGTTCCTCAAGAGGTATTTGAACCACAGTGGTGGTGTCACGTTCTTCTTTTTCTTCTTTCAGGGTTTCCCATGGAGGTTCCCATTTTTTCACTTTTGGACCCTTATGGACAAGTTGCCAAATCTTTGGCAAACTGAGTCACTTCTTGTAGCCAATATTGGAAACCAAGGTTTCTCCAGGGTCGTACATCTTTCCAATTGAAAAGGTGTTGGTGTAACTCACTAGCAAAACACAATTCTTGAAATGTTTTATAAACAGATAAAGTGTGACAAATGTCTTCTTCACATGGAAGTTCCTCACTGATTTTCATCACCACTCTCAACGCTTTACGTACAATGTTTCTTTCTTGGACTGATAAAATCAAGTTTTTATAGTCTTCTTCTTCTACTAAGTCCAAAAAAGAACACAGGGTCATATTGTTTTTTGGAACTCAACAATTGAGTCCAAAACAACCACAGATCCTCCAAAAGAATCCAAGGCAAACACTTGTCCTCAAAAATAGTCCACAACGAATGTCCTGGAAAACGAATTCCAAGATAAGCAGTCACTAAGACACACACCACATAACGTCCAAAATTCAATGGAAACAGTTCTTGTATCACTTTTTTATAATCCTCTAAGGTCTGAACATGATCTGTGATTTCCTTCCACGGAATCCGTTTCACGAGTGACGTGTAGAGTTCAGGCATACCCACTCTTTTATAGCCAGGCTGCCCAATAGACACTTGGCGTGTACCGATAAAGCATGAAGGCTCATGTTTGACTTCCTTCCGCGGAATCCGTTTCACGAGTGACGTGAACAGTACAGACGTGCCGCCTCTTTATAGGGGTCGATGGCCAAGGTAGGTATCTTGGGTGGCATGTTTTTATAGCCAGGCTCCCAAGGTTGGTACCTTTTGAGACAGTCTCCTTCAGGATAATAGTAGCGATAGACGTTTCCCATAATCATTCTTCTATGCCCTTGAAAGAGGGTATAGTGTAAAAATCGAGAAATGACTTTGAGTTTACGTTTCACTTGGATCTTGACAAACTCTTGGTAAATCCTTTGGCAAACTTCCAAAGGCATGCCCCAAATGTACTTAGGTAAAATTTCCGATTTGGAAAGAAGTAACTCTCTTTTGTATTCTTCACGATACTGGTGATAGTCGTTGTTCAGAATCAGATTTCTGATGCGGCGAAAGTAGCCATAGTATTGAAATCGAGGAATCACTTGAAGTTTACGTTTCACTTGAATCTGAACCAACTCATCGTAAATCCGTTTTCGTAACTTCAAAGGTAATCCACAAATACGATCTTCTAAGGTAGGAGGTATATACTGAAAAATATGTTCTTGCAACTCCAAAGGTAAACCAGTAATGTATTCTTCTAAAGAAGTATTCTCCTTCTCCGCCATGGAATTTTTTTTACTTCTTCTTTTGTTGGGCATCTGGCTCATCGTACCCATACTGTTCTAAAGCCACTAAAGGTAAGAAGTGACAGTGCGGAGACCATCTGGCATGTTCAATGTAAGCTGAGTCGGTAGGCTCCCAATGGTGAAGTTCCACACCACAACTGAAACATTGAACTTTATCTCCTTCTCCCCCATATTTAAATCCAGATCTAGCTAAACCTTCCGGTTTAGGTCCTTGTAGAAATTTTGGCCACTTGTCTTTGAATGACTCGAGTCGACTTTCATACTTGGAATAACCAAGTAAACTCACAGGTATTCTGATATGCGAATATGGACCAACATTCACCTTGTTGTCATTAACGTCAATACCAGTTCCTTTAGTATTTCCAGTAAAACATAAAGGGCGTACTGCCTCTTTAGAGGGTGGCCGATGAGTAGTGGTGATGTGACAAGCTACGGAATCCTTTTGAACGTGTGAATCGGGAATACCAAACCGTACAGACTCCGTTTCATTGCATGGTTCTGCATCACACTCCAAGTCGTGGTGACTCATCTTTTTTTTCTTCTTGCTTCTTGGTTAACGTTGAAAGTTAGAATGAAGGGTTAGGCTTGGAAGGGGTTCCTTTTTTATACCTGTCGACTGTACCATCCGAAAAGTATTGTAATGTGATCGGTGGAAACGCTAAAGAAAGGTAAGCACAGTTTGGTGACCATCTGACATGTTCCAGGAGAGCTGATTTCTTACAATCCATACGAATAGTGACACCACAACTAAAACACTGTACTTTGGTTTCCTGTCCAAAGTAAACAAATCCTGCTCTGGCTAAAGCGTAGGAAGTAGGTAATCCATTGTTCCTAAGTTTTTTTGTGCTCCATCGATGAGGACAATAACAATAGTCAGGCATGTGTTTAGGCCAATTTTTGAACGTTTTCAAGCGACTGCCACACTCACCATAGTCAGGCAAGGCCCATGTTGAAGTCATCTCTTTTGGTGTTGTCTTATTGTAATGTCATCCGTGGAAACGCTAAAGAAAGGTAAGCACAGTTTGGTGGCCATCTGGTATGTTCCACGATAGCTGAATCTTTAGGACTCATGCGAATGCTTGCATCACAACTGAAACATTTCACTAAACTTCCCTGTTCAAAGTAGACAAATCCTGCTCTGGCTAAAGAGATGGCTGTGGGTAATCGATCCCCTTTAGGCCATTTTTTAAACGTCTTCAATCGACTGGTACAATCAGCATAGTCAGGCAAGACCCATGTTGAAGTCATCTTTTCTGTTTTTTCAAGAGGGTTTCCTTTTTTTATACTTCTCCAAATCGGCGTGTCCGTAAGGTAAAGTCGTGTGATCTGGATGTCTCACTCGTTTTTGGTACACGATACGATACACTTTTTGAACAGGTCGAGTCACGATTTGATGATTAGGTAGGCGTACAACCTTGTGAGGTTCTAACGTGGCTACTTGAAAGTCTTTCACTTGTCCAGACAGTAAAGCATTTTTTAAAACCTCAAAGTTCACGACTTGGTTAGTTCGATAGTTGAGAGTCAACCCTTTGACTTTACAGGAGGTGTGAAGTTGACCTTGAGGGTCTCGGTATCGGTACCCATAATTTTTTGGGCCACCGCTGGCAAAACTCAAAATGGTATCTTGAGGGTGCTCGTCTGTCCAGGCTCCTAAGCGATCTCCTTGAATGGTAGGGTGGGGGCAACCGGGCCGATGAATGTAAATGCAACTGTCAGTATCAAAGTACAGGACACGATCTCCTAAGACTTCTAACGCTTCGTCATACAATTTCAAACGAGCATGAGCAGTCATGTAGGCGGCAATGACTACGTTACTAAACTTGTCAGGTTTGACAAACTTGGGTTCTTCTTCGAAATTGACAATGATCAAATCCTCGCGGATGATTTCGACGTGCTTGACTAGAATACTTTTGTCGTCCACCAGTTTAAAGTAACGATAAGGATCGTCCACGTATTCCGTTTTGGGTAAGATCGTACGTTGAGCCATTTTTCCCCACAAGCAATTGAGCATCACTTTCGCAAACGATCTTTTTCCTTCATTTTTTTCCACCTCTTCTAAAGTGATGCCTTCGATGTCACGGTATTCTTCTTTAAATAGTTCTTGGTCTTCGGGAGTCTGACACCACGAAGGATAACCACTAGCTTCTTGTTTCAGTTTGAGAAATTGGTTCACGTACCCCGAGAAAATGCCTGGATGATGGGTGGCGTCGTCCTTTTGGTATTGGGCTGTAGTTGGAAAGTGCCAGATTTCATACACTTTCAATAAACGGTATCCACGATCCAGAGCCCGAAACAATTCGGCACTGACCCACGTTCCTGTCAAAGACCGTTCTTCCTTCGTGTGGTGACATGGATGATCTTGGTTGCACGTTTCGGCACACGTTCGACATAAAGGAAACATCAGTTTTCCTTGACAATGGTAAGGTAAGATGGGATGAAACAAGTTTGTGGGAGGTAAGACTTTACATTTAATTAATCCTTCGTATTGACGAATGTGTTCCACGTCAATGTGTTCTGTCAAAATTTCAGGGTGACCGGTGGGAAAACGAGCATATTTACACACCCAAGGATACACACGTCGATGTATTTGATTTCTTCTCCTTGGGATTCATTCACGTCGTACAGCAAGCGAGTGGCATTGGTTCGTCCTCCAAATAAACTGTGGCGCGGTTCTAAAGGTTCGATGTCGGCTGCGTCGTAACTTTGAGTAATGGTCTTAAATTCAGGATCGGTTTTCAAACGTCGATCGTACTCGTGCTCCCACATTTCTATCACTTCGTAACCTTGACTTTCTAACTGGAGTCGTCGTTGGCAAGTCTGTTCGTATAACTGATCCATGGTAGAATCTGAATAAGGGCTTTTCATGTCTCGGTCAGGATAACAGGTAGGGCATCCGTGAACAAACAACCCTGAAACTCGTACACGGTGTGCGGGTTTTCTAAATCCCAACCATCCACGGAATAACCTCCAATCTTCTTTTCTCCTCCTCCGTTTCTAGCATGTTGTATCCATTTGTCTTCTTTTTGACACAAGTAATGAAGCCAACGTAAAGCTTTGACCGAATATTGACGACTAGCAAAGAGACCCGTGTTGGAGTCGATGATGGCAAGTTGGTTCTCAGGCATAAAATTTTGCCTGTAGACTAAGGAACAGGCTTTAGGTAAGGTGGCTGCATCTTTCAAAGGATCGACCTCCCGGTGATCGAGAAATAACTCTCGAAATTTTCCACAACAACGTCTTAAAATATCTACATCCGATCGACAATATTTGAGCATCTCTTCTTGAAAGTCAAAGGGATCGTTCTGGTGAGCACGGTACCAAGCGTGAAAAGCTTCTCGCTGTTCGGGGCGCATTCCGTCGGGGTCGTAATCATGAAGGTCAGGCAAATGAGGTAGGACAGCCTGTTGATTAGCTTCCGTGTTGAAGAAGTGAGGAAAGTAGCCTTTAGCCATTTCTGTCATGCCAAACGTTTTTGGCATGCGACTCAAAGGCATGGCCAAATAACTCATTGAATCTTTAAACTGGACTTGTCCTACTTTCATGTAGATGAGCTTTTTTCCGTCCATGGTGACTTCAGGACGTTCGGTTCCATGGTTCAAATAATAATTGAGTAAAAACTGCCCATCGTATCCCGAAAAATTGTGAGCTATGACGGTGGCATACCGATGACAATCTCCGTAACGATGAATGTCTTCTTCGCTCCAAGTGTCGTGGGTGGTAGGGTCTAAAACCCATTCAGCAAACTCAGACAAAGTGTTCACTCCACGAAAGATTTTTTCACGTCCTCCTGGAATTCGACTACAATGAGGACAGTGAAAATGAATCGATTCTTGAATACACTGATCACAAGCCTGATGCGCTACACAGAAATTTGGAATGTGAATGCCCGTTTCTTGCATGCATTCAAAATCAAAAAAGATGAAATCTACTTGTTTCTTGTTCTTGTTCTTCTTTATTTCTTTCTTCTCTGTCTTGTCAAACTTTTGAATAAAACATCGATGATCAAAATCGGCGATCTGTTGACAAATAGAACATTTTTTCTTGCCAGCACAAACGTGTCTCTTTGGGTTGTTGGTACGAATGAGTTGTCCACACGTAGAACACAATTTCAATAAGTCGCAAGCACATTTTTGTTGGTGACCTTGTGTCTTGCGATGCTGTTGGTAACAAGAAGGACTGACAAAACTTCGTCGACAGGTTTCACAATAAACGTGTTGTTGTTGTGATTCAGGAAGGCATGGTTGGTCGGCTAAACAGCCCCGACATCTTGCTCCGCAATGGAGGTGTCGATCTCGATTATTAAACCCATGATTACATTTCTCACAGTAGTAAGAGTATCCCAAAAATCCGGTAATACTAGTAATGGTATCAAAATGTTCTTGATGGTGATAAAGATGAATGTATTTTCCCTCAGGGAAATCGGGGCCTCGAAACAGTAGAGCTCCGCGCACTTTATGAGGGTGAACTTTCAAAGTATAATGAGGAGCCAAAACATCTTGAAGTTGCTGCATTTGAGAAATGCCACACACGGTCTCTTTAGGGATCCCCGCTTGTTGTAACAGGAGTTCTGCCTCATTTCGTTTTTGGGTTCTATCCGACTTTCGAATGCTCTCCCAGGCTTTTTTCCATTCTTTACTCTCGTTCTTGTTAGCATAGGTGCGGCCCACCACGATAGCTCGGGCTAAACACATTGGGTCTTCAGTATTGTTAATTTGGACGACACTGCATTTGGTAGTACGAAGATCGTCCACCAATAACGGTTTTCTGCTTCGTCCACTTCCTCGAGGTGGAGCAACGTGTGTCATGTAGAGTGTGGCCTTTCCATCGGTGATGGTAAACTTGTCGTTGGATTGTTGCACATGTTCTATTTTAGACATGACTTTGTCTGGCGTTAATTCTGCCGGAGTGCTAAACTCAATCCAAACGGGACTCTTCAAGTTGTCATGATGGATGGCCAGTCTCAAGCGATCATCTTCTTTGGCTCCACATTGGCGTTTCAAGTTGATTAAGACAGATTCCCACAAATCGCTAATGAACCCCGCCGCTTTCTCGGGAGGTACTTCGGACTTAAAGTCTTTGAAGTGAACCGTGTGAGTGTACGCCGTGGTTCTAAATTTTCGAGAAGTTATTTTTTGAGTCTCTCGAATCCGATAGTAATTTTCAGGAGGAGCCAAAGTACTAGATTGTGGTGCTGTTTCTTGGTCAGGGGTTCTGGTAGTAGTGGTTTTTGTTTTGGGTGATTTGGAAGTTTGGGTTTGAGGTTCACTCATCTCGTCTTCGAAGTCACTGGCATGGACTTGAGCTAGTAGTTCCTCTAAGGGTGTTTCAGGTGGCACGGAATACCTTCGTCGTCGTGGCCTCTTGGTTTGTTCTTGTTCTTCTTCAGGTTTCTCATGGTTTGGGCGTGATCTTTTCATCTTGAACTTTACTTTGAAACTGATTCAGTTTTTTTCACCCAGGTACCTTTATATAGAGAGAGAAGAGTATATAAAGAGAGAGCTTCGTACCTTCAGAATCAGTCTTTGGTGATTGAACTTTCAAACTGTAAAGATGGAAGAGTCAAAAAGACGTATTCCAAGAGGTATGCATCCTTCTTGGTATTATTGGAATTATCTAGCCAGAGGAAGTACAGTGATAGATAAAAGTCAAGATACTTGTTATATCTGCAAAGAGAAAGGTCATTGGGCTACACAATGTCCACAACGGCAACACCAAAACAGAGATAAAAGTGAAGATACTTGTTATATCTGCAAAGAGAAAGGACATTGGGCTCCAGAATGTCCACAACGTCAACACCAAAAGAGAGACAAAACAAAAGATATCTGTTATTATTGTAAAGGACCAGGACATTGGTCTTCGGAATGCCCTCAGAAAGAAGAAGAAGAAGAAGAGGAAAGGGAGGAAGCCGAAGGATCTTCAAACCTAGAGGAAGAAGAAGAACATATCATCAAAAAAAGTAAGAAGAGAGTGAGAAGAATGGAAGACAGTGAGAATGAAAAAGAAGATATGGAAGATATGATTCCTGTGACGATCAGGGCCCCTATGAAGAAGAAGAAATTCAAGGAAAACAAGAGAAATAGTGAGAATGAAGAAAAAGAAACTATGATTCCAGTGACGCAATTCAAGAAGCACAAGAATTTCAGAAAGTGAACTTTGTTTTTTTTTTTTGGAATGTGGTGTTATATGTTCATTGGTGAATTATTTTGTAAAAAAAGAGAGAATACACAAGACTGGAGAAAAAAGTAAGTGGTTTTGTGTTATTTTGTTTTAGAGTATAGATGCACGCACGCACGCACTCACACTTTATATACAAACACCATGGGATTTTTTTAAGTTTTAACTTGATTTTTGGCAATTTGATTTCTTTTCTAGAAATCTGGGTGGTCCTTAGACCGTTGGGTTGTTTTGTTTTTGGTTTCAAAACAAAACTTTCAAATCAACTTCAAATGCCGTAGTCCTTTACCACGGCCCAATCCATATCCTGTTAATGCTGCTGCTACTGATGGTGTTTTCATTATGGTGGTAGTCACTGGTGGTGGCGTTGGTGGTGGTGGTGGCATCTCACTAGAACTGGAAGGCTTAGAAGAATGTTGTTTAGCCCGTGATGGTCTTTTTCGCTTAGGTGGTTGATGAGTTAAAGAATACTTATAGAAATTGGTCATCCATTTTAACTCATATAATAGCTCTTCTAACAGACTTACGGTTTTTTCTTGAAGACTGATGCTTTCCTTTACTGTTTCCTTCTTCTCCTCCTCTTGTAACTGCTGCTGCTGCTGCTGTCTGATTTCTTCCTCACTTTGTTTTCTTCTCTCTTCTTCTTCTTTCTGCTGCTGTTGAAGAAGAAGAAACATTTCTTCCTCTTCTCGTTGCTTTTTTACAAAATTTTCCATCTCTTCCATTTGCCTCTTTTAAAATTCATCCACCATTGGTGTATTAGCAGTAGTAGTAGTAGTAGTAGTAGTAGTAGCAGTATTCTCAAAATCTTGATTTAGTAAATCTAAATCAAAGTCTTCCGGCCGGAAGTTCAATAATACAGCAGCATTAATCATTGAAGGCTCACTCCAATACATTGTTGTACTACTTGTCTTTCCAGTCTCCATGAAGGCTGTCGAAAAAAGTAATAAACCCTACGAACGCTACGATACCTTTATACCCGAGATGACGTCACACCCCGCTCTCTTTCCATTGGAAGAAAACCCGACCCACTTGTAACGCACATTTGGATTGGTAGTTGATTTCGATCCATTTCAATCCTATCGTAAGGTATATATACTACCGCTTGTTTCATAAAGCTTCACCGGTTTTCTCCAGAACCACTCAAAAAAAAAGACTAAATCATGTGGGTTAGCGTGGAAGCATCGAACATTGTCTCGGGAATGCTGTTTAATCCAGCATTCCCAATGTATGTGAAAGCCTCATGGGCTACCACAAAACTAACAGAATCCACCGAATGGAAAAGGCGCATCTACATCGAACGTCAAGGATGTTTGAAGAGAGTCCTTCTCTTCGGACCAGAAGTTAGAAGAAGTAGAAGAAAAAGAAGACCTAGCCAAAGATGTACATGCTAAACCCCCCCCCCCAAAAAAACCCCCCCAAAGGCCCTTCTTAGGGCCACCCATTTTTCAAGAAAAGATTAATTTTTCAAATGATTGCCTATATATGTGTTTTTATATATGTTTGTATATTATTTTTTGTAATAGTCTACCCCCAAAACAAAAAAATCCCTTCTCCCTTGTATGTTGTGTGTGGTATGTTTGATATAGAAAAAGGATAGTGTGGTGTGTGGTTTTTTTTTTGGGGGGGGGGGGGAAAGGGGGGATGTTTTCCATCACGTCCGCGCTTCTCGAATATAAAGCGGTGCCTTCCACAGTGACGCCATTCACACTTCATTGCTGAAGAATGATTGATATCATTGAAAATCTACAGGAAGCCTGGGACTGGATGGTGGAAGTTAAGTATTATAGGGAAAAAATGATGTGGTGGTATCCAGTCAGTCTGAAGTGGGAAATAGAACACTTCACCTACATTAACTTGATTTTGAATTTAATTCAAGAAGTGAAGTAGGAGGAGGAAGTTAAGAAGAGCAAGAACTCCTCTTCACCTTGTCGAGTAGGACTTCTTAAAGAAGTTTTGGATTGCATCCATAAATTAGATGATAATTTAAAATGCATAATCCTCACTCGACGAGAAGCGGCCCTGCTCCGAGTGGAAACAATTATTAAAAAAATTATGGAACAGGAGGTCGCCAAAATCAAGTTAATGTGGGTTAAGGAAAAAAGAGAAAAACAATTCAATCGTCTGAACTTGAACTGGATGAAAATTCAGAACAAGTTCAGACAATTGAATCATCCCGACTGGATACCTGAGAAGAAGAAGGAGGAGGAGAAGAAGAAGAAGAAAAACAAGTTCCACCTCCCAGGCTTCCTAACTCAATGTTGGGGGAAATAAAATATTCCTCCTCCAACGGTCCTTCTAAGGACCACCCTTTTTCAAGAAAGATTAATTCTATTCCCCCTCCCCCCGTAATGTAGTGACGAAGACAACGTCTACTACTACTATCGAAAACACCCCCACTTTTTTGATGGTAGTAGTAGACGTTGTCTTCCCGCTACTGCCCCAGAGTGCCCCCACTGCCCAGTTACACCGCACTTTTGGGGCCTGTCTGTGGCACTATGTTAAACTCCCATTACTGCCCCAGAGTGCCCCCAATGACGTCATGCCCCAGTTACCCACCCCCTACTACTTATGTCATCAATATGCAGTTTATTTAGGATTTCAATAATCTCATTATCGATACATTTGCTTTTATTTCCCATATTGTTGCTACCACATACTATCTGCAATCTCTTTACTAATTGGTTTGAGTCCTTATAATATCATATATTTCCTCCATTTTTTTAATGCCCTTAATTATACTTTATCTATGGGGGATGTTATTTGTGGTTTTTGTGTTTTTGCTTGTTTACTTACTAATCCATATAAGTTGTACAGTTGTTTGAAATTTACTTAAGGATTCGCTGCTCTAATTCTTTTTATTATTCCATTTCTTCGTTATCAGATCAATAAAATCATGGCAACTCTTCTTTCTTAAAAGACACTTACCATCATTATTACATGCTTTTAATTTTAATTCAGATGATTTTTTTAGGGTCAATATACAAGTTATCAAAATTTGAATCATCATCCAATTTGTAAAAATTATTTTTAGCCATCTACCCCTCTTATTTTTTTTGTTGCTTTTTTGTGCTACATAGGTTCCTTGAAGATCTAAGATTTGTTGGGAAGCAGTCATACCCTTTAACATTTCACGATATAGTTCCAATGTAGATCTAGAAGGGTGTTTTAATTCAGAAGTTCTGATAAAATTTATTGCCTGTTGTAAATTATCAGATATTTCTTATACACACTTTCGTTTATCAACACTAAAGGCATAACTAAATTTTTGCTTGCTAACAAATCTAAATCAAAATCTCAATTCAGATAATACAGTTTTAATTTTCTCTGGCCATTGAGGTAATACTAGATGTGGTAATATTATTGGTGGAGGTAATGCTTGCATTATCTGTAATTAATTTTGTGCAGCGTTTCAGTTATTTCATTTTTATTTTTTTTGTCTGTTTCTTTAATTTTCTTAAGAATTGGTTTAGCTAATGCTATTGCGATCTCCCGTTGAAATTCTTCTTTGCCTATTTTTTCTTCTAAAATTTGATCTTTAATTTCCTTTCTATTTTCAAGCCGTTGTTCAACTATCTCTTTACGTTTCTGTGTACTATTAACCTTTTTCAAAGCTCATTATCTATAGTAATATATTATATAATATTTATTGCAACATAAAGTAAGATGGCGCAAGAAAGTGTAAGATAGTGTAAGGTCACGTGAAGGCCAAGTTAGGTCACGTAAAAACCACGTAAGATGACGTAAAGGCCACATTAAAAATGTAATGATTCTAATATAAAGGAAGAGCGTGAAATAGCGTGCGAGATCCTGCAAGATCGTGCAAAATAGTGTAAGATAATGTAAAATAATATAATAATAAAAATATTATGTTGAAGCATACGATTGATTTTAATCGTATGACCCACCAATATAATAATGCTCGAAACCATTACGGTATATTTAAGGAGTGTTTATGGCTGTTTTATCAAAAGCAAAGAAACAATAAGTATTTTGTGTTGCTTCCTTGCATATATTGATAAATCACTATTTTTCGACATCACCAAAACAATGATCATTTTATATTTAGCGTATACCTTCATTATCAAATCCATTCAAAGTTCAAAACATTTTGTGTTTTGACGTCTGTATTTTGGCGCATCATATTAACACTGAGGTAAATATCTACAATTAAAATTTTTATTACTACTCAAAAGAAAGTACTCTTTAATTCTATTTACATTAGTATTGTTAATTTTTATATCATCAAACACGAGTATTTTATTTGATTCGTTAACCAATTCTTCTATTTGAAAAACATCGTCAGTCTGTGTACTGTGACGATTTTTGGGTATGTTTCTTCTTCTTTAGTATCAAATAATTCTTCCAACATGACATATATAAAGTACTTTCATCATAATTAAGATATTTAAGTAACAAGTTCATTAATAAATTTGATTTTTCTTGGTCTGTGCTGCCAATAATAAGGTAATGACAATCAGGTAGCAAGAAGTAGTGTTTAGTATTTTTAGGTTGTATAACAACAAATTTGATTTATTGTCCATTATAATACTTAGTTATTTAAAACTAAATCTTGTTTTTATCATAGCCATTGAGTTTGTACATTTTTTAAATAAGTTTCTAAGTGCTCTACATAGTTTTCAGTCATCTGGATTTCTTTTTCGTCAAACACATGTTTTATGGTTTGTTTTTATCGCAATCGAAATTGGATTTTAAACGTATTAATAATCCATAAAAAAATTGGTGATTCAGTTTTAATTTTGATCTTTTATCATACAATTTTAATGCTCTATTTATCGATGTTGCTATCACAGGAATAACACGCAATATTATCACAAAAATTGGAATAGCTGGTATCACCGCTATAGATACTGAACCACCCAGCAATGTAGTTATCAGCATAGTTTATATATGTATATATATATATATATATATATATATATATATATATATATATATTATATTTCCATATAATTTATCACTTTTTATAATCGTGTAATTCCGTAATGTTTCTTGTTGTACTAATTAACATTTATATTAGTATATTAGATTGAAAAGTAAACTCAAATATTGATATAAAAGCATCAAACTCTTGTTTAGCATTAGTTCCAGCACTAATTATCGATGTTTCTTCGGAAATACTAGTCCATATATTATTCATTAAAGATGATTCCGCCCGCACTTTCTATACTTTTCAATCATATAGTTGCCGAGTACTGAAATCACTTGTATCATAAGCACAAAATTATATCCATGAATAATCAGACGGGGTATATATTTCTGGTTTTCTTAATATAGACTATATTGTGTATTTGCTAGGTAGTAATTAAATATTAAAATAACATGATTGCAGGTTTTCTAATATAGGTCGTATTGGCTTTTGTATTTTAATATCGTTGCTTTTTTACTCCCCATCCAAGACGTTGTTATTACTTATTGTGTATTCATTCCATTTATGGATTCCCCAAAATTGTATTTTGAGACTTTTTTGAGTATTTTTTCATAAACATATTTTTTATTTGTCAAGTCAACATCATCAAAAGCTTTATAGCTTGTTGTAAATTTATTTTCACTTATATCCAATATACCTGCTATAGAACCACGTTATATTATTGTAATTGTTATTTTTACTATCAACATCATCCACATAGAATTTGGCGGATGCATCTTGGTCAGTTGTTTGATTATTCAGATTGGTTCTCTTTTTCTACTCATATTTACATTAGAGAAAAAACTTGCTGCAGTACTATCCGAACTTATAAACTGAATTATCTGGTCATCATTTGTTTTTGTTACCAATCCATAAAAAATGGAATAATAATAGGTCGTTTTTCATCATCATAACAAATACAATTTTGGTCATTACCAAGTTTAACTAGAAATGTTTCCCCAGCTCCAATATTAGAGTAACCAATATGTCTAAATGCTTTCTTGTCCATGGAAATGTCCAGGTTACTAGTCATTGTACCACATGTTTTTAACAAATAAATATCATTGGATTTCTGTAATTGTTCATCGACTCTTTGGAATTAGTCATCAATAAAATATGTTAGGAGAATGTTGACATTGTTAAGAATGTACTGTTACGTTACTGCTTAATCTGCACTAACAGGTGGGCCTAATTGTACAATCTTAATTTTGTTAATATTTAGAATTTGCAACATTTCAGTAGAACTCGGCTGTAGATATCCTCTATTGTAAAGGTATTCAAATTCATTTTTAATATTTATAACTTCATTTATTGTTGCATATTTAGTAGTATCCAATTCAAATAATTAGTGAGCTTTTTTAGTGTCCCAAAGATTGCATAGCTGATAATGTATTATATAATTATGTGATATATAATTCTCTCTATATCTTCCATTTAATATTATATATTTTTTAAAAAACATGTAATTTTATCTAATTTATCATATATAATGTTATATGGAAAATTACAAGCAAAATATTGATTTAACTTTTAGATTTATCTAAAAAGGAATTTGAGCAAAAAGTCTACTCTCTTTTAATAATTTCATACAAATAAACTTAGCTTTAATATGTTATGCATGCTTGCCGCTAAGAACATCGAAAAACTTAATTCGTATTTAAGTATGATACATGAAAATTGTTTGGTTAAAACATATATCAAAAAATTTTGGGGAACATATCTAAGAAAATAAAAAATAAAAAATATCTACAAGAGTTTTGATAAATATATAAAAAGATTTTTGAAAACAAATACATACATTTTTTTTTAAATATGTAAAATTTATCAAACAAACTGAATAAACAATTTTTGTAAAAAATGTCTATAATTTTTGTTTTAAATCTCAAAAATCTTCGACAAATATTTTTCAAAATATATCATATCGTACCCTCTAAACGCATGATTCTTTAGACCATCAAAGCACCTAAAACCTCATTCCTGAACCTCTAAAGCACCCATATATTTGCGTTAATGTTTAAATATCCAGAAATCCATTTCACCACTACTCATATGAAACAAGATACATTGATGATATGTGATATTTTTGAGGAATTTTGTAATGTCTGTGTCAGAAATTAAAAACACGACCATGCTTATTATTACGGTGCTCATGGAATAGCACACGATGCAAATTTCAATATGCTGTCTGTTGAATTAGAATTGTTGAGAGACTTTAATCTGTTCATGTTGATTAAGAGTGGAAAACGAGGAGGAAGTATCATTATACTGCATAAATACTCCAAAGCAAATCATTAATACTACTTGGTTCAAGATGGAAAGATAAAAAGTATGGTGAGTATTAAGGGTCAAGGTCACTGTCAAAAATAATATACCTAGATTCCAAAAATCTTTATGAATGGGGATAGCTGGATGCACGACCATACAGATACTTTAGATGGGCAACTAATGAACAAATTGGACTGGTAAAATATTTGTTCCAAATACCAGATGATTGTGATAATGGTTGAATTCTAGAGGTATATTTGGGGATTCAGCTACATTTGCATTCCAGTTTTAAGGGTTATCATTAGCTCTAGAGAGGCTAATTCCAGATGAAAATTACCTCTAAGAGTTACAGTGAAGGCTGAAAATGATTACCAAGGTACAAAAGCAACTGTTTCAAAACTAGTATGTACATTGAAAACAAAGAGCTTAATACGTAGTTAGGACTAAAACTGAAAAAAAGAAGGTATTCAGAGTTGTTTCGTTTGATCAACAATCATGGTTTAAATCCCACACTGAGTTGAATGCGAATTTGAGACTAAAAAGCAAGTAAAAAAACGATTGAGACAAAAAGAACATTAGTTAAAATCTGTGCAGATGAAAATAAGTTGTGTAAGTCCCAATAAGATCTAGCATTTTTTCAAATAGAAGAATTATTTACTTTAACTGAATGTTAATCAATCTAAAAGACACGACGATCAAACTAATCAAACCAATTTACGGAGGCTCTACAGAGTTAGAGTTATCCAATGGATAATGTATGAATTTTACCATAACAAGCTCAAAACAAATAAAGTGATAGGACGAGATCGTAGATAACTGATTCTGACCTAATGTGTCTCTATGTTAGACAGAAAACTTCTATTGTGACATGAAAGATAACATAATGTTTCTTAACACCAGTGACTATCCGCAGGATAACATACTTGGTTTACCACACATAAATTCGAAAGTCTCTGGAGATTTTACGATGAGTTAACCCTTGTACATATTAAAGAATTATGTGGGTTATGGTAAAAACTTGTTCATTTACAGAGGACAAAGACTTAAGGAAAGATTGTAAGGGAATAAAACAAATGTGCAATAAGAAAGAATTTAACATTTGAAATGTATAAAAATTGCTTTTTGAATCACAAGGACAATTTCCAATAAATGAATTTTACTCTGGTCATATAATCATGAGATGCATAGCATCAAAATGAATAAAGTTGCTTTCTTTGTGTATGCTGACAAGTGTGTATTGTTTGAAACGTTTCTATGCCGAAGGCAATGTGCATTTATAGTCCAAGTACTCTATTGCCAAATGGAAATTCGAGACGCTTTAAAGTGTGTTTAATATATGTTTCAGAGTTTCTACAAGTCTTCCATTTACTTCGTATGGAATAAACACGGTTTCTTTCGACAGTGTCCTTTGCTTTTTGCCCTTACTGTAAAACTATAATATATAACATGCATTCTCTCTGAAATCCTTTATCACAGAGTTGTACTTTTGTAAATAGCCCAAGCAGATATTTCAAAATGTCTACCAATAAAAGCAAGTTGGGATAGGTTAGTGGCTTTACTCTTTCTGACATCGTCAAGATTCCCGCAATCACCAATAAGATACAAAGTATTTGTTCCTTGGTAGCTGGATACCTTGTTAAACATTTGCCAATTTGTGGCCACCTCCAATCTGCGATCATGTGTACTCCTTAAATCAATATATAGTCACTGGTGTTTCTATTTAATTGCCGAAATGTCAAACGTTTTTGACATCTTTCTCCTCTGTGTGTGTGTGTGTGTGTGCGTGAGAGAGAGAGAGAGAGAGAGAGAGAGAGAGAGAGAGAGAGAGAGATTGCGTGTGTGTGTGCTCCAGCCCAACCTTTTCTTCTGTCATTTGTGTATGAAATTCCAACCCTGTTTCAATCTGTATCATCAGAATGCAATGTGTTTTCTTTGATTCTAAAACCATCCGTAATCAGGTGAGACTGTTGTCCATCTATTTTTAAATCACCAATAATGTCTTTTTGTACCCTTTGATTATTTCTGCTTGAGGATTTAGGAGAAAAGCTGTTGTTAAACATTTTGTTGATCGAATAGTTTCATCCAAATATGGTTCCATATTTTGGATGTATTAATAGTCATCTCTCTTGTAATTTTCGATACTTTCATACTCTTCAATATCGAACCACCACCTTCAGTAATTTGTCGGGTATTAAATTAGCAAGGATTTTATCATTGATAAATGGATCAGGGGCATGCCGGAAGCAATGTGTCTAAGACATACAGTCATCTAGAAAAATAATTGGGACGTATCGAAGACAAAACTAGCAATTGCCCTGTTTCTACAGCAACTGAAAAGTACAAACAGGAATTGAACACAGGTATTGCAAATGGATAACGTGGAAAACTAGAAGAAGACAAAAAAAGAGAGTTGATGAAGATGGATGAGAAACAAATCCAGAAGACATATGTAGTCTTTGTCAAATGTTCAAATCAATATCATATGATGTGATTTATACTGTAATATCGTTAATTAAAATATTTCTCTAACAGAGAGCTTGGTCAGTTTACTGATGAATTTAAAAGATGATTACATGACTTCAAATGGAACTGAATCTTAGTTTGATAACATTCAAACATATAATTTCAAAAGGTCAATATAAAGTGATAAATAAAAAACATGTCGCTTACGGCGACGAAGAATATGCGAAGTTCTGAGTGCAAGCACAATACGGACAAATGGTTAGGAAATATATGTGTACTGGCTGCTTTGTTTTAGATCCATTGGTACACGTGCCTTAAACCACAATTGTCACAGATAGATGGAATTACACGAGTAGATGCTTACCATGTAATAAAGTCTCACTTGGAAGATAGACTAGGAAATCCTGCTCAAATGAAATGGCTGTAAATAGTGATAACAAAGAAGTATTAATGTAGAATATTTGAAAAACCACTCAAAGTTAAAATCACTGCGATAAATAAGTACAGAGAGCACATAACCAACTGCAACTCAGAATCGTTAGGGTTCAATAGTCAGAGATCTTTACTGACATCTTGTGACTCTTATACATTTTCTTGATTTTTTTAAACCCAGAAATGTATCTATTTAAATGATCAAATCAATAACACACACACACACACACACACACACACACACACACACACACACACATATATATATATATATATATATATTTGTAGTTGCATCAGTTAATTTGACAGACTCACGTTAGTTTTTGATGTGGTTATTGCACACTCACTCACTCACTCACACACACACACACACACACACACACACACACAACGATTTCAATGGTAACAGCACGGCTTCAGCACAGCTAAACTATTCAACAATGTTAGTTGTTATGTATGATGTTTATATAATATTATATATATTTTAGGAAATTATAAATGTTTCTTCACTTTAATATTTGCTTAAATCTTTATGTTTATTAGGAAAAACATGTATAACTAGTGTCCTTGAATTAGGTTGTTTTGATCAATATGTTTTCTCAATTTGAAGGTCAAGGTTGAATTTTGTGTACAGTTAAAATTCCATTAAGATGACTCATGTTCTAGAACATTCTGTCATGTGACCAATCTTTATATATATCATGTTTGGTGGACATTTTTTCAGTTCGACATTACCATCAGTCTTGTAAAGAGCTATTACAGTTGTGAAAATTCATTCCAAATTCTAAGAGAGGAATTATTTTAAATATTCATTGGATTATAACAGTGCTCATAAACTTTTGGATTTTGGATTTTTAATTGACAATTTTGGAATTTATGTGAACTTATTCAGAGATTTTGGAATACTTCATTTTGACTTCAGCACATCAAGATTTCTAGTACATCAGGACTTTGGAGACCATTGGCACATAATAACATTCAAGGACACATTCTATATTTAGGACTTGTGATTAGAACAATCATTCTTATTGGATTATTAGGATTTCAAAACACATTACTGTAAGTGACTTTTTGATTTTTCATTTTAATTATCTAGTAATAAATTGCTTGTTGATTTTTTACTTGATTTGTTGGTTTCACTTTCTTTCTGTTACATTTTTCTTAGACCATAGAGTCGTAACATAGTCTTTGTGATTAAAAAGTTTTAACGGAGACTTTGTTTCATATTATGTTAATTGTCATTACCAGGAATTACAAAGGGGTACCATTAATATATTGAATATCAGGATAAAAAAGATGCAGGTGGAAAAGTAGTAGATTTCATAGCATGTCTGGGGTTTGTTTTCTTATTTATTTTTTTTTTCTTTCCTTTTTTTTTTCTTAATGTCAATTAAGTAACAAAATGATGATCAAAATAACTCTGAGAGGACCAAGTGACTTTGGTTTACTAGTGACTCTCGGTTTAGGATCTCGGCGTTTAAGTTGCTTTCTCTGTTGATGGACATTTTAAACCCAGTTACTCTCAGTAAATCAAATATCAAAATTAGACATGGTCACTCAGGAAAAGGGATATTCGGTTTAGATCAAAACGGAAGGAACAGGATGGCTATTATTATTTCTTTTCCTAACATCTACAAGTTTTAATTATAATTTTACCAGATATCTTTGCAGATTTTCCGGTCCCCACGTGGCTATTCCGTAGGCAATCAAATTAACTTTGATATGGTTTTAAATGTTAAAACAATGCACATAATTCATAAAACTGGCGAAAATAACATTCAGTGAAATATATTTGCACAATGGTCACATTACCATGAACATTTCCTTAACAACAAATAAAGAATTAAAACAAATCGTAAAATATATGAGCAGACATGATTTTGTGATTAAATGCCACGGGAAATTTTCGAGCTGTTCATTCTTCTATCCTTCTGAGGAAAAACAAGAGAGAAATTAGGTTTAATTTTTTTTGAATTACTTACATATGGGGAGGGTCACCATAATCTTTTCAGTGCTTAGGGCCTCCAAAAGTCTTAATCCGGCCCTGATTGGCAGGTAAATAGAAATATTTTAAATTGAAAATATTAAGCATCAGCCGATATAGGTTTGAATTGAATGTTTAGTTACTAAACACAATATGCATCGGTACAGAGGCTGGTCCGTGAATATCGGGGTCTTATATACAATCACATACATATCGTGATCTCGAATAGAGAGAGAGAGAGAGAGAGAGAGAGAGAGAGAGAGAGAGAGAGAGAGAGAGAGAGAGAGAGAGAGAGAGAGAGAGAGAGAGAGAGAGAGAGAGAGAGAGATTGGTTGATTGGTTAATGGGTGACGGATATGTGGAATGGCAGGCGAGTGAAATGATCGCGTAAAGTGTTCATACATTCAAGTAGATCAATTGATTGGGGGAATAAAACCAATACTATTTGCGAAATAAAATAATCCCATGTCACATATAAATTTGAAAATAATGTTTTCGATATTAAAATCAGATTTATTACTTACTCATCAATATTGAACATGACATAGTTTATTCATAATTGTACCCGATTGCTAATATATTCGTTTTACATCGATATTTATCCGGAGTTTAATTGAGACCTGTGCAAAGTTTATTTAGGTTGTATTGATACACGTGACCGCAATGTTGACCCACGTGACTCAATTTCCCGCCGTTTTGGAAGTCATTGTTACATACTATTAATTCACATACAAAATTTGTATTGAAAACTACGAAAATGCCTTCACGAGATTACGCTGCAGATACAGGTGAAAAAGAAAATGCGTTTACTGCCTAGATTCATATATTTGCTATAAAATCTGCAGTATAAAAACAAAGTGTGCTAGACTATCACGTGTTTTTTTTTAAAAAAAATGAGTTCAATTCCGGTGAAGTGGGTTGGGGGTTTATATCATTTTGTTGATGGTTTCACTCGTTTGAAGTTTGGGATCGTTAGCAGAATTGTTCATTTCTCTAATTATAATGTACTATAGCTTACGCGAAATAAATCTGAAATAAACAAAACGGGGGTTACACGAGAAGATACAGGATAAGTCTCGATGCTTTTTTATATTTTATTTTTAGTGTATGCTTTGTTATCTTGAATTAAGAAAGAATTATGTAACTCAGATTTACTATGCGAATGTACGTATTAAGTGCATGCTTTGTTATCTTGAATTAAGAAAGAATTATGGAACTCAGATTTACTATGCGAATGTACGTATTAAGTGCATGCTATGTTATCTTGAATTAAGAAAGAATTATGTAACTCAGATTTACTATGCGAATGTACGTATTAAGTGCATGCTTTGTTATCTTGAATTAAGAAAGAATTGTGTTATTCGGATTTACTGTACAAAAAATGAATGGTGAACAGGTGACATTACGTAAGAAATCAGGTACTTTAATACACTTTAGCGAGCCAACTCTTTTGAGCATAAAAATAAAAAAGAAAATTTGTTTTGAGTGAATAACGGAAAAAATTCACAGATTGGATGACAATACTGGAGTTTCTCAGCCACGAGATTCACTTAATATTTATTCAAACATTTATGTTTTACCAGAGGCAAAGGAGTATGACATTGCACAAGTTTTAACAACAATGACTTGAATTAAAGGTAACCAGTTGCAAATGAGTATATTTCGCAGATCGGGTTTGCGGCAGCTGTACAAATAGCTGTACGTAAATTATATGTACATTATAGGCACGGTGGCTGTGCAAATAGTGTTTGAAGACCAGGTACACAGCGGTCGTGCGAAGTCTTTTCCAGTTAAGGTGCACGGTGGCTGTGCAAATAGCCTCGGCCTTCATGCAAAGCATTGATGTGCTGAAGGCTGAAATATTGTGGATGTCAGCAGCCTTTTGTAGGCAGCAGACAAACTGGGAAATGAAGCAGACAAGAAAGGGAGAATCACACTAATGTCTCAGTCCTATGGACTTGGAAGAAAAGGAAAAGAAAAAGAAGAGCAAGTGAAAGTACTCGAGTTGCAGCTGGAGTAGAAAGTACAGCTGCTAAAGAGCAGTGTTTAATATTTGGGTGCAGTTACAACGACTTTATTATCATTTGCATTTCAAATTTCATTACATTTATTTATATCTAGTGCTTATTTTTGTTTCTTGTATTTAAATTGTTAACTGGAAGTAGAACACTTGATTCAGAGAGTAGTCATTGAAAACTGTTCATTAAAAAGTCATTGAATTTCAGTTCTGATCTATATGAACCCTGCATGATTCCTCACAAGTCCGTATTTCCAACTGGGTTGTTCTTTCTATTTTCCTCTCCACATGTTATAGAATTTCAAGCAAACAGAAAACATTGATGGAAGTTGAGGGTGGTGGTTGGATTATTTTGGGTTTTACTGTTGACAAAATGGTATGTCAAAACAAATTCGAAATATCTTAACAAATTTTGTAAATTCCAATGTTTTATGAGACTTTGCTTATTGTTTACATGTTCTTATGATGCAAGAAAATTGCCAAATTCTTTTTATATCGCCTGCTTGTCTCTAGTGCTGAATGGAGATTTTGGCTTTGTTCTAAACTCACCATTTTGACTGGGGGTGAAACCCAGCATGATTTGAATGCTACCTTTAGCTTGTATCCACATGGGTTTTCACCTTTTATGATACGCACGGTGCATCAGGTTTCCCTCAAGTTGGATCGTACCATCTAGTGTTTACAGTTGTAAAGGTTGGGGATAAAAAGTTTGTCATGACAGGGGTCGACTTTTTTATTTTTTCCATTAACCAGCAGGGACAGCTCACATTGAAATCAACTGGCCCTCCCAATCCAAAAAAATAAAGACTTCGGAAAGTTTAACTGGACCCAGGCGCCAGACTAAATTGACCCCCAACATGATTAACATTCTGATGATGAAGACTTGGTCTCGTAGTGTAAGTTTTGGTTTGCAGTGCTAACAAAATAACCCTGGTCATTGAATTTCAAAAGATGCAGTTGGTTCCAAACCAGGGAATAAAATGCCCAATTAATTAAATTCTTATCTAGAGCACCGTTATATATTTAAACTACTACAGACCTCATCATTTTGATGTTTGTCTTTGACTGCCACTTAGATTCACCTGCGAGTAGTCAGAACGCATTTTCTACTATGCCACCAGCACCAGAGAATCAGGTGAGCTCCCAAATATAATGGCAGTGGATACAAAGTAAAACTTGTGGTTGGTAATCAAACCTGGTTCATCTGTATTGCAGTCGGGTGCATGTAACCACTGGACTAAAAAGTCTAGACTAGCTAAGCTTGTTAGTATGTGGCTTTGTATACATGGTAATATTTACATATTTACATTGCCGATTGATTTGTCTCATTTGACTTTCACAAATATTATTGTGAATATTTTTTTTTTCCAGAGAAAATCAAGGCATTCTTGCAAGAGTTCTACCGCGATGGTGAAGATGGTGGGAAGGACTTTGTTTACGGACAACAACTGGTATACATTTTTCCTTTGATCATGTATTATATGGTCATCATGGAACTTAAAAAGGACATGATCAATCCTGTCATTTTTGTTACCTTTTCAGAGAAATATGTGAGACATAGCCAGCAAAATGTTGACATTGGCAGATGTACAAGTTACTGTGATATGTATTGTATTGCCACACCTGTACCTCAGTATTTCTATTGGATCACCTGCTAACTGTATGATACATGTAGTATGTATTGTATTGATACCCAAGTATCATGATATGCATCATATGACCAAGCAGGCAATGCACAGCTCTACTGGGGTGAAGGTTGAGGTTGCATCAAAGGTTACCCCCCAGATTTCTACATATTTTGATTAAATTTAAGGCACATTTGTTATGATGCATGCATATGTCTTTGGCTTTATCTTAGGAATATTGCACGAGTAGTTGTTTAACTAAATTTTCAATCGACTTCGCTGTTGGGTTAGGCCCCTTTGTCTTTACATATTTTGATTAAATTTAAGGCACATTTGTTATGATGCATGCATATGTCTTTGGCTTCATCTTAGGAATATTGCACGAGTAGATGTTTAACTAAATTTTCAATCGACTTTGCTGTTGGGTTAGGCCCCTTTTATCTTTACACACAGGGGTTTTGTCCCTGGGTCATAAATTGGAAACCAATGAGACCCCCACCCTATAAGCATATGTACACTTTTGTGGGAATGAAGGCCAAGTTATTTATGTAGCCAGCATTAGCCCCCTTGTCACTTCTTGCCCCCTGGTGACTGGTCCCCCGAGTCATGACTTGGAAACTGTGTAAACCCTTGTCTTTAAAGTATATATACAGTTACTTGGCATTAGTAGAAAAATTAAAATCTATGCACTCTGTTCATACCTCCAATGCCCACCCTAGGGGTCATAACATAGAAATCATTGTGAGCCCCACCCTATACCAATGTATACACTTTTTCTGCATGAAAGGCCAAGTTGTTTATATAATCAGCATTGACTGCTGGGTCTCACTACCCACAGGGAATTGCCCCTGGGTCGTTAAGTTAGCAACTGCTTCATCAAAGTATTTAAATATTATGGCTAAAAATTGGAATTCATTTGTCATAATCAACAAAAAAAGCATTGGGTTATGGTTGAAAAGGGTGAGACATCGGATTCAGTGGGACCCCTGTTAATTTAAACCACACCAATTGTGTCGTACAACTTAGGATTTGGGCAAGTAACAAAAAGTTTTTCCTTCGGCAGGCTTGAAAAAGATGGTTTGGTAAGTGGGCTTTTTAAAATTTGTTTAATATTTGAATTCATATATTCTCGTTTATTTCCATTGCCAAACTGGAGAATTCAGAAATATTTTGAGTGGTCAGTACTAAATACCTAAAGAAATGGAGTCGGCAGAATTTTATAAGGGTCGGTCAGCTTATGGGAAGCACAGAATGTTTTAACTTTGCCTTAAAAGATTTTCCATGACAAATATTTAAAAAATTAAACTGATCCATGTTTCGATGACTATTATGTAAAGAATGTACTACTGCTGAGTGCGTCGCAAGTCGAGTCGTTCACCTTTTTGAAGTGCTGTAGAAATCTGTGTTTGTAAAATGATCTTGTGGTTCCCACATCATTCGTATTTTGCTATTACAGCATTTCTTCACTATATTTTACTGCAACAGGGTATGATTGTTTAAAACTAGCAGAAGTTAATCCCCTCTCATATTTCACAACATTTTCAATTTCATGCAGTAATAAATAAAAAAACTGATTCACCTCATATTCTCGCTTTATACTTGAAAGTATACAAAGCATAATTTTTTTCCAGAAACTGGAGCAAAACTATGGCACATATACCATAACTAGTTGTACACTTTGAACAGCTGCTTATTAACTCGTTATAAACTCTATTTCTTGCCAGACGGACGAGTTTTGGGTTGAAATTTACACAACTAAAGTTATAACTTTTTTTTTTTTTTTTTTAAGAATTTTACAAATAAAGCCAAGAATTGTTTTTCTATTCTAATAACAAAAATGTCTTGATCCCTTGAACGTAATAAATTTCCTGGCTGAAAAGTGCGGTAATAAAATATCACCTGTCAGATGTCACATTTTGGAATGCCTCTGATATTTTCGTTAGCCCCTTGCTCAATAGCAACTACCAAGTGCAATATTCAAGCCTCAGCGAGGTCTGATACATCAGTGACATTTCTAAATTAAACTAGCATACTTGTATGTCTTGTGTCAATTGTCAAACAGGTAGAAATGCACAACTACATTTAGTATACATTGGCTAAATGGTTGATACTTGTATTTGTATGTTCATCATGTCCAAAGAAGAATTGTTCGATTTTCCTGTGAAAGGAAAAAAGTTGTGCTTGTAAGCATTTTGGCTTTTGAAAAACTGATGAGAAAATACAAATGGACAAAACTGTTTGCTGATACTGTAAAACAGAATATACAGCCAACACCTATTCTTTGATTACTCATCGCTCAAAGAAACGCCACTGAAGCTATTATGCTGAAAACTGGAACTGTGAGCAGAAATCAGCCAACTTTAGTGCAAGTTCTAAACAGTTCACAAAAACTGGCATATAGTTTGGAGTGTCTCAACTCGAAAATGCAGTAATTTCCTATTTAGTGATGAACTTGTACCCACTGTTAACTGTGAAGCATGATGCATTTAAACTTAAGTTACAAGTTTAAACCCAGGTATAAAGTTCCATCAGACACTTGGCTCACTGAGACTCTGTTTCCCCAAGTATATACTAAGGTCAGGACTGAAGTTTATAAGGACCTTATGGACCAAGTGGCTGTCGACATAACAGAAGACTTTGGACTTCACTCCAAAACTGGATTATTTGACAGTGACTGTCCATTATATTACCGAGGAATGGGAGATAAAATTCAAAAACCTATTCACCTGAGACCTTGATGATTCCAGGTCCAACTCTGAGCATGAGCAGCAGGACTATTCCCACACTGGTGAAAATATTGCTGCAGCCTGCTGAGTGGAAACTTCCAGAATTTGTTGGCATGGTCTCTGATGATGCATACAATTTTGTCAAAGCTCTGAAACCTGTGTCATGAAGGTGGTTGGGGTACCTTGCCCATACATGTGACCAAGCAGTAAAAGCAGCTTTGGGTATTAGTAGCAGAGCTGCACCAATTCCAGAGCTCCATTCTGTACTAGTAAAGGTTCATGCTGTTGTAAAATACTTTTTAAAAAACCCACAACCTTCTCATGTCCATGTTAAGAAAAAGAAATCTTTGAATATGGCTAAGTGCAAGTTGATTCTCAATTGTGGGACCAGGCTCTTTGGTTTGGTTTTGTGGGCTTTAACACCATTTTTCAGCACATGATAGACTATACATGGTGGTCACTACATTTGGTCGAGGAAGAACCACTGACCGATGTGAAGCTACTGGCAAGCTTTCTCACATACCCACGTCGGTCAAGCCAAGACTCGAACTTACACATGAACAGAGGTGACATGGGTGAGTGATCTGTAAAGGCTAGTGCCTTGGACCACTCTGCCACCCGGGGCACCTGTGTAAACAGGTGGAACTCGACATTTAACATGCTGGAGAAATGTATTCAATAAGACCCTGCAGTTGAAGCAGCTATACTTGACCCTCGTTTGAAGAGGGAGTCTTTATCCTGGCTTCTTGATGAGAAAGATGACAACATCGATAACAAAAACGGGGCACAAAATATTGGCCCTTCCTGCACCCTGAAGTGTGCACACTTAATGATCAGTGCTTGAAACACTAAAAACCACATAAAAATGCCAGGACGATGTGCCCAAATATACACAAATACTGATCTGATATGGTCCAAAGAGACTCAGATGTGAGCCACATGTACCCTTGACACATGAACGGTCATAAATCAGAAACTAGTATAGATCAGGTAAGCTTGGACTCCCTACAGCACTGAACAAGGCTGCGTTTCTTTTAACCCTTTTCTTATTGTCAGAGCTAGGGGTAATGATGCTGTGTTTTTAGGGGAAGCAAGTAACTAAAAACAGAAAAGCAGCATGGTGCATAATTGTTGTCTCTCGTAGTTTTAGTGGGTGAACATAGATACATGTTCCCATCTAGAACTGCCTCTCTTCCCATAAATTGTTAAATCTCCATATTTTGAAAATTATAAGGAGTTGGTGTCATTTACAAATGATCCTCAGCTCAACTACTTGTACAAAAGAGACCACCATTCTGTTTGCACTGTGTAGGTTCACAGTTTAAAAATGAAAGTACCCACAATTAATTCCACAAAATTAACACGTGTAAATGGCTTTGTTTAGTTTACTGCCTGTAAATGTTTTCAGAATTGGTGACTGTAAATGATTAAGCACATGGTACATTTGGTGTTGGCTGATATGCATGTTGAGGCAGTTTTCTTTGGTTACATCATCCATTTTTTCATCATGAACATATATGTTGCAGTATGAAACAATATGATGATCATAAAGTTGTTTTACATAAATTGATAGATTCAACAAAAGATATGTCTTTCAAACTGAATCGTGTCATAATAGCAGTGGCTTCCATGTAAATAGTTTCAGCTGTAAGCCAAACATGCATATCAGAAGAAAGGTGGAGTTTCAAATTTTTTTTTATAACAAGGCATCATATTGGTTATTGAATACCATATACACATTTAAACATTTTGGGAAATGTTGCAGCCTTGGCCAGCTTTATGGCATGGATCTAAATTTTGTTGATGATGGAAAAAAAACTTCATGGTTTTGCATTGGACTAGCTTAAATAAAATATAAGGCCAAAAAAATGTGTTTCCGGTCAGCCGACCGTTTCTGTTTCTCATTGCCGACCCTAACACTCCCTCCCCCCCCCCCTCCATTTAAAAAAACAAAAAGAAAAAAAGCACACATTGACAAAATTGATTTGTGCATCTAATTGAGCCGGTTTTGCCCAGTACTTTGAAGCGCTTGAAATATTATTTACTTTATATATAATGTAAAAAAAAAAAAAAACTACTTGCCTCTCCTAACTTTAAAACCAGTGCAATAGGAAACACATATGTTTTTTTTTGTGAATAATAAAATGGAGTTTCATATGTCGGCAACCATTAATGTGAATATAGACTATTTTAAGACAGCAAAAATTGGTTCAACTTCAGACCAAGAGTTCTGTTATGTGCAGGTACGGATTGCCCACAGAGAACAGGTGTCCATAACAATTGATCTCGATGATGCTGCTGAACATGATCCAGACCTTGCAGATGCTGTTGCAGAAAATACTAGGCGCTATGTAAACCTGTTTGCAGATTGCATCCATGAACTGCTTCCAACTTATAAGGAAAAGGAGGTAATATTGCTAAGTATAAATGGTATAGACCACTATCCAATTTACTTTCCAGGGAGAACATGCTTCTCAACAATCATGTCTAATTGGGGTGAATCAATTAATTGATGTATCGATAATTTTTCCATATCGATACCCATATTGAAACAAGAGGTGAAGAATCGATGCAACACGATACTTACTGTATACAAGTTGTTTTAATCTTCAGCAATTGTGAATAATTATTGGTAGTTTACCTTTTTATTCTTTAAATTGAGAATAGATCTGAGACATTAGACAAAAATGCACTCATTTCAGTCAGTAAAAACTATTGACAACACCCACTCGCATTCTAGAAATGAACAAATGGTGACTAAATCATGTTCAAAACCCCCCAGCCCCCCGCCCACCCCCGCCAGTTCCATGCTAATTATGTTGTGCTGTCAGAATGTTCAGGCACTGATAATATATATCAACATAAAGAAGACATTCCAGATTTGTTCAGCACATATGAATTAAGTACTTTACTGATCATTTAATAACTACTTTTACACGAAGTTTATCTGTTGCTTTGTATCATGTCTACTTGGATCAAATTTGAATGCTACACTTCTGGTGTGTCGCGCAGTGAAATATGTTACATTCAGTTGATTGGTGGTAATTGTTTGTTTAAGGACAGGGTGAAACAATAGCCACCAATCAGAACTAACTGTAGCTTGTTCACTGTGTGACACACCAGATGTATTTTCATCCAAGCTCAATCCAGATAGATACAAAGTAACATAGAAACTTTGCGGAAAGTGGCTTTTAAATGATCTCTATAGTACTTTAATTGTACATGAGGAACAAGTTTGGAATGTCACCTTTTACACTGATATATGTAACCAGTGTCTGGATTTAAAAAAAAAAACGAATTAGCACAGAATCGGCAAGGGGTCAGATTCCAAACCACATGAATTATGAGTTATAGCCACCTTGTTAAGTTGAAGGGGTGTGGGTGTTGTCAATAATTTCCTTTTTCAGTGATGGAAACAAGTGTCTGTGGCCATGGCAGTTGTTTTGCATCACCTGGAAGTACAGTGTGAAGGATTTAGTTGTTAGTTATCTCCTCTCGTCATTCAGATTTGTTTTAGATAAGATTTTCCTTGCATAAGGAAATTGCACTATTTCTTTTGTTTTGAAGATGATGCCCTATTGCCTTCCAACTTTAAGCGAAGGCATGAAATTGGTAATAAAATGTTTTCTAAAGCATTCATGCAGTGCAAAACAAACGCCATTGGGACCAAGATAAGACCTGCATCTGATCAATTGGATCAGCCTGAAATAGTCTAAAAAGTTAAATTAATGTCACTGCCAATTAACAGGTAGTCCGTTCGGAAGTATTTTTTGTATCTTGTCAGGATGAGAATGGCATATGAACAAACAGGCCCCACTTAGGAAATGGTAGTAAAATGGTAATGTACCAGGATGTTGTTTCCTTCATAGATGACCATCATACTAAATAATATGAAAGATTATAATGTTATCACAGTTTTAAGTATTACAAGCATAATATTTGTCTTGCCTGTGAAGTATAGATAAGGCTTAGAGCTCCCATTAGCAGTTCCACATTACCAGTCAAGTGACCCCAAAGTTGTCAAATCTGCGAGTAGCATTCTGATTTGTAGGTGTCAGTTGCTTCTAGGGTAGAAAAACACACGTGACTGCCAACAATTTGTTGGTGCTTAATGCTCTGCTGCTAGTCTGGTTTACTTTGCATCATCAGAGTATATATATATAGAGTATATATATATATATATAAAACCGGGACATATCCTGATCTGCAAGTGCATTATGTACCAGCATGAATGCCTTTTTCTTGTAGCACCAGCTGATTATACCCAGGAAATACTGTGTTAAAAAGTGGCTTTCTCCAATAATTGCAAAGAGGGATATGGTAGTTGACTAACAGCTACACAGTGGAGAAGGTAGCTAAAAATATTGCTGTTTGTTGTTCATTACTTGCCTGGAGAGACACTGGCAATTGATTGACAGTCAAACAGTGGAGTAGGGTAGCTACAAATATTGCTAATGCATGGCATTTGTTTAACACTCACCTAAATGGATATCTGGATTTGAGCATAGGACGTAAAAAGAAATCCACATGACGATTGGCAAAGCTGGGATAGACTTGAAACTCTTATAGCTGACATATTTACCTTGGCATGATTTCTGTACAAGTAATATGCACATTGAGAGCATATTCTGCATCATTTTTGCAAAATCTGCATTGTTTAAGCAATATCTGGTGTAAATGGGAGCTATTGCATAGGTATCACTTTTTGATGGCATTGTTGTTGGCAACAAGTTCTTGCATTCAGTTCAATTTCTTAGACACTGTTGCATGTACAGTCAGGAAACTTGATGGGTACATTCATAGTGGAAGGTACTATTCATTATTGGCTAAAGGAGTCATGGTGACCTATTTTTCATGTTCCATTGACTTTGTTCGATATTGGAATATGCCTTGGCAGAGCAGGTGATAGCATTTGGAATTCTTATATATTGGAATATGCCTTGGCAGAGCAGGTGAGACACAGCATTTGGAATTCTTATTTACTAAATAACTCTGTATTCAGACTTTGAAATTTGATACAAGACATTTGAAACATTATTGCAGGCATGCAGGCATATCTCTTTTTTGTATTTTGAAAGGGTATTTTTTGAACAGAACTGAATTAGATACCAGACAGTCTTAATTATCAAGACCTTTATCACAACTTTGTGAATGCATAAAATGGTTTAGTGACCAAGGCTTAATAAGGGCATGTTCGATTATATGACTTTCGTTGAAGAGTGTTCTTTTAGTGATCAAGTACTATAATTTCAAATGTTTGTGGACATCCAGACTGTGTCCCAATCACATATAGTGATTGACTGGGCTGTAATAAAACATTGACTTCTTACAGTATTAGAAATATGTGGAAAACTTCAGACTAAATGCACATATATGTTGTGCATACTTTGAATGAATAACCCAATTTCTTCGTATTTTTTCCTCAGTTTATTTGCATTAAATACATAAACACAGTGATTATTTAGAGCTGTAGGGATGAGGATGAAGGCAAAATTTTCACCTGTACCGAATTATGGTTTATAATATACAAATGTAATGACCCTATACGCCCTAAAGTGAAAGATATGGATTAAAATGTTGCTAATGTAAAGTGTCAAGTTGAATAGTTTGCCGTTTCATTCAGATGTACAGGTCAAAACAGATCGGATGGCATATAAAAACTTTAATACCGATGTAACAATTTATCGAAACAAAATGTGGACTGGTCCAGAAGAGGGTAATTAGTCAAACAAACATTATTTTAAGTTGCATGTGTACATACTGTCAGGATTAATTAAGCTACTTCAGAGTGTGTGAACAACTTGCAGAGCCGTTTACTGATTTCACCATAGTTTGATAAAAAATTTCACAAAACTACTAGCTATGGTTCAAGATATGGATTTTGCAGGCAAAGTCTTTTCTGAAAAGATTCAGCATGACAGTTTCATTCATCTTTCAGTCACTGAAGCGCTTGAGTGCCCTGTTGCCCAGGAGGTTGATTTTGTGAATGAACTGAAAAGTTAAACAAAAAGCAGTGAAATTTATGATCACTATGAGTGACTGAGGAGATTGTCATAGAAATGAAGGTGTGCACCAAGGATTATGAACTTGCATCAATTGATTCATGCAAACTGGTTGTCATAGAAAAGGGGATGTGTGCTCAGCTGTTATAGGATTATCTACAGTGGAATAGCTATCAGTTGTAGGAGGATAAACTTTGGACAAGTAGCTAAAATTGTGGACAGGTCTTTGCCAAACTGCTGATCGACATCAGTCAGGGTAAAATTGTTGAATGTGCAATGCAGCCGTTTTGTTCATTACTGAGATTTCTGTTTACATTTTTTGGGCAACTTGCGTCCTCTGGTTGCTCAATACTTGACTCGTGTTATTAAGCAGCTTGCCATCAGATTTGCGTAGGACTGTACATAGGTTTGCTCCAGAGTTGACTTAAAAACTATAGGTAGATCAATCATGTACTTTGTAGGAATAGCCTATATACAGTAGTTTTGCACCACCTGGTTGGGGCATTTAGTGTTGGCCTTGTCTGTCTTATTAAGTTTCACATTTAGGTCAGTTTTCAGCACTGTATGGAGCATTTGTGTTCACACACAGAGTTTATCGTTTTTTTTATACTTAAACTTTGCTAAATATGCATTTTTAGATCAGTCTTGTCTATTTTAAAACGTGATCTGATCTCTTAATGATGGGTTTTTGTAACATTACTGATTCAAAGTCCCCGATACGTTGGAATTCATTGCAGGCAACATAGCTTAGTGTATTATTTATGTTACAGGTCATTAACAAGGATGCCCTTGATGTATATATTGAGCATCGACTATTGATGGAGCAGAAAAACCACCCTCAGGGAAGCCATGATATTACCCGTGATGCCAGGAACAAGTACCCAGCAGAGTTGATGCGACGATTGTATGTATTGTACAGTGATCCTTTTAATAGTTCTGATCAACAAGTCACCTGCAGATATGTTCTGCAGCTTTTGTATTTTTTATGTTAAGCAAAGATGTACATTTAGGTATTACTTTTTCATGGAGCCAAAGTGGTTTGGTGGTTGGTGTGCTGGACTCGTAACCGAAAGGGTGTGGGTTTGAATCATACCAGCAGATCAGCCTGGTTCATCTACCATGGTGTGTCCTCGAGCAAGGTATTTTACCCCAGTTGCCTCAGCGCTATATAACCTACTCGTGTAGCTGTGCCATTAAACACCAAACCAGTCGAATTACCTTTTCAGCGGTAATAGTAGTGAATTATATTTACGAAAGTCAAAAAAATCAAATTGTTGTCAGCTATACTTTGGAACACGAGTTTTGTATGTTGACATGGGATGGGACACTAATATCCATTTTCAATGTTGCATCCAAGCCGCTGCCTTCAGGATGGGCTGCCTAGGTTCTGAAACATTTACACTGGGCTTCCTGAAAAGTATGCTTATGGTTGGCATCTTTGGGGCATTTTTGTTCAACAAATCTTGTTGGAATTGTTGTTATTGAGAGTCACATGCAGAAAGGATAAATCATGGCAGAAGTTGAAGGTATTGAAGCCAGTGTAGCCCAGAGTCCCTCCCTGTCCAGTGATCTTGCATCTGACTGGTTGAGCTTGAAGACTCTTGAGGTCATATTTTGATTGGCTTTGGTATGTAAGTGTATATCGACGAGATATCAAATGGGTTCTGTTATGAGCGATGCCAATGCATGATAATGAGTTGATCTTGCATCTGATCAGCAATATTTATGTACACTATAGTGGCCATATTTCTGAACAGATTTTTAACGTATTTGGTATGCAGGTTTGTATTCCTGAGATTTTGGATAAGTTCGATTATGAGCAACATACCTGCATAATAACGAGTTGATCTTGGATCTAATTGGGTGAGCTTGTAAATACGTTTGAGGCCATCTTTTGGATCAGACTTTGTGTTGAGTCTCAACTTCCACAGTGAGACACAAGTATTTTGATGTAAACTCAATGAAGAAACTTTACGATGAAGTACCACAGGAGAAATTCTTGGACTTTTTGAGGGAATGGCTTTAATATAACAAATTTTGATCATATGTTTTAAATATTTTTTTTATCTTTATTTATTTTATGCCCCTTTTATGGAATTTAAACATTGTTAACTTGAAACTTCTATCATTTAGTACCTAATGTTTATTTTTTTGGAAGGCTTTATCTTCCTACATCTCTTTATCCAATTGTTATAGTTAAAGTTATAGAGCTTTTCTTTCAGTTGGCACCATATAGTCAGTACTGCACTGATGTGGCGTTAAATCCACTCTGATCTTGTTTTTATTAGATTTGGTATGTAAGATTATATCATCAAGACCTTAGATGAATTCGATTATGAGCAACATCCACGCATGTTGGTAAGGAAAGTTTGCATATTATTAGATGTGCTTCTGGAGAAATGTATAGGCCATGTTTCTGATCCGATTGGTATGTAAGCTTGTATTGCAAAGATCTCGGATGAGTTTAGTTACGCGTGAGATCCAAATATATTAATGAGGATCCAGGCTGAATAGATGGTGTGAAAAGAACACGCAGACATTCTGGTCATGAGTCCAGTTCCTCCACCGCTGAGTCACTGTAGCTTCCTTAGAGGGGCGGGGTATCTCGGTGATTTTCAAGTTACGACTCCAAAGGGGAAGGGCACCAGGAAGTAAGGACAGACCAATTAATCCATGCTGCTGCACAGATTAACTCCCCTTATAATGCGAAGTAAACCTATGTACATTAAGGGTTGGGCTATGAACAGTGTCTAACTTGGGAATGAGGTCCTAGTCCCCAGGGACTTTTTTCCACATTAAGTGATCCTAATGAAAGTTTCTAGGAAAGAAGATAAAGGACACCAACATTTATAGACAGTGTAGCAACTATGTGCCCCAAGTCTCTCCTTCCATTCTACAGTTTCAGTATGTGTGTGTGAAGTTGCATTCACAAGCTGACAAATATCAACTACCCTACTCAGGGGCAGTGATATCAGACCCACTTGGCCCTCTTGTTATTAGAGTTATTGCCTCTTTATACCTTAAGAAGTGCATGACACAATCTCATAAGTGCAACTCGTCTTGCAGTTATTGATGGATTGCTATGAAACTTGATAAATATTTTGTTCATTGCCTGAAGATGCATATGTTGACAGATCACTTTCTGACAGTTATTGCCCCTTTAGTTGGGTAGCTTAATTGAGTGTATGAATTAGTCTCCAAAATCTTGGTCATGTGTGGAGATCATCCAAGTTGCATTAATTGGCTTTAGGGTAGATGTTTTCGGGTCAGTTAGGACCTTATTTGGTTGAACATCCCCACTGTCCTCCCATTCTTTTAATTGAGCAATCACCATGGCCGAATACCACTCGTGAAATTTTGATTTGAGCTCTTCCTTAGAGAATTTGTTGACAGATAAATTGGGGATTCAGTGCATGCGGTTGGTACAAAGGTATGATGCCATTTTCTTTAATGAGACTAATGCTTCTCACTATAGTGTGCTTTGAAAATTTCAAAGAGTGTTACTGCCTTCTGTTCACACTGACTAGTTCAGACAGTGGTATTTTGTGTGTTTAATTTTACATATATGCAAATGAATATCTGCATCTTCTTTGATTGACATCTCTGCATTTATGCAAAGTGTTAGCAATGAAGTACTTAATCAATCAAACAACTGCATGATGGATCAAGTCTGTTTGCTCTGAATTGCATGAATGTGAATGACAGCATAAACCTTTAGAGAAATATATATACATCATCGCTCAAAATTTGTCGTTTTTTGTAAAATGACAAATCCATGAAATTAAGTATCCACAAATATGTATTTTTTTAATTAAACAATGCTGTTTGATACTCATGAATTTCAATTCATTCATAGTGTGTAATGTTATGACAGTCAAACTGTAACAAGATTTAGTCGATGTTGTTATTACAGGTGGAACAAGAAAGTGATTAAAATGTTGCTGATATTTGTATAAAATTGGATTGATTATTAATTACCTTCTTTCACAATGTACCTTATATACTCACAGGTTGAGTCCAACTGCAAACTGCATAGACCCAGATCTGCCATTGCATGATGCGCTGGCAGATTTGGGTCTCTGCAGTTTGTTAGGAGCAATCAATAGAACAAACAACATAGACTAAGATCTGTACATTATGCAACAACAGATCAGTGTCTCTGTTATTTGCAGTTGTACTCGACTTTTACAAAAGTATCTACTGTAGTTGTATATTAAAAGTCGTGTTATGTTTAGGTCACAGCAATGAGGGTCCATTTTTATTATATGCCCACCATAAGGCGGAGCACATCATGTTCTGATGTTTGTCTGGCTGTCTGCACAATAACCCAAGTTCTTTAACCAAACCTTGTAAATAGCTTGTAATTAAGGAAAAAGTCGATTGATTTTGGGGTCAGATGGTTGAGGTTGCTCTGACTGCAAGAATAACAATGATTTCCACCCAGGAACATTGTTTACATCACGGACCTGGACCAAACCTTAGTGGATGGCTTGTTGTTGGGGTTAAGAAATAGCCTAACGATTTTGGGGACCAAAGATCAAGGTCTAGGTCAATGTAACTGAAAGAAGAAAAATGGTTTCTGTACAATAATACGGTTTTAAATCACAGGCCTGGACCAAACTTTATGGATGGTTTGCATATGGGGTGAGGAAGAGGCCGATTGTTTTCAGGGTCACCAGGTCAATCGTCAAGGTCACTATGACTGAAAGAAGCAAAATGGTTAATGCAGAATAACTTGGCTCTACATCACATACTTGAACTTTGTGGGTGGCTTGTACTTGCAGTAATGTACAAGTCTATTGATTTTAGGGTCAGAAGGTCAGGTCACTGGCTAAAAATGAAAACTTGTGTCTGCAAGATAATTAAGTTCTCGATCCTGTACCTTCACCAAAGTTTGTGTCTGACTTAAACTTTGGGTGAGAAAGAAGCATATTGATTTGGGGGTCAAAAGGTAAAAGGTCAGGTTCATTGATTGAAAGACGAGAAATGGTTTTTGTATTGTAACTTTACTTCTAGACCACATACCTTGATTAAAGTTTATGGAGGACTTGCACATAATGCATGGAAGAGGCCTTTTAGATTTTGGGGCCAGAGGTCAGGGTCATTGCATCTTTAATTAAAATGGTGTTTTGCACAGAAGTTCCTTGACCAAACTATGAGACTGGCTGATGTCAGTGTTGTCCCCTACCTTTTAAGAAATAGCAAGGGACATAGTTTCACTTGTATGTTTATTCATCATCATTAGAAGGTGTCATGTGCCACATTGGGGGTTCTATTTTCAAGGTCAGGGTAACAGCTCAGTATTTTAAGTTTTCCTTCACTCTGTCCTGTCCACTCCATAACTTTAAATCCATTTGAGATTGAGGAATGAACCTTGGTATACTTGTAAATCATCATTAGAATGTGTGTTGTGTACCACATTGGGGTCCTGTCCTTAAGGTCAAGGTCATAGCTCAATATTTTAAACTTTCTTACTTTCCTTTTTTTTATTAACTTTAAAACCATTTGAGATTAAGGGATGAAACTTTGTGTACTTATAAATGATCAATAGAAGTTGTGCTGCAAACCACATTTGGGGACCTATTTCTGCAAACCACATTTGGGGACCTATTTTCAAGGTCAAGGACATGGTTCAAGATTTTATGATCTCCAGTTTTCCATCATAATTCACATACTGCTCTATAATCTTGGAGATATTGGAGGTTGAGGAATGAAGCTTGATATACTTATATATCATCTAATAGTAGAAGGTGTTTTATGTACCACATTGGGAGTGCTATCTTTAAGGTAACGGTCACATGTCAGTATTTTAAGTTTTCTGCCATGCTTTCCTTTCACCTCCACAACTTTAAAGCCGTTTCAACTTTAAGGATGAAACTTTGTATACTTGTACATTGTCATTAGAAAGTGTCTTTTGTACCACACAGACATGACAATTTTCCAGATCTTGAATTCCGGAATCAGAGGGTCTGGTTTGTGCATGAAGGTCAACAGTGGAAATACTGCATGAATTATTGCCCTTTCCAATTTATCAATGTAGTGTAAAATGCAGATGAAATTAGTAGCCAAACCAAGGTTCTGTAGCACAAGTGACAACCAAAGGTAGAGTTTGGTCTTCTTTGCAGTTTGGAAAACTATGATTTAAATTTTGGAAACGGTTCCTGATTAAGCATTCTTGGACATTCTAATTCCTGACCACTGGGTGTCCTAGCTTCAAGGTCAAGGTCATGGGTCAGTATTTTAAGTTTTCCATCATATTTTCCTTTCTTCTCTATAAATAAGAGCTGTTTGAGATCAGTTGAAGAGGTTAAACTTGGTATACTTGTACATCTTCATTAGCAGGTGGGACGCATACCATATTGCATGTCCTATGTTGAAGGTCGAGGTCACAGACCATTAGTTTAGGTTTCTGTAACATTTTCCATTCTACTCAATAACTTCTGAACTGTTTAAAGTAAATGAATGAAATTTGGTATACTTGTATATAGTCACTTGAAGATGTGTTGCATTCCACTTTTGGGGTCCTATCTTCAAATCTGGGTTAAGGTCACAGGTATATATTTCATGGTCGCTTTTGTTTCTGCTTTTTGTCTTTAAAGCTGTTTGAGGTTCAGGAATAAATCATCATACACTTATATTTCTCTGGTTGCTGGCATCTCCTGTATCACAATCAGTGTATTATCTTCAGTGTCAAGGTCACTGATCAGTTTTTCTTCCCGTTTTGCTCTCTTTTACTCTAATGCCCTTTTGAGGTAGAGACATGCAACTGTTTGTTTTTTTCATGTCTGCCATGTAACCCCTCAGATTTTATCATTGTATATTTTCATTGACCTCACCATCAGAGCTGAAATGAATACAAACAATTTTCTATTTGACTGTTCAGATAGAAACTGAATATTCGTCTATGTTAATATACCTATCAAATCCATCCTTTTTTTGTCTACTGTTGGTATTTACCCCCCCCTACACACACAATCTAGACCCCCCCCCCCCAGCATCATTGAAAACAAAGAACTCGGTCATCTAAATCTAATTATATCTGTAAATGACAGTTTGAGGTGGATTCAGACTAAAACATAAAATGAATGTAGGTGTCCTTTTTCCAGTTTACCTCCAAACTCAGTATGACAAAAAACATTCCTTTAGTGCTAAAGGCGCACTAAAGGTGAATAAGGCAGTATCTCAAGATTACTTGTTCAGTTAAATGTGGGGACCATCCCAAAAAATTCTCGAAGAAATTATTTGTTTATAATGAAAATCACAGTGACATACGACCAGTTTAATTTAATTAAATTTGGATATGTTGATTGATACATTAAAGCTTTTTTGACTTTGATATAACTCTCTATACCATGTTCTTTATCAACTTTACATATTACATGTCGTCTTTTTAAGATCACTTGAATGAATTAATAGAAATGGCAATGTTGTGGGCAGTGTGAATTATTTAGAATTTTGACATTATGATTACTTTGCTCAGATATCAGGTGATTTAGTAGGTTTGAAGTTGTTCCATTCTACTGGTGACCTACTTATTCTTGGCAGCCAGTTCACTTCATGTTCTCAGAAAGCACAGATTTTCAAATTTAACTTGCTTGTCCATTTTCTTATGTTTGGATGACATTCAAAACGAGTTTGAAAAGCAATAATCAACATCACCTTGCAAACATGTTGTTTTTAAAAAGCTGAATCGAATGGCAATGAATTCACCTTGTTTACATAACTGTGGGTGAAAGTACGAATCCATTCATGCTTAATAGAAGGCAGATAAGGGGGAAATAATCAAGGACACTTAGTTTTTGCTACATGTACATGTTGTTGGTGGCTTAATAAAGGTATATACTTAAGAACCAAATTCGTAATAAATTATGTATTGCAAATGCATTTATTGCATGGATGATGTAAACTTGACATTCTTTTCAGATCCACCGGTTTGGACAGCCACTGATATAAGTTATAATGTCGTGTCTTGATCAAAGGTGCATTTTGACATGATTATCATTAATTAAATAATTATACAGATGTAAAAGGAAATGTATTCACTGAAATGAAAAAAAATCACTCAAATGAATATATTACAGTGCCGTAAAAGTGAATGATGAAAACTTTCCATAGTTGAGGAGGGCTGCTCCAACTTATGGTAATTTTAGAAATGGCCTCTCTGGAAAGATACTTGCGTCTGAATGATTTATGCAGTAGTTTATTTTTAATATAAACTAAGTTTTAAAAAAAAATTCAATTTGTTACTGGCAAGTTAATTGTATTCTTGATGAGAACTGTTAGAATGTCAATTCATTGTTATAAAGTTTAGATTTCGGCTTGTTTCTTTTTTCTTTTACAAAATGTTGCCAAACTTGATAGGTAACAAACAAATATTTGAAAACTTATTTCTATTGGAATTTTTGCAGAAAAAGTGTTCTGATTCGAATGTTTGGTCATTGTTTTCAGCTCTGATCTGTGCAATATGTGCAATAAACATTCACTGAATTTGCTTGTTATTGATTATTTAAACCATGCCTAAGCTTCTTGTCTCATGTAATCACAATTTTCGCAAATCTTCAGTGGATCCAATTATGCCCTCCATTCTTAAGCTGACATATTATCAAGCTGTTGGTTCTTTGATGGAAAAAAAATTTCTACTTGCTATCCATCATCATGAAAAGTGATAGGTGTCATCTTTTCAATATTTGATGCACCTTTAATACCAGTATTGATCTTCAGCATGCTTAATTTGTATATTTTCAGTGAAGTCTATTTCAAGGCCAAAGGTCACCAGAAACATGTTGCTATTAGAGAGGTCAAGGCTGATTCCATAGGAAAGCTGGTTTGTGTGAAGGGCATTGTTACCAGAGCAACAGAGGTTAAACCCATGATGATGGTTGCCACATATACCTGTGACACTTGTGGCAATGAAACGTACCAACCTGTAAGTCACTCTTCAGTTACTCTTCATTTCTTGTGTAAAATTAAATACACAAGCAAGTGAGCAAGCTAGTAGGTATCACTACACTAATTGAGCCAATCACCTGTTATTGCATCCTAATGATAGTCAGTTAGAAAATTGTTAATATTTCTTGTACGATTTTTCCTGGAGATTCGCTAACTAGTGCGACTTGCATTCAGTAGAAATCTGAATTAAAGCCTAAACAGAAAATAAAATTGTTACGGAGTTCAGCCTCAAGGGTTTTGCATAAGAATACATAGCATGCAGATGTGATTTGTCTGGTTCTAAATCATCTCATTCAAATGCAACTATTTTGAGAAAATGCATCATAACCTATTCTGATTTCTTTATATGTTGTGTCCAAGCTAGTGCCTAACATGAGTAAGGTAGACTTGGTGCAACTGTACTTGTAACTAATGCACTAGATTTCATCAAAAGTAGTCAAAAATGAAGGAAATTTGTAAGGAACTTAGTTTAATGATGCCTGGAAACCTACCTACTTACCATTCTTTAGAAACACTAATTATGTTTAACTGTTCGTTAGACCAAATTAAAAGATCTTGAGTCATTTAGCTAGAAATCGATTCTCCCTAGTTCAGTGCTCTAAATAAAAATTCACGATGGGGAGCTGCAGATCTCCAGGTCTGAATTGGAAAATGAAAATTTGCAGCTGAATAACTTCAAAGTACTGCATAATATTTATTCAACCATAAAGAAATGCTTTCCACAAAAGATTATCCAGTTAATACATTTCCTGTATGTAATATGTGCATCACCCTTGTGCATGTCATACATCATCTTTGCTAGCCATTTGTCCACATTAACCCCTGACATCTTTAGCAGATACATTGTTTTCAATAAGTGCCCTCGTGCGGATAAACAAGTCCCTGCCCATAGCAAGCAAAATCAGTTAACCAATGAGAGAGCTCATTACATGACCTGTTAGGTATTCAATAAGGTGATTTCCACAGGCATCGACTCAAAATTAAAAGTTGTATGTAATGTTTAAATTGGAGGAACTTATGTGTGACAGTTGTCGTTGTGTACTGAGGCTGCTATGATTATTCCTAACAATCTCCCAATTTAAATGTAACAAGGGATCGGATTGGATCATATATTTTCAGCTGTATCCAATTAGGTAGTGGAGCAGTAGATAACATTTCTGCAAGCTAAAGATGCCAAGGGTTGATTTGAACAAAGTGGATCAACGACCCTTGGCTAGTGAAGATGGTCATGCATGTGAGAGAAGTATTTTTCAAATTATTTAATACAGTTGTGCCTTTTCCATTTATTCAGTCTTTGTATTTAAAATATGAGTGTTAAACATGCTGAATTTTCTGTGAGTGAATGTGGATGTATATTCATATATGTGTGCGACTTTCCTTGCCAGACAGAATAGCGCAATGTAATGGGTGAAATATGAGTCATGGAGGTCAGTATTTAGAATTTACAACAACAAAAAAATGTGTCAAACTCGCATTTGCTTACTCTTTGAATCTAGATGATAAGAAATGCATATTAAACTTTATGGAAATACAAAAGTCTCTCAGTTGGAATTTACCAAGTTTTTGTTTAACTTTATGACCATCTTAGATGCTAGTCTCGAAAACAAGTGATTAGTGAAAACAAGTGACTGACAGTTGTCACAAGAGTCTGATCTTCCTCCTTTTAATAAGACAAAATATTGGATAAAATAACTTACCTCTAGTCATTCTCAGCCCCAAAACGCCATGGAGATAATTCTGCTTGAGGTTGGTCTACAAAAAGAGCAGACTTTATCTCACTTTATGAAGGTCCGTGTGAATTTTTGACAGGATTCTTTGCAATTGCAGATGTAACTTGCCATTATTAATTGGTGCAAAGCTTGATTACAAAGCATGTGACTGTTGAGGAACAGCTTTTAAAAATTATCTTGTAACTAATAAGTAACAAGAGAGTTGCCTTTATATACAGAATACTATTGCATTTGGGAAGAGGTGGCCGCAGACACGAGGATTTTATAGGGGAGGGTATAGCTGCAGAATTTAGGCAGTTTGGGTGTGTGTGTGTAGCTGCAGAATTGAGACAGTTCAGAGTGTTGGGCAGTGTGGGTGTAGCCGCATAGTCGAAGCAAAGCAATTCGCTTCAAATTTTCATTTTTTATTGGAGAGAAATGACAAGATGTATGGTAAATATTTCACCTGAATTTCTCCCTGGTATGAACCCATAAATTTAATTAATAGGTTGATTATGGATGCAGATTCCTACATTTGCAGCAAATTTACTGATACTCTACTCGTTTGTTTTTCTTTGAGTACCGAGACACTTGATGAGTGGCACTCAAAAGTCAAGAGATGTAGCAAGTCGCTAGCTGACCACTTGTCACCGTTGAAACTAATTTCATTGACTTGGCTGTGTTACAACATGCTGTGAATTTACTTATTTATAGGGTTCAGTTTGAGGCACATCATGCATACCTGTCAACCATTATGCTCTTGGCATAATCATTCTGCCTTTTTTGACCTAATTACATCTTACGCTTGCCTGTATATGGATTATGCTATTTTGGTACATTAAAAAAAATAAAAATAAAGCAATGAAAAGTTGTGTTAGTAATTTTTATTATCATCTCTTTAATCCCACACAAATCATATAAATCGGAGAATATTCTAAAAATGAAGACTGCTGCATAAGAATAGTATAAGAGTACATTTGTCATAGATCTCCATGTACTTTCCATATTTTCTATTTATAGCAGCTGTATATGACACATTCCCAAGAAAGCAGACCGGTTTCTTCAATTTGAAAACTTTTTCTCGCAGATTCATTATGTTAATAGACATAATTTGTTAGCGGACCAGTCTATACTTTAAAAAATGGCGACAGAGGTTAAGTTGAAACAGGCTTTATTCATGTGACACTCGGATGTTATATGACTGAAAAATGTTAGAGAAGAGGGATCTTTTAAACTTTAAAATGGGTTGGATCAGAAGAAAGACAAATCAATGAAAAAAATGCTTTTTAAATTTAGAAAGAAGAACTTGAGAGGGGTAATGCAGCACTCAGGTTGAGCACATGATAATGATCGTTACAGAATTTGTGGAGTTGACTTTATGATCACTCAACAAAGCAAGACATCACTAGTTAAAGTGAGTGTTGTGTACCGGTATATATAATTTGTCAATATGTTTTGTGTGTGTATTCTGGTACTAATCCACAAGGATTTTGCCCATTTGTGACATGAACTTTAACCAGCTGCAGATCCCGGTTAGTAGTAAAACTAAATGTACATTTTTCATACAGTTTATTGTAATTATGGCATGCAATATATAGATTACACTTTAATGCTCAGATTACGACATTTTGCCACTTAGGTTATGCTTATACATCTGTAGGGGTTCGCAGGTATGCATCATGGGGGTCACCACATAAAAAATAAGCATGTTATTGGGAATGCCCAATGGAATAATCCTGCATTTAATTCCAATTTTGTGCGTACATATCCGAGCTTCCACTAATTTGAGAGCGCTGTAAGATTTGTTGTCTTGCTTTTTGTCCAAAATGTAGCATTGAATGAATTACCATCTCAGGTAACCAGTATGCATTTGGGTATAAGTATTTCTACATATGATGTAAAAGTACCCCCCAAAAGGATCAAGTTTTTGAAAAAATTCTTTTCTAGTTTTGAAATTTTATAGCTCTGGTGAAACAAAATTAGTGAGCATTTATTAAATGGTTTTTTTTTTCATTGATGTATTTCAGATTTTGTCTCCTACATTCATGCCGCTTATTATGTGTCCCAGCCAGGATTGTACAACAAATCGCTCTGGTGGTAGACTGTACCTGCAGTCCCGAGGATCTAAGTTTGTCAAATTCCAAGAGGTTAAAATACAAGAACATGTGAGTGTGAATAGATACAGATTCTTGTGCAGCTGTACATATGTTCATATCTTTGTTAGATACAGATGAGGTATTATTCTTTACACTGTACATATCTAATTGTTGTAGTGTAGATTTTGAACAATTACAAACAAGAATATGAATGTTACAGAACTAACTGTGAATCAGATATAGTAATCTTCACATAATGCAAGGTTATTAAATTTATTAGTACATTTTACCAGCAGTGATCAGCAAAATTAAAAATGTGTCTGTATAGAAACTATATAAAAAAAACATTTTGTTTTCATTTTAGGCGTATTTACTATTTACTAACTTCTTAAGTTAGAGTGAGATAGAGAGAGAGAGAGATATTATATCCATATTTTTTCTATGCCAATATTTTAAACTTTTACTCTGTTTTGTTGTGGCAGCAAGTGAATTTTAGTTTGAGGGCTCCTTTTCATGCTTGTAGGGAGGTTTTACTTGTAACAATGAAAAATCTTAAAGTTGTAATCATGGGGGGGGGGGAAGCTTTCCCTTCTTTTCTTGCCCCTTGAAGAATTGTGTATTCTGTGTCTTGCAGTGTGACCAGGTTCCAGCTGGGAATATTCACGCAGTATGACTATATTCTGTGTCTTGTAGAACGACCAGGTTCCAGTTGGGAATATTCATGTAGTATGACTATATTCTGTATCTTGCAGAGTGACCAGGTTCCAGTTGGGAATATTCCACGTAGTATGACTATAATCTGCCGTGGAGAAACTACAAGAGAGGCCCAGCCAGGGGATCATGTCAGCATTACTGGAGTATCCTTTGCACTTAGATAATAGATAACACATTGGCTTCTTTGTATATATCAAATATATATGATATAAAACCAGTGACAGATGGTGGCAATTCCATTTTCACAGAGGATATGCATATATCATGCTACAAAGTGTAAACAGCTGCATGGTGTCTCATGTTTCCTGTGCTGGAGTTGCCACTTTTTACTTGCGGAGAAATGGCAGATCATTCTACCTTGGGGATCCCTGGTACCAGAAAAAAGTGCTGTAAGAAGGTAAGATTCTGTTTTAGTGCTGCTGGAAATTATTATTCATTGAAGACAGGAATCATTTTTTAATTTGTTTTTTATACAGTTAACAGGATACAAGCCATATGAAGGTCAAAAACTATTTTATAGTAGCAGATATTCAAGTCTTCCATTTCACAATTTTGGCATGATAATAATGAAGTCTTTTAACTCTAAAGTAATCCAAGTGCTAATGTTATGTTGTTCATGAAGTCTACAGAAGAAGAATATATAGCCTTAGATATATTAATGAAAAAGATTGAACATTGGATTCATCCATGGTGCCTAAAGTGCATAAGTGCAGGGTATCTTAACTTGGCATCTTGTGCTATACAGATCTTCTGGGCACATATTGATATACTCATTTTTTCTAATGGTTATTTTCTTTTTAAATGGAAAATGGTGCATGATTTTAGTTTGCTCAGCACCAAATAGGCATAAGTCTCTAATATGGAGAAAAATAAAACCCCAATCTTCCACATAAATATTTAAAAGAAGACCTGATTAAGTGATCAAAGTAAATTACGAATTTCATATACTCATGTGTAGAAAGTATAAGATGGTAGAGAAGGTGAAGCAAACGCACAAAACACCATATGAAAACAAAATCCACTTCATCGTTTATTAGTTCTCCAGGTCAGAGGCCAAGTGAGCTTATGGTATTGTCATTTTCCAGCAGCCATCTGAGTGTAAACACTTGTTTGTGAACACTCTAGAGACTTAATTTCTGATCAGATTTGGTATGTAAGCTTATAGAATCAAGACCTTGGATCAGTTTGATTATGAGCAGCATACACGCATATTAATGAGGTGATCTTGCATCCGATTTGCTGAACTTGTGAACACTCAAGAGGCTATATTTCTGACCATATTTAGTATTTAAGCTTATGTCATCAAGACCTCGGATGAGTTCAAATATGAGTGACATCCATGCATATTAATGAGGTGATGTTGCATCTGATTGGTTGAGCTTGTGGGCACTCTAGAGGCCATATTTCGGATCAGATTTGGTATACAAGTTTATATCATCAAGATCTCAAATCCAGGCATATTAATGAGATGGTCTTGCATCATATTGACTGAGCTTGTGAACACTGTAGAGACCTTGTTAACAGATTTTGATCAAACTTGCTGTGTAAGGTTGTATCATCAAGATCTCAGATGAGTTTGATTATGAGCGAGATCCATGGATATTAATGAGAATCCAGGCTGATAAGATGGTAGGAATTAAATCTGGAAACTTCTGGTCACAAGTCCAGTGCCTTTATTTACTACTGAGTTGTCATTGATCCCTTAAGGCGAGAGGAGGGGGGGGGAGGGTTTCCAAGCTGTGACTCCAGGGGCATGGCTACGGGGGTGTAAGGACAGACCTAAAAATCCGTGCTGACTTCACAGGTTAACTCACCTTGAAATGCCAAGTAATTGTATATATTTCAGGGGTGGGGCTATGAACAGTTTCTAAGTTTTGAATCTGGGCCTAGTTCCCAGGGTCAATTGGAGATTCAGGGGACAATGCTGGTTGCAATATTAGCCCAAGTTTTTTTTTTAAAGATAAGTATACAGCTGTGAAGAAGTTCCAAACTCCTATGCAGCTCTGAAAGCCGTTCTGTCTGTGCAATAGTTGTGAGTGCAATGAGTGATTTATGAATGAAAAAAACTGGTTGGAAAAAATCTGAATACATCGGTAACTTTTCAAGTGTATTTTATACATAGGCATCTTTCAAAAATATGACCAATGTGTGAAAATAACATAAAGTGCACCAGTATTTATCGTGAAAACAAAAATGTTTATCAGCCAATCCATAGGTTAACTTAAAGTTGTCTGCTACTTGTGCATTCAGTAATAACTACAGCTTGCATTGATGTGATTTTCCATGAATGGTTGCATATTAAATGGTATTGAGTGAATGCAGTTCTGTTGATTCTTATCGGGGAAAAAATGCTAAGAATTTGACATCACAGTTGAGAAATTAAATGCTGTTGTTTTGTGAGTAAAAAGGTGCATCACCAGTGTGGGAAGGGGGAGAAACCATGAAGTGCTGTTTACACTTTGTAGCACAAGATGCACATGTCCACTGTGAAAATTGACCTACTAGCATAATAGAGAGGATTCCTGGAAAGCCATCTTAGATTTTGATTTTTGTTCTGTTCTTTTATATACAAAAATTGGGCTAGTTATACGAAAGTTTACTAGGACAACAATTTTTTAGTTGTTTGGTCTAGTTATTCCCTCTGTCCATTGCAATTTTTTTTACTTTATATCAGCTAAACACTTATGATATTTTTAGGAAAATTTGCATGCTTTTAGTTGGATAGTAATAACTGGTGTTGGAGCTGGTGTGAGGTGTTTGGTATGGAAGGTTGGATAGTAATAACAGGTGTTGGAGCTGATGTGAGGTGTTTGGTATGGAAGGTTGGATAGTAATAACAGGTGTTGGAGCTGATGTGAGGTGTTTGGTATGGAAGGTTGGATAGTAATAACGGGTCTTGGAGCTGGTGTGAGGTGTTTGGTATGGAAGGTTGGATAGTAATAACAGGTGTTGGAGCTGGTGTGAGGTGTTTGGTATGGAAGGTTGGATAGTAATAACAGGTGTTGGAGCTGATGTGAGGTGTTTGGTATGGAAGGTTGGATAGTAATAACAGGTGTTGGAGCTGATGTGAGATATTTGGTATGGAAGGTTGGATAGTAATAACAGGTGTTGGAGCTGATGTGAGATGTTTGGTATGGAAGGTTGGATAGTAGTAACAGGTGATGCCTTTTGCAACAGTTTGTTGAATTGGAGTATAATTGTGGGTTCAATAAGTAAAACTTGGCTTATTCATTTTGAAGATGTTTTGATTTGCTTTAAAAGCACATTGCCCAGTTGATGTACAGTTTGTTCTCCATATTATTATCATCTACTGTGCCAGCTGCGATTTTTTGTCCCTTTATGTATGTGGAAGGAGCTTACAGCTTAGGCCACTTTGGAGGGGAATTTGCATTCCATAAGGACATAAGGAATTTGTATATGTCTGCCATTAAAGTGGAGCATATTATATTATGATGTCCATCCATCCGTATGCCTACCCATCTGTGTGTTCCGTATTTTGTTTCTGCACAAAACTACAGTTGTACACCCTCAACTGTTGTCATATTTCGTAAGTAGCATGCATTTGGGCCATTAAAGAAACCTAACAATATCTGGGTCAAAGGTCAAATGTCATGGTCACAGAAACTGAAAGAAGGTAAACTGTTTTCACACAATAACTTGACTTGTATACCACATACCCCGACCAAAGATCACTGGCACAATGACTCTAAGAAGGTAAATGGTTTCAACATGACATCTCAAGTTATTTATTACCTTCTTTGACCAAACTTGATGGAGGGCTTGCATTTGAGTCAAGAAAGACACCTATTCATTTTGGGGTCATTCGGTCTTTGGTCTAGGTCATTGAGACTGACAGAAGCAAAAACAATTTCCACAAAACCACTTGCATTCTGTACCACATGCCTTGATTAAACTTTGTAAATGGCCTAGATTTGAGACAAGGAAGACAGCTATTGATTTTGGTTTTAAAAGGTTATGGTCGGGGACTTGAAGAAGGAAAACAATTTCCACAAAATAATTCTTGTCTTATGCCACAAACCATGACCAAACTTAATGCATTTGAGACAAGAAAGGCAACTATCAGATTTGGGGTCAGTAGGTCTAAGGTCAAGATCGTTTATGCTGAAAGAAGACCAGTGGTTTCCGCCAAATAACTTTACTGCTATGTCTTCTACCTTCACCTAATTTTGTGGCTGGTTCGCATTTAATATAAGGAAAATGCCTATTGATTTTGGAATTAAAAGCTGAAATCTCCTACCCATGAAGGAGGGTTTTACATAAAATTAAAAAAGGTATAATAATACTATTTACCACATGGTGGAGCATATAATGTACAGTTTACGGTACTTTTTGTTATAGAGGAATGGGCAAGGGGTACCATGAAAGGTTAGGTGTACTTGCATCAAAAGGAGTGGGATTTTTTGTGAGCATAGGAAATACAGCTTACGAATAATTAAAAATAATATCACCTTTTTTTACAAAATGTGAGATAGTTGAGGTCCGTGTTTGACTTAGAAATTAGCTGTTTTCTTTCTCTGTCTTTTAGATGTGTCTATTTTATGAAGACCTTAACTTTCATTTAGATATTTTTACCAGTGATGAAGGCAGGGTTCACTCAGATTCAGCAAGGACTGTTGTCCGATACATTTTTAGAAGCACATGTGAGTACAAACAGAATCGTTCATAAAGACATTATTTTTGTCTTGCCCATCTTGGCAGAAGCTCGACGTAACTATCACATTGGCATCTGTGTGCATGTCCATCCATATGTCTGTCTGTCCATATATCTGTCCATTCTGTATATTAAGGTCAGTGTAAAAGTCATTTAGATTAATCTCGGTGTTAAATTACTTTACTTTCTAACTAAACAAAAGATGGGTTTGACAAAAAGGTAGTCTTTTAAATTAGTCTTGATATACTTTTCCATTAGTCTTGATATACTTTTCCATTATATACTGTATCTACATTAGACTTGATACACCTGTCCATTATATACTGTATCTACATTAGACTTGATACACCTGTCCATTATATACTGTATCTACATTAGACTTGATACACCTGTCCATTATATACTGTATCTACATTAGACTCGATATACCTGTCCATTATATACTATATCTACATTAGACTTGATATACCTGTCCATTATATACTATATCTACATTAGACTTCATATATGTGTCCATTATATTCTAGGTGGTAGCAGATTTGACTGTATATGCCCCAAGGTAAATTGTTTTAAAGTATTGATTTTTTTTTGTCCTATCATTGCGACGTTTCCTGTTTGTAAGGTAGATCGTATGATTGTTCTGTGACCAACGTCTGCCTAATGTACAAGGAGTAATAAAGTTTCTTTTAAACTGAAAGATGAACAGAAGGTATAGCAGGGACTTGTCTAGAACAGGAGAAACAAATAGGTGGGCTTTGCTAAATATAAGTGAGATTTAATCATGGAAACAAAGATATGGCTTGCAGGTATGATGTGTGTGATTTTCATGTATTTAATTGATTTTGGGCACTTTCTGAGAGAAATTGGTGCGAGTCCCACAGTTGCATTGGGCATTCCCCAAGTGCTGATAGCTGTGTAATTTACCCACCTAAATCTGAAGGAGCAGCCGGCTTCTTTTTGCTGCCCTCCCTGTACCCTGTTGGGGTAGAACTGCCAAATCTGTTACTTGAAAATCTTGACTGGCTGCTCCAATTTTGTGCAATGCCCTGATTACATGTCTTTAAATAGACCATGGTTGTGAATTCCTTGCATACTTGAATTTTTGTTATGTACATTTGTTTATGTTGGGTAGAGTCTCCTACTCCAGTCAAGCTGAGATATGATTTGAGGATGGTGTGTAAGTATAGAGATCTCAAGCTGAGATATGTTTTGAGGGTGGTGTGTAAGTATAGAGATCTCAAGCTGAGATATGATTTGAGGGTGGTGTGTAGGTATAGAGATCTCAAGCTGAGATATGATTCGAGGGTGGTGTGTAGGTATAGAGATCTCAAGCTGTGATATGATTTGAGGGTGGTGTGTAGGTATAGAGATCTCAAGCTGAGATATGATTTGAGGGTGGTGTGTAGGTATAGAGATCTCAAGCTGAGATATGATTTGAGGGTGGTGTGTAGGTATAGAGATCTCAAGCTGAGATATGATTTGAGGGTGGTGTGTAGGTATAGAGATCTCAAGCTGAGATATGATTTGAGGGTGGTGTGTAGGTATAGAGATCTCAAGCTGAGATATGATTTGAGGGTGGTGTGTAGGTATAGAGATCTCAAGCTGAGATATGATTCGAGGGTGGTGTGTAGGTATAGAGATCTCAAGCTGAGATATGATTTGAGGGTGGTCTGTAAGTATAGAAATCTCAAGCTGAGATACGATTTGAGGGTGATGTGTAGGTGTGCATGGTCTTAGAATTTTGATGCATTCAATGATTGCAGGTCAGTGAGCAACGTCAAGGATGTTATGAAGAAAAGCAAGGGATATAGTATTTGTGCTTCTATCTGGATGTCCATCTGTCTGTCTCTTTCCCATCGGCTCTATGACATTAAAACTATTTGAGAGGAATGAAACTTGCTATACTTGTTCATCATTTTTAGGAGGTGTTTCTTGGCCCACATTGGGGGTGCTGTCCTTGTGATCAAGGTCACAGCTCAATATTTTTTGTTTTCATTGCATTTTCCCTTTGGCTTTATAATTTAAAAACTGAGATTAAATCATGAAACTTTGTATATTTGAACATCGTTACTAGAAGATGTGATGTGTACCAATGGTGATGCTGTCGTCAAGGTCGGGTTACAGTGCAATATTTTACATTTTCATTGTATGTATTTTCAACAAGTATTTGTAAAACTTTCTTGATGAATGCAAGGTTAACACTATGACAGAATGCTTGTTCTTGGGCCCAATGTAGCAATCATATTTAGTTCAACAGCCATTCATGTCAAGCCCAAGTACACAGATGTGTAAACCGTTGCCTACCTGAAAAACTACATATGTCGCAACAAGCACTTTAAAGGTTAAAGCTGTTTGAGATTAAGGGATCAAACTTCGTATACATGTACAGCATCACTAAAAGCTGTGTCACATATTACATTGGGGGCCCTTGAAGGTCAAGGTTACAGCTCAATATTTTGTTTTCCATCGCACTTTCTGTTTCACTCTACAACTTTTCTTATACAGTGCTTTCTTGATTACCCACTAATTTTAAGTAGGAAAATTACAGGTGGTGGATGATAGAGGTTTCATCTTTTAGATAGATGGATGGAGAGAAAGACAGACAAAAATAAATCCAACCAGTGGATCATTAAAAAATGGTACATAGAACTATAAAATGGATTTAGTTTAAGTTTCTTGTATATTTAGAGAAAATTCCCATATCTCAGTCTCTTCATCACATGCATTCCATTATCCTTAACCAAAAGTAAACCACAGGTTACTGATACACTGTGCACTCAACTGCCAATAACATTTAGTTTACTTTAAAACAAGCAAATCATTATTGATCAGTGTTTACTTGTTTGGAATGTCAGGGTATTCAGTCTTATCTCCAGTTTTATAGACATTGATGTCATGCTCCACATGATCATAGGATTGCAGTATTACATGATAGTCTATTGCACCATTTTCACTTCACTAGTGGAGGGTGGTTGACATATTTCCTCCATTTCTGTATAATTTTCACTGTCCACAACACGGTTCTCTTGCACTGTCGACAAGATGTCAGAATCTGTCATTTTCTCAAAAATAGCACAGTCCTTGTCTACTTACAGATATTCGTTCACATCAAGCTCAACATCACTGCTCATGTTGAGGATAGTAGCCACGTCACTAATGACGTTGGCGAATTCAGTGTTCCGATTGGTTGGTTCACCTGGCTTAGCTGATTGGGGTTCCTTAGAGATAACTATCGGCATCATTGTATAGTCTCTGGTGTAACACAGCCATAAACCATTTTGATAAAGGGGTTTTGTTTTAGTCATGTCAATGAATCGTATATAAAGTATAATGCACTGTTAATCTGAACATTTCTATAAATATAAATTTCTCACAATAAATAGAAACAAAATTTTCACAATATTGAAGATGTTGGCTATGAGTCCTGAAAACTTTGTTGTACAACTTGTACGTGGTAAGTCTACCTCGGCTTGGTATTCATGAATTTATTGGCAAAACAAATGTTGATGTACATCATTTATTAAAGCACACTAGAATTGCCAAGTGAAAGAAACCTGCTTTTGAGAAAATTTAAATATGATCCCTGTAACAGATACTGAAAGCATCTGAGCAGGTGTTTTATAACCATGATTTATTAATAACCTCCTGAGTGGGCCCCAACAGACAAAAATGGTGAGAAGTCAATAATTTTCACTGAGACGTGTTGTTTTATGACTGGGCTTGTTTTCAGAGAGTGGTGAAAATGAATAAAACTGAGGATGATGAACTGGGAGCTGAGGAATTAACAGAAGATGAGATCAAGCAGGTGGCGGAAGATGATTTCTATGATAAACTGGCAAGTAGCATTGCTCCGGAAATTTATGGGCATGAAGATGTGAAGAAAGCGTTGCTGCTATTATTGGTTGGAGGTGTAGATAAGTCTCCACAAGGGATGAAAATCCGAGGTATGCTAATAATTATAAAATTTCAGGAAAGTTTTATGAGATCTCTGGCCATTTTATTTATCACAGGCTTCTGTTTGCATAATGTTTACTCCAAAAAGGACACTTTTCAAGCAGATTGACCCTTTGCAAAAAATTCAATATATCAATCTGATGGGAAACTTTTTTATTTTGACCCACTATTGAAATTATTGCTTTCTGGTGTCAATTGAAGCAACATCTGACAATAAACGGTATCATAATTAAATGTAATAAGCAGATTCTTGCCACTCGGGGATGTGTAATGATTAAATGCACTCGGGGGTTGTGTACAGATTAAATGCACATGTTGACCTCGAACATGGTTTGAAAGGTCCATTTTTATTGACAGAAGTAAATGTAAATTCAGCACTGTTTAAAATAGTCACTGCTTCCATTGCCAGATAATATACTGTTAATATGAATAACTACTCATGAAAATCAGCTGTGAAGGGAGGTGTTATGTGGATTTGTAATGCATGTCATTAGGGCCTAATTCACAGTTTATCTACCAAAGAACACTGAAAGAACACCATACAGAAACAGGGCTGACCTGCTGACTGTGGTAAATAATTAATTTCACCCAACAATAGATTTTCATGATTTAAAAATGTAGAATTTAAGTTTTTTGTCCTTGTTGATGAAAACAAAGTTGTAAATGAATGAAATTTTAACAGATTTTAAACCCGTTCAGGATCACTGTTCCAGAATACGCTGACCAGGGTTGGTGTGAAAGAGAATAGTAAGACTTGTAAACACCAGTAAAACAAACCCACTTAAACCAACTTTGCTGACTAAATAATTGTTTTGATTGAATTTTTCTTGATCACATGTTTGTAGAAAGTGAAACACAGCAGTCGCTTGCCTGGCAGCTGCGGCATCAACAGTTGGTTACAGTTTTTTATTTGCTTATATTTGATCAGTGCATTGATAGATGCTCATCATACTTGGCACGAATCATTATGAAACTAAGACCATTCTACGACATGCTTGTTCACCTGCTGCTGTCACAGGCATAGAAAATGTGCATTAAGGTTTTGGGTAAAAAAAATTCATTTGCTTATATTCCTAAAACCCATACTTGAATGAATCATAGGCACTAAGACCATTTATTTTGTGACTTGCTCGCTCACCCCTTTGACCTTGCAGTCAAGGTCAGAGTCAGAGAAAATTTGTTTAAAGTTTTTGTCTAAAGATATTTTTCATTTACCTATATTTCCTAAAACCTAGATGGATTTTATTCATATTTGGAATGAATCATTGTGAAGCTGAGACAATTCATTCTGTGGCATACTCATTCAACATATTGACCTTGGTGTCAAGAGAACACATTTTATAGTAGTGCATTTAAGGTGAGGCCAAAAGAAAAAATATGGTTTGTTCAGGTTACCCGACCGACCCTAGTGTTTAGCCTCTGACCCTGCTGTTTTATTTCGCCAAAACAAAAAACAAAAAAAAAAAATTCCTGAGTTGCCAACCTCGTCTGTGACAATGACGATTGTACCGAATTAGACAATACCCAAGTAGCAATCCATTTTATTCGCTTGTTTGCTTGTAAAGCGGACATGCGCAGTGATGAACAATAAACAAGAAGCATCCCTTCTACTCTACTCGCTTTGAAGCTGAATAACTGCCATCACATAACAGCAGCGGTGGCAATTATTTATTGTCAGTGAATCATAATTGGACATTCATGGATCTTTTTCAATCAAAACACCCAGTTTTCATCCCGAAAGAAGACCGGATGCTCTGTTCGGTTTTGCCAACAGGACGGATACGAGGTTAGAAATGTCTCCAGTATAAATCAGGTCTGACAGACATGTAGATGGTATTAAGCAAACTAAATTCACCATGCTCATTTTCAGACATAGATTTGTTTTTCCATGCTAAATGTATAAATGAAAACAAATAGCCAGCAAATTAAAACATATGAAACAGATAATGGTGTTGTTTGTGAGTTGTCACCACAAACTGCAGAGGTCCAAATCCACTTGAGCCTGTTTGTGAGAAAATTGCCATCTGTTTGCAGAAGGGTTCATGGTTCTACTCTTGAAAATGGACTATAGAACACCTGGGGTCTTCTTCCATCAACAAAATTTGCTGCCAAGGGTAAATAAATACATAAAGACGCTTCTTAAGGCTGAATGTTTACTCCCGGTGAACCTTAATTATAAAACACATACATGTATTCAAGTATTTAAAAAAAAAGAAAGAAAAAAAAAAAAGCTTACCGACTTACCCTACTTTTTTTGGCTATGTAACCTGAACCACAAATATAATTTTTTTTGGCCTGAGGTCAACATGACAATGGCCTTCTTTATCATTCCTCTTTGACATAAGAATCTCATGTTTATTTGGTACTTTTAAGATATAAGATTCTTGTGAATGTGTCTTGTACAGAAAAAGAGCTTTCATTTTCACAAGATTGCAGATGATGCTAAAAAAAATATCAAAATTGTGGTTATGGTAACACGAAAACAAAATGATCATAATAATAATGTTTATGACAGTTGGAATCACAAAATCTATTTATATGTACTGCTAAAGAAAGATCCCAGTTTATTTTAGGTTAATAATAATACTAATTTCCACTCTTGTAATGGGGTAAGTACATTTTCCAAATTGAGGGTTTATTAAAAATATCAGTATCTCAGAAGATATTGCACTAAAGTAAATTGCAATTCATATAAAGGAAAGAAAGAATACAAATAAAATATAACTTTTTAAGGCATCATTTTTATCTCAGCTGGTCATAGATCAGTAGAGCTTGTGGGATGGTCTATTGTCTGTCATCTGTCCATTGCCACAAGTTTGTGAAAGCTACTCCTAAACTACTTGGAAAATTTCCATGAAAATTTACACACACATTCATCCCATTGTCTAGTTGGTCCTAAATAAAAATTGTACTGCTAGGACATTCAATATCGCCACCACAGTGGCGATATTGAAAATCTTGCTGCTGCTCCTGAGTGGATGGTCATATTAACATGGGGGTTTTCACGAAAAGAGTTCTAATGATGTCTAGTTGGTCCTAAATGAAAATGGTACCGATCTAATGTCCAGTATGGCTGCCAGAGCAGCCATTTTGAAAATCTTGTTGTTGCTACTACTCCTGAATGGAAAGTCATATTGACATGGGGTTTTCACCAGAAGTCTTAATTTGATGTATAGTTGCTTCCAAATGAAAATGGTGAAACAGTCCAATATGGCAGCCGCAATGGCCATCTTGAAAATCTTGTTATCTTCCTGAATCAATGTTCATATCAACATAGGGATTTTATTAAAGGACTTATTATAATGTCTAATTGGTCTTAAATTAAAAAGGTGCTGCTCAGACATCCAATATGGCTGCAAGACTTCTTATAATGTCTACTTGGTCTTAAATGAAAATGGTGTTGCTCAGACATCCAGTATGGCTGCCACAGTAGCCATCTTGAAAATTATGTTATCACTACTGCTTCTGAATGAATGGTCATGTCAACATGGGATTTTCACTGAAAGACTTCTTATAATATCTATTTGGTCATAAATGAAAATGGTGATGATCTGACCTCCAATATGGACACCATGGCAGCCATGGGGTTTTCACCAGAATAATTTTGATATCTAGTTGGTTCTGAATGAAAATGATGCCAATCTGACCTCAAATATGGATGCCACTATGAACGTATTGAAATTCTTGTTGCTAATTCTTCTGAATGGATGGTCATATCAACATGGGTTTTTCACCAAGTCTTCTAATGGTGTCATGTTTGTCCTAAATGAAAAGGGTGCTGATCTTGCATCCAATATGGTTGCTACAGTGGCTAATTTGAACACCTTATTGCTCAAGAATATCATAGATGGTTTCAGTGCTCGGCAGTTAAAAAGAGGAAATGGTCTTATCTTGAATTACTGCAAATTCTTTTGGGCCAGTAGAGTGTCTGTCCCTTCAAGGGACTCTTGTTTACTGATTGTGTCTTGTCTATAAACCTTTCATTCTGACTTGATTGTTTTGAAGGAAACATCAACATTTGCCTGATGGGAGACCCTGGTGTGGCCAAGAGTCAGCTGTTGTCCTACATTGACAGACTGGCACCTCGCAGTGAGTATCAGTCTTTCAAGAATTAGTAGAGAACTTTTATCCAAATTCTTAGTGTCTTGCAAATTCATCTCAAGGCAACATAAATGTGTGCAAGTTTCTTAGTTTCCACATACATGCGTTGAACGCTAGATTGCTGTTAACTTGAAATTTTATTGAATTCATTAGTCTTGCAGCATTTCTGAAAATTTGTGCTCGGGAAATGTCAATTACAGTATTAGAACCTGGCCTGAATTTCATCAGCAGAACTTAAGTCTAAACTTGTATTGTAGTTTAGAGTCCAGGTATCAGATTGGTTGAACCATTTGGGCCTGAATTTCACCAAAAGAAGTTAAATCTAGATATAAATTTAAGTTCAGAACCCAGCAATTTGATTGGCTGAAAATTAATTCTGACTTAAAATTGACCAATCAGATGCCTTAAGTCTAGGCCTGACTTTAGACTTGTGTTGGTGAAATTGAGACCAATCTTTTAGGCTAAACTGTAACTTAAGAAACATGCCGATGAAATTGAGGCCTGACCTGCTTGTGAATTATTGCAGAGATGCTATGAACATTTTGACAACTATTTGTACTTTTAAAAATAGATGTTGAAGAAAATATTTGATCCTTTACCTTGTGTATGTGCAGGTGAAAAGCAGAATGTGTGTATTGTCACTGTTGTCCCCAGACCACAAATCAGAGCAGGATGCTGGTTGCCTGTTGTGGCATGTTAAATGCTGAAGGTCTCTTCTGAGGGCACCTCAATGTGAAAGGGTATTTTTATGCACTGCAGTGTTGCTTTTCAGATAATATTTTAAAAGGTCAGGGCAGCCCCAAGAAAGGCAGGGTGCATCTTAGAGAGGGCAACAAAGCATCTAGAGAAGGCTAGATGCCACCTAGGGAGGAAAGGGTGTAGCACTCTCCATATATCATCGAGGGACAACACTGTAATGTGTAGCTCATCTTACTCTGTCACAATAGGCATAGATTAATTTACCCTCCATAAACAAGCTAAGGATAACACTCTGTTGTGTTATGTAACTCCTTTCACTGTTACAGTAGGCACTAATTACTCTACCCTCATTAAACAGGCAAGGGACAAAACTGTATTGTGTTATTTAACTCCTTACACTGTTACAATAGGCACTGATTAATCTACCCTCCTTAAACAGGCAAGGGACAAAACTGTATTGTGTTATTTAACTCCTTACACTGTTACAATAGGCACTGATTAATCTACCCTCCTTAAACAGGCAACAGACAACACTGTATTGTGTTATCTAACTCCTTACACTGTTACAATAGGCACTGATTAATCTACCTTCCTTAAATAGGCAAGGGACAACACTATCGTTAAGCAATTCATTACACTGTTACAATACACATGAATTAATCTACCCTCCTTAAACAGACAAGGGACAATGCTGTATTGTGTTTTGTAACCCCTTCACTTTACAAAAGGTACTGATTAATCTACCTTGAACAGGCAAGGGACCACACTGTGTTGTATTATTTAACTCTTTACCAATGTTTTACAAAAGGTACTCATTAATCGACCTTAAACAGGCAAGGGACCACACTGTGTTGTATTATGTAACTCCTTACCACTGTTACAATAGGCACTGATTAATCTATCTTAAACAGGCAAGGGACAACACTGAGTTGTATTATTTAACTCTTTATCACTGTTACAAAAGGTACTGATTAATCTACCTTAAACAGGCAAGGGACCACACTGTGTTGTATTATGTAACTCCTTACCACTGTTACAATAGGCACTGATTAATCTACCTTAAACAGGCAAGGGACCACACTGTGTTGTATTATTTAACTCTTTACCACTGTTACAAAAGGTACTGATTAATCTACCTTAAACAGGCAAGGGACCACACTGTGTTGTATTATGTAACTCCTTACCACTGTTACAATAGGCACTAATTAATCTATCGTAAACAGGCAAGGGACAACACTGTATTGCATTATGTAACTCCTTACCACTGTTACAATAAGCACTGATTAATCTAGGCTGAAAATATGAGGATTTATATATGCATATTAGTTGTAGAATCACTGGGTGGGTTAGGGGTGATTGTGGTGAAACGGGACTGGCAAGTAAGAGAAGTATGAGGTCATGATGAATTTCTGTATTTAGTTCTCATTTCATTTGAGACAAGCGTGGTCGTGATGAATTGCATGTATTTAGTTTTCGTTTTATTTTATAAAGAAATACACAGCTCATTTGATGTTTGTTGTCAAAACTTCCATTTATTTACAGGTCAATACACAACAGGTCGAGGTTCATCAGGAGTTGGTTTGACAGCAGCTGTGATGAAGGATCCCATTACAGGCGAGATGATGTTGGAGGGTGGAGCACTAGTTCTGGCAGATCAGGGTGTATGCTGTATAGATGAGTTTGACAAAATGATGGAGGGTGACAGGACAGCTATACATGAAGTTATGGAACAACAGACCATCTCAATCGCGAAGGTAAGTCCGCTTATGGATTGTTTAGTATGGAGAAAAGTTTGCATGTATTTTAAACATTATTGTAAGCTCCAGCAAATTTACTTTGCATCAAGAATTGCCAGAAATTTCAAATTTGCAAAAATATTTAATGTACAAGAATCTGATATGTTTATTATCAGCCATGTACAAAGTTTTTTTTTGTCCCAAGTATGTCAAGTTTATAGTATTTGCAAAGACTTAAATAGTACCAATTGTTGTGCTTTTCATGGGCAAGCTAAACCATGAATTTAAAGTTGCAACAAAATAAGAACCAAGCTAATAGTCAAAGCCAGATCCCCCCCTCCCCCCCGCAGTATGCAATGGTAATTACTTGTCTGTCTGTTCTAATATACCAAGTATTTGTTCAGATTAATAGTTGATATTGGGTTGGATAAGTAGAAGGTTTTTTTTCTCAGGGAATGGATGAATCAATATATCAAACCTTTTACCCTAAGTAGAGGCCTTCATTGGCCTGTACTGACATATATATAAGTAGAGGCTTTCATTGGTCTGTACTGACATATATATAAGTAGAGGCTTTCATTGGTCTGTACTGACATATATATAAGTAGAGGCTTTCATTGGTCTGTACTGACATATATATAAGTAGAAGCTTTCATTGGTCTGTACTGACATATATATAAGTAGAGGCTTTCATTGGTCTGTACTGACATATATATAAGTAGAGGCTTTCATTGGTCTGTACTGACATATATATAAGTAGAGGCTTTCATTGGTCTGTACTGACATACATGTAAGTAGAGGCTTTCATTGGTCTGTACTGACATATATATAAGTAGAGGCTTTCATTGGTCTGTACTGACATATATATGAGTAGAGGCTTTCATTGGTCTGTACTGACATACATGTAAGTAGAGGCTTTCATTGGTCTGTACTGACATATATATAAGTAGAGGCTTTCATTGGTCTGTACTGACATACATGTAAGTAGAGGCTTTCATTGGTCTGTACTGACATACATGTAAGTAGAGGCTTTCATTGGTCTGTACTGACATACATGTAAGTAGAGGCTTTCATTGGTCTGTACTGACATACATGTAAGTAGAGGCTTTCATTGGTCTGTACTGACATACATGTAAGTAGAGGCTTTCATTGGTCTGTACTGACATATATATAAGTAGAGGCTTTCATTGGTCTGTACTGACATATATGTAAGTAGAGGCTTTCATTGGTCTGTACTGACATATATATAAGTAGAGGCTTTCATTGGTCTGTATTGACATATATAAGTAGAGGCTTTCATTGGTCTGTACTGACATATATATAAGTAGAGGCTTTCATTGGTCTGTACTGACATATATATAAGTAGAGGCTTTCATTGGTCTGTACTGACATATATATAAGTAGAGGCTTTCATTGGTCTGTACTGACATATATATAAGTAGAGGCTTTCATTGGTCTGTACTGACATATATATAAGTAGAGGCTTTCATTGGTCTGTACTGACATATATGGTTCTCTTTATGAACTTTTTTTTAAGAGTCCTGATGCTAGAGTTGTTTTGATGATTATGCTAGAGTTGTTTTGATGATTATGCTAGAGTTGTTTTGATGATTATGCTAGAGTTGTTTTGATGATTATGCTAGAGTTGTTTTGATGATTATGCTAGAGTTGTTTTGATGATTATGCTCATGAGTTCTGATGATTGATGCTTGAGTTGTTCTGGTGATTATGCTCATGAGTTGGCATTTCTGATTTTATTACAGTTCATAGGACGTCACTAGGGTAGGCAGATTGCGTGGAAAAGGGAGATGGGGGCATAGGAGACAAATATGTCCAAGTCTCGGCCTGCCCAAACTTATTTTCATAGAGTATATGCAGACATTAGTTTGGAGAAAACTGACCACCCTTAGAGTATATTCAGACATTATTATGGAGAAAACTGACCACCCTTTTGGGTTTTTTAGTATGGAGAAAACTGACCACCCTTATGAATTGTTTACATGCAGACATTAGTATGCAGAAAACGGACCACCCTTATGAATTGTTTACATGCAGACATTAGTATGGAGAAAACTGACCACCCTTATGGGTTGTTTAGTATGGAGAAAACTGACCACCCTTATGGATTGTTTAGTATGGAGAAAACTGACCACCCTTATGAATTGTTTACATGCAGACATTAGTTTGGAGAAAACTGACCACCATTAGAGTATATTCAGACATTAGCATGGAGAAAACTGACCACCCTTATGGGTTGTTTAGTATGGAGAAAACTGACCACCCTTATGAATTGTTTACATGCAGACACTAGTATGGAGAAAACGGACCACCCTTATGAATTGTTTACATGCAGACATTAGTATGGAGAAAACTGACCACCCTTATGGGTTGTTTAGTATGGAGAAAACTGACCACCCTTATGGATTGTTTAGTATGGAGAAAACTGACCACCCTTATGAATTGTTTACATGCAGACATTAGTATGGAGAAAACGGACCACCCTTATGAATTGTTTACATGCAGACATTAGTATGGAGAAACTGAGCACCCTTATGGATTGTTTAGTATGGAGAAAACTGAGCACGCTTATGGATTGTTTAGTATGGAGAAAACTGACCATCCTTTTGGATTGTTTAGTATGGAGAAAACTGAGTACCCTTATGGATTGTTTAGTATGGAGAAAACTGAGCACCCTTATGGATTGTTTACATGAAGCAGATACATTTTGATCCATCCTTTGAGCAATTGTTGACAGCATAAATATTAATAAAGTCATAATATGTATGAATTCAAAATGATGTGATGCTAACATACAAAGATGTTGATCTTACAATATTCTTCATGGCTGATGTATATTTTACTTTTGTTTACTTTAAATGTGTGATTTGGCATGCTTTGTTTTACACCCATCTCTAAAGGGAAACCTTGACCGGAGTGTGTACCCTGCCAGTGTCCACTGAGAGTGGAGCACATTATTGTCAAGTGTATCAGTTTCCAGCTTGTGAGACAGAAGTATTTTGACATTAACTGCTTGAAGAAACTGTACAAGGACAAACCACCTAAGAAAATCTTGCACTTTTCAAGTGAATGTGGTTTATACAGGAAAGTTTAATAATGTTTTAAGGATTTTACATGTATTACCTTCATCTTTTGTTTTATTTAAACTTTAAAAATGTTTTGTATTTTATGTTTGTGTTTTGTCATGTTGTACTTCACATGTACATTTATTTGGAAGGATTTATCTTCCTGGTTCTTTATTCAATTCAGGTTTTACATTTTTTGAAAATTTACCTTTAGTTGTCACTATGTAGCTGCTATTTTGCTGAGGTGCTGTAAAGCGTTACTGCAAACAAACAATTATATTCCCGTCTATTGTAGAGGGCGGGGTAAATAGTAATCCTTGTGTCCATCCAACTATCCTACTGTCCATCAATCCACCCATCCATCCTTCTATCCAGCACTCGTTAGCGCAACCAGTAAATATTATAATCACGACCTGAAGATGTATATATAGGCAAATCACTTTGCTGCAGCATTTTTTGTTTTTAGTTATTGCCCTTTGTGTTTTGTGGCTTAATGCTTTGTATGACAGAATCTTGTTAATGCAACTAGTCCTGCAGTTTTTGATGGAGTGCCATGAAACTTGGTAAATATTATCCTCATCATCTAACGATACACAAATCATAAAATCATTTGCTCCAACAATTTTGCTTGAGTTATTGCCCTTTTTTGTTTTGTGGCTTAATGCATTATGTGACAGTCTCGTTGGTGCAACTAGTTGTGCAGTTTTTGTGTTTGTTTTTTATGGATTGCTGTGAAACTTTTAACATTATGGTCATAATCTAAAGATGCACATCTTGTGCTCCTATGCTTGTTTTGTAAGAGTTATTGCCCTTTTCGACTTAAAGCTGGATGTAGTGTATGACAGAATTTGGTGAATTCAACTACTGTTGTAATTTTAGTTGATTACTATGAAACACAGCATATATTGTATCCATCATCATAAGATACACAATGACAAATCATTGTACTCGTACTATTTTCAGAGGAGTTGACAATTGTTTTTTATGGATTTATCTCCATCATGAGGTACGGTTGGGATGCAGGAGGAGCAATGGTATATTTACATAACAAATTGCTCACCATTCCATTAATTCATCATTAATTTAATCTCCCTAGGCAATGCTCACAGTGCCATCTAGAACCCCAAATATTTGGGGTGCCTCGTTTTTGTTGCACTTCCTTTTTTTCTCCAGGCCCAGGTTAGTCTTTCCATCACATAGTGTTCACAGCTGAAGCAGGCCAGGTGAACCAGGCTATATACTGCCATGTAGCAGTTTCAGTCTTGTCTTGTTTATCCAGCATCCATATATAGAACAATTTTTAAGTGCTATTTATACATCAAATCTGTTTATCTGAAAATCACCTTTATGTGACATTTTTTTAGTGGCAGCAGTTTGTGTTGGATGAACGAGATAAGATATTAGAATAGGAAAATTATACCTTGATTCTTCAGAAGTGAATTTCATTCTTTTACAGGCTGGTATCATGACCAGTCTAAATGCTCGTGTGTCCATCTTGGCTGCAGCCAACCCTGCCTATGGCAGATACAATCCCAAGAAGTCAGTTGAGCAGAACATTCAACTTCCAGCTGCCCTGCTGTCCAGATTTGATCTGCTCTGGCTTATTCAAGACAAACCAGACCGGGAGAATGATCTGAGGTAGGATGTTGGTCCTGTGATCCCAATCAGTGTTATTCCATTTATATCTACTTGGAAAGAGAGAATACCAATTTTTTTTTAGGGGTGAAATAATGATCAATTTGTTTTTCAAGACACCTCCTGATGCAGCATTTTTACAGAACATGACACACAAATTGTGAAAATGTTAACAAATATAACTTGTGACATTTTTGTTTTTTCACACCTGCATCATTTTGGGCACTTACCTTGGCAGGGCTGGACAAAACTTGTTACCAAGAACATAGATAAAAATTACTTCAGTTTTTCAGACGAGTGACAGCCTTCAGACACTGGCTGACATTTTACATTTTGAACCGATTTTTGGCTCTGGGGTCATAGACCAGGAGAACGTATGTGATGGCATGTTGTCCATCATCCATTATACCTTTAGAACAAGTTTATTATCACTGCTTCTCCTAAACTACTCGGAGGATTGCCAAGAAACTTTGCATGCACACACATTCATTCCAAAATATAGTTGGTCCTAAATTAAAAGGGTGCTGCTCAGATATCCAACATGACCACGACAGCAGCCATCTTCAAAATTTTATCACTACTCCTGAATGGATGGTCATATCAATATGGTGTTATCACTAAAGGACTTTTCATGATGTCTAGTTGCCATCTTGAAAATCTTGTTATCGCTACTCGTCCTGAACAGTCATATCAACATGGCGTTATTACAAGAAGTCTGCTTATGATGTCAAGTTGTCCTTAATAAAAATGGTTCTGAATGCACATCCAATATGGCTACCACAGCGGCCATCTTGAAAATCTTGTTATTGTTACTCTTGGGTGGATGGTCAAATGAACATAGGGGTTTCACTAATAGACTTCTTAAGATGTCTAGTTTGTTCGTAATGAAAATGATTTGACATGGACTTCAAATATGGCTGTCACAATGGCCATCTTGAAAATATTGTTATTGCTACTCTTCCTGAGTGGATGGTCAGATGAATATGGGGGTTTCACTAAAGGACTTGTGACGTCTAGTTGGTCATAAATGGAAATGGTGCCGATTGATGTCCAATATGGCTGCCATGGCAGCCGTCTTGAAAATCATGTTATTGCTACTTTTTCTGAGTGGAAATTCATATTGGCATCAGGTTTTCACCAGAAGACTTTGTATGATGTCTAGTTGGTCTTAAATAAGAATGTTGCACCCAGACCTCCAATATGGCCAACAGTGGCCATCTTGAAAACCTTGTTATCGCTACTCCACCTGAATGGATTGTCATGTCAGCATGTGGTTTTCACCAGTAGATTTCTTATGGTATCTAGTTGGTCGTAAATAAAAATTGCGCCAATCGGATTTCAAATATGGCCACCACTGTGCCATCTTAAAAATCTTGTCACTATTCCATAGAGATGGCTGGTCATCTCAATATTGGGTTTTCACCAGAAGACTTTTTATGATGTCTAGTTCGTAGTAAATGACATCCAGTATGGCCACCATGGCAGCCATCTTGAAAATCTTGATAATGCTACTCCGAAATGGAAAGTCATATTGACATTGGGTTTTCACCAGAAGACTAGTTTTTATATCTGGTTTGTCGTGAATGAAAATAGTGCTGATCTGAGTTCAAATACGGCTGCCACAATGAACATATTGAAAATCTTTTCACCAATTCTGATGAATGGATGGTCATATCAACATGGGGTTTCCACAAAATGTCTTCTCATAGTGTGCACTTTGTTCTAAATGAAAATTGTGCTGATCTTGCATCCAGTATGACTGCCACAGCGGCTAATTTGAAAATGTTGTAGCTCAAGAATATCATAGATGGTTTCAGCACTTAGCAGTTAAAAAGAAGAAATAGTCTCGACTTGAATTCCTGGAAATTCTTTGTGGCCAGTGGAGTGTCAGTCCCTTCTAGGGACTCTTGTTCACTTGATAGTTCAGTCAGATTGAATGATACTCAAAATCTTATCTAGTTGCTAAGGTTTATTCATTGTTTTCGTGCAGTGTACATGAAGCACAATTAATTGTTTACATCTTTGGTCAGTTTCATAAACTTGCTTTTGATTTGCCGAGTTATATCACCTGCTGACTAACTGTACTGCGCTTTACAAACAATTCCTAATGTGTTCATCAAAATGGTGTTGCTCATTGAGAAGCACAAGGTGTATGCATGGCCAAGAAAAGGGCAACAACATGTTCACAATCTTAAATAAATCTGCTGCAGAGCATAAACAAGCTTTAGGACAGTTGTCCTGGTTCCAATATGAACCATCTGAAATGCTGTATCTACTCAGAATATTACCTACCCAGAATTAGAAATATTTCACAATAGTACAGGTAAAACAAAACGGCAACATCTGCATGCCCAATGTCCAATAGAATCTTTTCCAAAAGGCCAGACAAGTTGTCTTCTCTAGCCCTGGTTTGTTGATGAAGTCTCCGAGGAGAACCTTTGCCTTTTCAATAGCATTATTGTTAGATTCTTCCTTCACAGCTGTGGTGCAAGTCTTCTCTGCAACAGAAGAAACCTATATCCTTAAAACTTTCACGTCACAAACTTGTCTATAAAATGTTCCTCTGATAAGCATAGGAGTCCTAACATAATGAAGGTAATGAAACTTCCCAGCATTTTGTTGAAGGAAGAATTTAACATAATTTTGAAATTTTCTTTAATTTTATGACTCTTTTGACATGCAGAGATAGAGAATGCTTTTTCCTCATGTTTAGCTCACCTGGCCAGAAGGCCAAGTGAGCTTATGGTATAGTCCTGTATCCAGGATTCTACATCTGTCTGGTGTGCATTGCCTGTCAGCAATTGCTATTTTCAGCAACTTTTTAAAAATCACTTGACATTCCAACCAAACTTTACAGAGAGCATCCTGGAATAAAGACTTTTAAATTTTTATAAATTTTGCTGTTACACCATCAGATATGGCTGCCACCTTTACTAAAAATATAAAAACCTTCAAACAACTTCTCAAAAACTGCTTTACAGAAGTTGACCAAATTTCCCAGGAAGCATCCTGTCACAAGGTCTTTCAAATTTGCACAAATGATTCTGATCTGTAATCCCATATAGCTGCCATTTAAAAAAAATAGAAGAACAAAAAAATGAGCGCTTGCAGACACACTTGAGCCTCTTGTTTAATTTTGGATCAAGTCTTTTAGGTTTGTGACACACAAGTATGATAGAAAAGGAGCCAAAACAGGGTTTTACACACTTTCAGTACCCAAGGGGTTCATACCCTTGGGATGAGAGTCTAAGGTACAAGGTTTGTTTGTTTGGTTCTTTATGGCACATCAACACAGGTAGGTTATTTAGTGCCGAGGCAGTTGGAGTAAAGTGCTTTGCCCAAGGACACATGATGGTAGCTGACCCAGAGTGGTCCAATGATATTATTCAAACACGCATCCTTTTGGTCACGAGTCCGGCACACTAACCACTGAACCACCGCAGCCTCTGGGTACAAGGTAATGCCATGTTTTCAGTGTAAAGTGTATGACACTGCGTATGCATTTTTTACTCGGGGTAATAATGATTGGTAGACATGCTGGTGATGTGATCACCACTTACTATAGTGTGTGAAATAACTACCCAGATGTTAACCATAACAATAAGCAACTTGACAGATAGCATCTGGTTTTAGATACCAATGTAGCGGTCACATGTGGTAAAACAAAATCAACATTTCACTGTTACATTGACATGAATGTATAACCAGAATTGTTTTAAAAACTGGTGATAAAAAAGAATTTGTTGGTGCAGCCCTTGTCCATTAGTTGCCGATTCACTATGTAATTAAACCCCCTGATTGGGAATGTAGTGCATGATTTTCATTTGCAGTGTATGATTTATCCCCATTTTTACATGATGTAAAAATCTGCAAAATAACTTTCATAAAAAATGCATATATAATAAAATATTTGTTCACGATTTTTATATTTATGTATATCTGATATACCCTGTAGGATCTCAAGTTTACCTTGCTGCTCTTTTGCAGGTTGGCTCAGCACATTACATATGTCCATCAGCACAATGTACAGCCACCCACCCACTTCAAACCCCTGGATATGAAACTGATGAGGTAATGTCTCATTTTGACTCTTTCAATAACAAAATAACATACTCTGCAGCCATTGTGTTTAACATTAAGCCACCCATAGAAGTTTTGCTATATTTGCATGTTTTTGAACACTGACAGACATAATAAATTTCAGCTGATTAGCTGATTTCAGCTTTTTTTCGTCAAGACAAACTGATACAATTTTGTTTGAGTATCGTATAACACTGGGGGCTTCGGCTGTTGTTTCATGGCTTTGAGTGTTTTCTGTGATCACCTGATTTTCATTTTTGCACTTGGAAGTTACATCTACTATTGGTATCCCCTTGGTATGTAATATGAGGGTGTGGGTTGTAGAGGGAAGAATATAGCTATCACTGTCTATCTGTAAGCATTTTTTACATCTACTATTGGTATCCCCTTGGTATGTAATATGAGGGTGTGGGGTGTAGAGGGAAGAATATAGCTATCACTGTCTATCTGTAAGCATTTTTTACATCTACTATTGGTATCCCCTTGGTATGTAATATGAGGGTGTGGGGTGTAGAGGGAAGAATATAGCTATCACTGTCTATCTGTAAGCATTTTTTACCCCAGAGTATCAACTCTCAAATCGTTCAACCAACTTGGTACAGATACAGTTGTCAAGCAAATTGCAAAGAGGTGTCTTTTCATACTTACAATTTTATGCTTTCAGTATTTTTTATGTTGGCATAGAAACAAAGTCTTGCATAAGTAGTATAAAAATTTAAGATGATAAACCTTAGGGTACCAGCATAAGTAGTATAATAATTGAGAGTGCTGTACCATAGAGTACTTTCAATAGGAGTCTTTACATAAGTTGGGGACATTCGGGTACGTTTAGTAGTTGTTGTTACATAAATGGGGACTTGGGGCAGGAGATGTCCCCTCTCGATGACTCTTGTTTTAATCACGATTTCTTTTTAGTCATATTTAGAGTGCAGCCTACATTTCCAACCAGTCAGAAACCTGGAATTTGTTTAACTGTGAAGAAATCCTTGATGATGATTTTTATAATTTAGATGGATATTCACCCGTTATGAGCGGTTGGCAACAGTTGCCTGCTTCTGTCACTGACATATTTTGAAACATCAACACCTTACATTATTGATTGATGAAGTAACTGTGTTCCAACCAGCAACATATCATATCACAATTAAATGTATAGCTTCCACTGGCATATAATCAAATATGGTCTACTGGTTGAAAACATTGATCTCAGTGCATGTCAGATTATATAAGAGAGAGAGGAGACGAATTGAAAATGGCTTGAAAGTCTCAGTCATGTGTGTGAGAGAGAGAGAGTTGGTTTTGGTTTCTAAAAAATCCTACAAACAATTTTACTTTATGATGTACATTAGGGCAAGCTCAGGATAACAGAAATCTAATTTAGTCCAAAAAATTTGTTGATATATAAATATGTGAGGTCTGACTTTTGTGCCATCCATTTTGTCGATCTCTTCTTAGAGGAAGCTCAATATAGCAATCACTTTGACTTTTGTGTACATGTCTGCCATTCTGTCCGTACTTTAGTCCGCATCCTAGATTAACCTCAGTGTTAAAGATTTTTACTTTCCTTTTATTTCAATACCCTTTTATCGCATTGTCTTTGGATTTGTGATATATCTCAGGGACATGCTGGACATGCAGGCCATGGTCAGGTTCTTGTCGCAGTAATTCTGTAAATCAGACATCATCGATCAGAGAAAGTCACGGAATCACTTGCACAGTCAGTTATGGTGTAGATGGAGGGAATTAATGGATAAAATTCCTTTCCTAAAATCTTTCCATCAAACTCCAGAAAAGAAAAAAAATGTCTGTTCGAGACTCTGTTCATCCAAGGAGCCTAAAATTATTTTTTAAGAGATTTCAGTGCTCTATGCAGGGTTAGAAGTGGACCTCGAAAACCCAAAAATTTCATTTTGACCTTTAAAACCTAAAAAAAAGCTAAAAATAACTGAAGAAAACCTAAATAAATTTTAAAAAACCTAAAAATCGGAAAAAATGATGAACGACTCTACTCCGACCTCACAAAAAATGCTTTTTTGCACACGTTAAGGCTGATAAAAGAAAGTTGGGAAAGAACTTGATGATAAGTAGCTTATTTTCCAGTATTTTTATAAGGGCAAGTGATGAAACAAAGAACAATGTGTTTTGTTTGTCAAAAGATGTTGACACTGGATCAACTGGTGAAACTGTTTGGAAGTCCCATGGCAATAGTGAAAAGCTCATAAAGAATGAAATATCAGCAATAGGGATGAAATATCAGCAATAGGGATGAAATATCAGCAGTAGGGATGAATGTTTTTGTGCTTGAACATGGAAAATCCATAAAGAGTCATAAACTCTGGCAAATAAGACTGCTGGCACCAAAACTGATGTAGATGAAATTCCTTCAACCCTCCCCCCACCACCCATCTGACCCTGCTCCCAAGTCCCATCAGCTTCAATATGTTCACCTATGCCGAGAATAAAGTTCTTAAAGCTAACATTTGTTAGATTTTACTTACCATAGCCAATATTCTTTCTAAGTTTATATGCATTTAATTATATTGCTTGAAAATTAAATTTTTGTCCTGGAAAAGTGTTTGAATTTCCTGATTAAATGTCTATATGAACCATGTTAAAACCCCTAATTAAAGGAATTCATATCCTTGTTACATCTTTGCAGATCAGTGTTAAGACTTAGAAATATGCAGGATTCAGTCTAGGTTGCATTTTTGTGCAATGGTGCAAAAATAAATATTGATGGCCGAATCAAATATGAGTGACGTGTCCACACTATGCTGTATTATAATATTCTAAAATTGTTGAATTAAACAAGTCCAGCATTCTCAAAGCCATGTATAAATAAGGTCTGATCTTTAACACATTTTTGCATGAGTCGCAATTATCCATTGAGCATGAATTGGCTAAAGTTTTAAGTAAAGTTTTGTGGTTGAAATTGGTTCGTACATGAGGCATGCTCAAACAAAGGAGTGATTCCATTGTTTTTCAGTTTTGTTAGCATTTTTGCATTTGATGGGCTCTGAACACGTCAAGTGTTGACACTGCTTGCTAATTGCATTGAGCAAGGGGCAGCTGGTCACATCTTTGGCTCACATGTGGAATGATGACATAATCTGAACCGACGGGCATCAGAGTTGAATTTTAACACTTTTAAGCCACTGTGTTAATGCCAAGGTCATAAGAAATTAATTGATGGTGCGACTTTAGGCAGTGTTTTAAGGAAAAGATCTTTAACATATACTTTAATAACCAATTAGCTTAGTGTTGTTGGCAGTGTTGGCTCCCTTTGATGTTAAGTGTAAATGATTGATCTTGACAGGTGTTTGATTTGTGCTTCATACAGGTGGTAGTATTGTTTTTACCATTGAAGTGACATCCATTGGTTATCAGCATAGTTTCGATATTTTGTATTCTTTATTTGGATTATTAATTGTAGAGGTTAATCCACAAAATTAAATACCTACAAATATGCAAACCTTGACAAGCAAAACCATGAATTTAAGTACCCATGAAAATGTCTTTCTTTTTCATTACAAAACTATTAAAATATCAGACCCACGAAAAGATACTACAGTATTTCATAATTTTAGTAGTTCTCGTGGTCACTAATAATTTTAGTAGTTCTCGTGGTCACTAATAATTTTAGTGGTTCTCGTGGTCACTAATAATTTTAGTGTCCGTTCACATTAATGATTGATCTGCAATTACAAAAATTTTTGTTTATATGATGCAACTGAATGTTCCTGTTACAATTAAAAATTGTCCAATGATGTGAACAAATTACATTGTTGTATCTATCTTAGCCAACTTCATTTGTTGACTAGCAAAAACTCAGTAGGACTGATACATTATACAACCTACTAGTCCTTGACTAGCAAAAACTCGGTAGGACTGATACATTATACAACCTACTAGTCCTTGACAAACAAAAACTCGGTAGGACTGATACATTTTACAACCTACTAGTCCTTGATTAGCAAAAACTCTGTAGGACTGATACATTACACAACCTACTAGTCCTTGATTAGCAAAAACTCGGTAGGACTGATACATTTTACAACCTACTAGTCCTTGACTAGCAAAAACTCAGTAAGACTGATACATTTTACAACCTACTAGTCCTTGATTAGCAAAAACTCAGTAAGACTGATGCATTATACAACCTAGTAGTCCTTGATTAGCAAAACCTCGGTAGGACTGATACATTTTACAACCTACTAGTCCTTGATTAGCAAAAAACTCAGTAGGACTGATGCATTATAGAACCTACTAGTCCTTGATTAGCAAAAACTTGGTTGGACTGATGCATTATACAACCTACTAGTCCTTGACTAGCAAAAACTCGGTAGGACTGATACATTATACAACCTACTAGTCCTTGACCATAAAAGAATTCATGTTAAATTCAGGACCTTGATGAGAAATTTAATCTTGCTTGTTTGAATAGTTAGAAATAAACAAAATATTTATATCAGGATCAGGATTTGATTTAATTTGTTTTCAGACGATACATAGCTTTGTGCAAGAAAAAGAACCCAGTTGTTCCTGAGTCCCTGGCTGAGTACATAACAGGAGCATATGTTGAAATGAGAAAAGAAGCTAGGAATAGCAAGGATATGACCTTCACATCAGCTAGAAACCTGTTAGCTATATTGCGATTGTCGACAGCTCTGGTGAGTGAAAGACATTTAATAATCCTTTATAATTTCATAGCTCAGTTATTTCTTGCAATGTTTTGTGCACTTTTACAAATTTAGTAAGATAATCAACAAGCATTTTCAGGCTCGAAATTCACTTTTTTCAGTACCAGCAACATTTTGCTAGTTGTAATATTTTCAGCTAGAAATAATCGGGCAATTTTCAAATGTCCACTAGCGTATTTGGTATTTTAATACAAAATATCACCTGCGAGAAACTTTGAGTTCATTTTTTTTTTTCAGCCAGCAATTTACTGGCATATCAGAATTGCAACTAGCAAAATGCTAGCTTGCTAGTGTCAGTTTTGAGCCCTGGTTTTCCTAAGGGCTATTCCAGAAATGATGATGTGGGAGGGTCGGATGCCAGTACAATTAAAATAATATACCTGGTGTGTTTTTTTTTAAATTATACAATATGCATGATGGGGTCAAAAATGATTTTGCAACCTGTCTATGACATCAGAGGTTCAATATTTTCGTATGGTACCAACAAAGAACCCCTTTCTAATGTTGTACAAAAAAATTCAAAAATATTAAATGAAAGTCACGTAATGTTTGTACAAAAATGAAAGGACACATAATTCTCAACATGTTTATTGAGAGAACGATGGCCAGAAACCGATATCGATATCACAGCAACCTGGAGAAATCCAGGTTCAGCAAGCAGAGAGCACATGTCAATACCAACAAAAATATTGTTGACATGTGCTCTCTGCTTGATGAGTCTGGCTCACTCCAGGTTGTTGTGACATTGACAGATTTGTGGTAGTTGGTATTGGAATAAATATGTTGAGAATTACATTTCCTTTTGTTCTTTTTACAAACATTTTGTGGGTTTCATTTAATATTTTCGAATTTTTTGTACAACAACAGTGAAAGAAGGTTTTTGTTGGTATCATGTGACTACTGGACCTCTGATGTCATGGACATATAGGTTACAAGATTTGGGTAGTTACATGACTAGTAATGCAAATGGCGTGTACCAGGTCAAATTTCATCAACGCTGTAGTTTTGTCTCGCCTGTCAGCAGATTAAACACATAACAAATGCTATACTCGCAATTTCTGAGAAAATAAATCATCTTTCTATCGATTTGATGCAGGTATGGCTTGATGTAAGGTCATTTAAGTTTGCTAGGCTCACTAGTAAGTGGCTACCCTATGCCGACACCTTGTGGTGTCGGTGAATTCCAACTTTTCGATAGGCAATTTGTTCTGACCCGACACCCCAACATAAATGTCCAAATATTTAAAATCGAGTGGGAAGGGTCAGAGGAAACTCAGACTATGGAGGCTCAAATAAATTTGTTGTCTCAGGGGAGTAAATTAACAATATAATACTGCACCCTAGATCCTAAAAATTTCATGAAAACAAGTCGTCTTAGGGATTGCCTTTCATCTTCATATGCATTCATGCTATTTTGAATTTCCGCAAATAAATTTTGTGCATGATGTTGCTTGAAGAAATATATATTTCATCCATTGTGGGGGGTGGTATTAATTACATTTTATGCCTGGGTAAAAATAAAAAGTCCCTTCCGAACCCCCCCACACCCATACCATTATTTCTGGAATAGCCCTAAGCTGTGCCTTTTGTGAATCAAAGTAGTTTTTTCTACAGGCTGTGTCCTTGTACCTTTTTTCACATTAAAATTAGAAAGGGCATTACATAAACATTGGCAAAACATCATTGTGTTACACAAAAATAACCATCATTTGATAGCTTGTGCTATGTGGCATATTTCTCATTGATCAAGATTACTTCATTCTTTGATGTCGAACAAATCATAAAGATGTAAAGAATGTCTCATTTTTTTATGCTGGATACTTAAGTTGTTGAAGGTAAGAATGACGGACAATCTGATATAAATGCAAGTACAATGTAGATGACAATCGGAATTTGCCCTATCCTCTAGCATTGACTTGTCATTGGAGACATGGGCAGTACCTTTATTTTATGTTTAACAATGTATAGTGTGTATTTGTGTTTGACATGAAATGTATTGTTTGGGGAAATTTTCTTTTGGTCAGGGATAATTCGGGGTATTTCGATTCCAATAATCTGTGGGGAAAACCTGGATGATTCATCTTTTACTGAGAGTCCAGGGACCACCAGAATGTTGAGTTTGGGTTACCACATGTTGCAAGCATCCCTGTGGACTAAATGATACTGTCCCAGCTTGTAATTTCTTACAGAGGGGAGGGGCAGAGGGGGAATTTTAGTGATACAGTTGCACTTTTGTTGACTGAAGGTGCACTTTTTGGATGGACATTTCTTATTTTGAGAAAAGGACTTGATGATACAATTTAAAATTTCATCTTTTTTGGAAGTAGAAACAGACAAAAGCACTTTCATATGTTTATCCTACAATAAATAAACAAAAATTAAGTGAAATAAATAGAAAATAAGTTTCAGATAGGTGTTTTGGTGATATAAAGAGAGGAAGAGGGGAGAGCTTTTGAAGGGTAGAGGGGAGGGACTAGAAGGCAGAAGTGGGGAGCATACCTATTTCTATCCAGCTTGATGTAATAACTTGTTCTACATCTTTGTAAAAACTTTGCTTTTCTCGGCAACTGTAGTTACAATATATACTCGCATACAAGTGTGATCCAACTGCAAGCTGCATAGACCCACATCTACCATCACATAATATGCCAGCAGATCAGGGTCTATGCAGTTATTAGAACTAATCAGCAGAACAAACAGCATAGATCCTAATTTGCCAGTGGATTATGAGAAATCAGAGTAGGGCCTATGTTGTTTGCAGTTGGATCCCACTTTTATGTGAGTATAGATGGTAAAATGGACAACTGGTTCTTTTTCTGCTGGGAAACTATCTGATTTTCGAAATTGGTCAGACCCAAGACTGTGTCAAGTTTCAGGTTTTATTAACATGTATTTAAAAGTATTCATAATCTCCCTTTAGGCCCGGCTTCGTCTTGCAGACAGTGTTGAAAAGGAGGATGTTAATGAAGCTATGCGGCTGATGGAAATGTCCAAGGATTCCCTCAACCCAGCCCATCAGATGCATTCAAGGTAACATAGTGTAAATCAAAATGTTTTGTGAATTTTTTACATGCCTGCCATAAGGTAGGATATATTATGTTATGATGTTGTCCATCCATCCATCCTTCTGTTGAAGTATTAGATGACCAGTTCTAAATATTAGATAGTTATAAAAATTATAAAATGTATTTACATCTAGCCAGAAACCCATGTGAATGGCTTAATTACAGTATCATACTAACTGTTCATGTGAATGTTTTAATTACAATATAATAATTTCCATGTGAATGGTTTCATTAAAATATAATTTCCATGTGAATGGATTCATCACAGTATAATAATTTCCCTGTGAATGGATTCATCACAGTATAATTATTTCCATGTGAATGGTTTCATTACAATGTAATAATTTCCATGTGAATGGTTTCATTACAATGTAATAATTTCCATGTGAATGGTTTCATTACGATATAATTATTTCCATGTGAATGGTTTCATTACGATATAATTATTTCCATGTGAATGGTGTTATTACAATGTAATAATTTCCATGTGAATGGTTTCATTACAATGTAATAATTTCCATGTGAATGGTTTCATTACAATGTAATAATTTCCATGTGAATGGTTTCATTAAAATATAATTTCCATGTGATGGTTTCATCACAGTATAATAATTTCCATGTGAATGGTTTCATTAAAATATAATTTCCATGTGAATGGTTTCATCACAGTATAATAATTTCCATGTGAATGGTTTCATCACAGTATAATAATTTCCATGTGAATAGTTTCATCACAGTATAATAATTTCCATGTGAATGGTTTCATCACAGTATAATAATTTCCATGTGAATGGTTTCATCACAGTATAATAATTTCCATGTGAATGGTTTCATTACGATATAATTATTTCCATGTGAATGGTTTCATTACGATTTACAACTAACTTTCCATGTAAAAAATACTTGTAAATGACCTTAAGACCTTTTGGTATATTTACTTGCTGCTTTTGTTTGTTATCCATGTGTTTTGAATTGTCAGCTTACATGGAGTAAATAGTTGATATTAGTATCTAATTAGACTTACTCAGAATTACTGTTTATGAGAGGAGGCCATACAAACTTGTCACTTTTATGAAAGACTTGTTATTTAGCTGAGATACCACTGCTTCAAGCAAGACAATTGTTAGTAGTCACTATTTTCGATTTATCAGTGACTTGGACAATTACAGTCCGTTTCCTTCAGAATGTGCTTAGGGGATAGCTGTAGGAATATAAATAGTGGCCTTTATAGACCTCAATCCTTAATGTTGACATTAATGTTACATTTTTATGTTCCTATCACGTTATCTTTTGGTCTATACATCCATCTGTTCAGCCGTAAATTTGTCATTCAATCCATACATCCATCTGTTAAGCTGTAAATTTGTCTTTCAGCCCATACATCCATCTGTCCATACATCCATCTTTTCAGCTGTAAATTTGTCTTTCAGCCCATTCATCCATCTGTCCATACATCCATCTTTTCAGCTGTAAATTTGTCTTTCTGGTTATGCTTAGCATTAAGATCAGTTTTCAGGCATTTGGATGGGGCATTCATGTTCCTCAAACCATTTTCTAAGTATTGAAAGGAAGATTGATTTTTAGCAGTGGAATATGGGAAAACATACACTATTGTTTCTTTTGTTACAGAGCCCAGAATGTCACAGACCAGATCTTTGCAATAATTCGCGAGATGGCTCCTTCAAAGGGAGTGAGAACAGTGAAAATCACCGACGTCATGGAACAGTGTACTTCAAAGGGATTCAAACCTGATGCAGTAGATGCCTGTCTTGAGGAATACGAAGAATTGAATGTGTGGCAAATTAATCAAGCTCACACTAAACTCACATTTATATAAAGTGATACACAGCACTTTATGTCAGACATTTTTGCTCATTTATTGTGAACAGACAATATGCATGCATTGTGGGTAGGAATTGCAGTTGTAATTGTAACCAGCAGCCACATTGAAAGGAGAAATTATTTATCTGATGTTGTTATTTGATTCAGCACTCGGAGTAAAGAATTGAATAAAATTTAAAATTAAAATTTGTCATTTGGGATCACTTTTACGTCAGATTTAATAATTTTAGAATTTAGACTTTTGAATACCGTATGTACTTGCTTTTAAGTTATCTCACTGCAAAGAATATAGACTCTGATCTGCCATCACATAATAAGCTGGCAGATCAGGGTCTATATTATTTTTTCTACTGATTACTCCAAACAAATTGCATAGACCCAAATCTGCTGGTGTATTATGGGATGGCAGATCTGGGTCTGTGCAGTTTGCAGTTGGACTTAAATTTTAAGCAAGTACATAACAGTACCAAAATTACCAGATGATACACACCACCCACATATAATTAGTACAAGTGTATCCCAAGATCTCTTTAAAAAATGTTGGAAAGCTTTTTAAAACAAAACCAGACATAGGCTTCTATAATGTTTTTAACCCAGTTTTCTTGGTCTGCAAGTTATGTCATCATGTCACTAAAACAAAAAAATAAGAGATTCGAAGAATTTTTAGACATTGTTCATCTTGATAAACATCTTCTTCCTGTATTTGCTCAGTTGCATTATCAAGGTTAATAACACCATGTCCCCATCAAATTGATGCAAACTCTTAAATTACATTCAAGAGTAACTTCCACAGCTCGAAAGTGCCATCCTCACACATATATACTAGCATATAAGCAAGGTCCAACTACAAACAGCTTAGACCCTGATATGTTTTAATGGAACAAAGCTTACTCTGACTGGTGTAATGTAGTTAGCAATTATTAGGAACGGTGTAATGTAATTGGTAATTATTAGGAAAGACTACTTTGAGTTTGAGACTGAAGTTCATATTATTTTCCAAAGAGAAGTTTTGTTCTCTAAAATTTCCTAAATTGTTATCGGGTTTCAGATGCCTCTTTTTTTTCACTGAACAAATCATGTTTGAAATAGCTGCCTGAAATATTTTGTAACAAGTGTTAGACAACCACTATTGAGTTGAATAGTTGGACACCGTATTTTCATGGGTGTACTGATTAAGAAAGTAGGTTTTGAAAATCATTGATGTATATTAATTCATATAATTTTAATCAGTTTGAAATACAAAAGATTGTATAATTTAGGTGTACATGTAGATAACTGAGTATTGCTATAAAAAACTAATAATTTTTTAGTAAAATAATCAGCTTGTTTTGCAGCAGAAATTCTTTGCAAGACTTGGAGATGGATAGTACAGAATTCTTCAGGAAAGCTATTTGCAAAAGGATACAGCATAGTTCAAACTGAAAATTATTTATGTAATAAAGATCTTACATTTTACCAAATTTGTGTATCATTCTTATGTCCCAGGTTAAAAAGGTGTTAAGAAATCATGGAATACCCAATTTGTATATCATTCTTATGCCCCTGGTTCTAGCGGTGTTGGGAAATCATGGAATACCTGATTTGTGTAAATCATTAGTATGTCCCAGGTTCTAGAGGTGTTGGGAAATCATGGAATAGCTGATTTGTGTAAATCATTCTTATGTCCCAGGTTCTAGAGGTGTTAGGAAATCATGGAATACCTTGGAGGCCATTGGACTATACTATGGTTTTAGCTCACCTGGCTGTAAGGCCAAGTGAGCTTATGGTATGATGCCATGTCGGTCGTCTGTCATACGTCGTTCGCCAACATTTGCTTGTTACCACTCTGGAAACCATGTTTTTGATCTGATTTTGATCAAACTTGGAATATATGCTTATATCATCAAGATATCTGATAACCTCCGTAATGAGTGAGATCCAGGCATATTATTGGGTGATCTTGCATCTTATTGGCTGAGCTTGTTGCCACTCTGGAGGCCATATTTCTGATGCAGTTTTGATCACACTTGTAATATATGCTTATATTATCAAGATCTCGGACAGTTTTGATAATGAGAGAGATGCACGCATATTAATGAGATGATGCATCTGATTGGCTGAGCCTGTTGCCACTCTGGAAATAGTATTTCTGATCCAATTTTGATAAATTTTTGAATATATGCTTATATTGTCAATATCTTGGACAAATTCGATCATGAGGTGAGCTTGCATCTAATTGGCTGAGCTTGTTAACATTCTGGAAGCCATTTTTCTAATCTGATTTTAATTTTGGAATTTGGGCTTGTCATAATTTTGATAATAAGAGAGATCACATCACATACTCATGACATGAGGTGATCTTGCATCTGATTGGCATGCAGTATGTTTGACATTATTCTTCCCCGCTGTGTCTTAAAAAGAACTTGGGAATTGTTGGGGGACACTCTTTCCACCTCACTAACTGCCTTTAGACCCCTGGCTTGTCGCAATAAAAATGTTGGGACTTTATAGGTATTGTTATGTTGGAATGTAATGCATGCCCTTCATCAGACAGTTGCAGGTGAAATCCCCACATTTATTGATGTTTTGTAGAAAAAGCGTTTGAACAAATGAATACTTCCTGGATTTCAAAAGGGTTATCTTAAGAAGACGTTAAAATTTTTTGACCGTACAATTTTAAAAAGGTGAATCCCAAAAATCAAAATTTAAGAATGCTCACTGCCAACAATTCTGATATAAACGAGACTGGAGCTGTAGTAACCATTTTGTACCTCATGTCTTGCACTATCAATTACCAGAAGCCGATATTAGACCCACCAAGTATAGAACATTCACAACTTCAGTATCTGGTGATGTCATATCATATCCACAGACTAAATATCATAGAAGTTTGAATACTTGTATGAGCAAAATGCACACCTTTGATATTTAAAACAACAAAAAGGCACATCAAAATAAAACCTTGAAAAGCATTTTATTTATTATGATGTACCTAATAGCAGGTGTGCATCTGACAAACATACATATAATGCAAGCATGTATTAATGTTGTCAACAATGTATTATTTCCACATTTTACATAGTAAAGTGAATTACAATAGTTTGGGTGTATAATTAACTACTGAGGAAGTAATGCAAGGAAGAATACAAGTTCATGGTATAAAAGATACAAGTTCATGGTATAAAAGATACAAGTTCATGGTATAAAAGATACAAGTTCATGGTATAAAAGATACAAGTTCATGGTATAAAAGATACAAGTTCATGGTATAAAAGAAAGTAAAGTCATTTAATGAAGTTGCTATCATTGAATGTCTATCAATTATAAATAAGATTTAATTTGGATTTATCTATTTTCTATGTTGTTATTATTTTTATGAACACCATTTGCTAGCTATGAAAAAAATTTGAACCATATGGAATGTCTCTCTTTTTTCTCAAAAAGCATTGTGTCGATGGTGTTGTTTCTTGGTGTTATGTATTTGTAACCATCAAGTAACTAGTGAAAAATTGTCTCGGGTTGGCCACACGTGCAGGAGTTAATAAGATAATTAAAAAACAGATCTGAGATATGTAAGCTACATTCCATTCTCTGTCTAGCATATAAAATTTGGACTTGATAGGTGCTCATACAAACATATTTGGGAAGATAATTCAAATAGTTACTTAGATATTGCTTGAGCATGCCAAGGGATGAGTTGGATTTTAGGTTTTGTGTGAGGAGATAGAAGATTTTTCATTGCTTCTTGGATGTTTTGAGAAGTAGGTCAGTGATGATTGGAGCAATACCTGCTGTCGCCATTAAATTTGCCTTGTCCATGAAGCAGAGTAAAGCGTTTGATTTTTTATGCCTGGACTATATATATTTGTATGCATATTCTTGTATATTCTGTGTGTGCCACATAGCTCATCAGATATGCAAAAGTAAGTGAATTGAGATTTTGTTTTCATTTTGCTGTTTGAAAACTGAATCGATGGATGTAAAACAAAAGATCAGTTGATTAACGTTAACAACAAATGCCTACTGTTCGACTTAGGCCAGTACATTGGCATGGACAGAAAGAACTGAAGACATGATTCCTCAGTTCTTAGCTGCGGTGGACAGGTGGTTGGAATGGCGGTACGGACAATTACATGGGATTCAAGTATTCTCTCGGTTTTTATTCTGATTTAAATAACTGACAAAGAACACAATTTAAGAAATCTATACTACAATCCTAACACTCGAGTTGCTTACACAAATATAAGTCAATGGTGGCAACAAATTAAACGGGACAAACAGGAAATAAAATACATTGAATGGAAAAAATGGGTAATGCAGTATTCTACCGACATATAACGGAAACAAAACAAGAAAAAGAAAAGAAAATCGCTACCAAAGAGTTTGTTAATCACGTGGACGATTGGTCCCAGGAAGACAGCATGCAAACGTGAAAAAAACAAAAATCAATATAAATAGATTTTGACAGTGATGTATATGTTTTAGAAACATTCGTAGATTGAACAATTGAATACAAAAATGAGATGACACACTGCTTTTGGAGAAATCTACAAAGATCGAAAACCTGAAGAAAAAAAAAAAGTTTAATAAAGGAAATTAGTTTCACAATACAAAATTTAAGGATTTACTGGAAAAATAAAACGTTAGATACTTTTCAACTAACTCATATAGGTTGATGTTTTACTAAATTTAGTTGATTGTTACAATAACTCTGCACTGAAAAATAGGAATGACTCCTGTTGTTAAAGCAAGCGATGAAGAAAACAGATAGGATGTATGGAATAGCTTATTCCATTACCTTAAAGCTGATATATTTACAATTGGTGTAAGAGTCAGAATTTTACAATACAAAACATTTTTTGAAAAGGGCTGTCGTCCTAACTTTACTGAGGAAATAGTTAAATTCAGGCAAATAAATTTAGGTGATCCAGTTGTTCACAAACTAGAAAACTTAAAGGGAGAGGATACAGAGGGCATTATTCACGAACAAGAGTTATCTCGATAGATCAACTAGATGACATATACAATGTTGAACATATTTTTAATACGACAGGAATGAACTATAAAGTATGTACTCCTTAACTGGAAAGGATATGATCAATTGTTCAACAGGTGGATACCAGCTGTAAACACTATATCATTAAAGGAAAAGGAGGAAGCGCAATACATTAATAGCAGTATCAGGAAGAATGAAAACTTCAAGGTTTTGAAACGTACAAAGTTTCTAGAATGTGACGTGTGGAAAAACATCTAAAACATCTACGATATGTGAATTTATGTTGATCACAAACCCTAGAGGAAAATAATAAAATAAAGCACATCGGAAAACAACACGAGCAAATGATAGCATGGTACACATGAAAAACGTGTTAAGGAGAGTTTAATCTACAGATTGCCCTAGCAGGGTAATACATTACACCACATAAACAATGAAAAGAGATGACATTAAAAATATGAAGTTCATTCCAACTACATTTCAAACGGCTGAACAAATACAATGTAATAGACTACAATCATAAGCACATATACAACTTTTCTCGAACGTTATACAAACAAGGCATATGAATAGATCCAACAACACTATCAACTATGCATTTTTGCTGAATACAAAGTTTGCCAAGTGCAATGTTAACACATCCATAAAATCTTCTGTTGCAAAACTTACCACAAACAAGACCAGTGTCAAATGTTATGTGAAGAGCTTTCACACCACATGGATGAAGTAAAACCCATTACACCTTTTACAGTGTATACAAATACTTTCTTTGGAGATAAAATTGTTCCTGTGGAATGGCAGAAGTTATGCGAAGTACAACACGACCTTCGACACAATTTTCGCAGAACTTTCATTTGACTTGAGTAGTAATCGAAATTAAACAACAAAAATAAAAAGGGTACAATTGTTCCCAAGTTAACGTGTACCGTAGATACAAATCGTGAAAAATGTTAGAAAGGCAATAGGACAAAACTGAAGGAGGAAATGGAACCAGATTGAAAGGTAACATAACTCACCTGTACCAAGCTTTTAGTAGTCTCCAGTAGCCACTGTAAACAATATCATGAAGACAATAAATTCAGACTCAAATGATCTTGACAACGAAATGTTGGCATCTTCTTTAACAAAAGGTTATTTTTGCTGTTTTTATCTTTATATTTTTACAACCTTAACATTTAATCGGCACTATATAGCCATTATTGTGCTGATGTGTCATTAATCTCTCTCTCAATCTCTGTCTGTCTGTCTGTCTGTCTCTCTCTCTTTCTTTCTCTCTCTCTCTCTCTCTCTCTCTCTCTCTCTCTCTCTCTATATATATATATATATATATATATATATATATATATATATATATATATATATAATACTGTGACAGGTCATAAAAAATATAGAACATTTAAAAGAAGTGTTCTTTTGATGGTATCCAAGTCAGATTACATTCTCTGTAACAACCTCACAAGATTGTAAATATTAGTCTCTTCATTCAGTAATTGATCGCAATTAGTTTCTCTAATCAGCCAATTTGTAAATCCACATTTCTCTTTAAAACTTGCTTCATGGTCACTATTCGTTGATTCAGTATGCATAACACCAACCTTTATCACGCTTGTTGACATGTGAGAATAATTGGGTCAAGAAGAGAGTTCCTAATCTTTGATGCACGTGGTTCTGTTGGTACATTACAAAGGTCATGGGTCCGAAGTACTTCGAGGTCATGGACACCAGGAGTTTGCATTACAGTTCCTATTACATATTACATAATATAGAATACGAACTTTGCTTGGTCATCAGCAAGTACATACGTATACAGTTATGTTTGTTACAAACATTGATACTGACACGTTTAATACATACAGTAAGTTTTTTTCTTCGAGTATACAAACATTCAATAAATACTAAAGATATATACTTACGTATACATACACACATTCCCAAGCACACTTATACATGCATATGTTATATATTTCACATATATTATATATGTATATACATATACCCATACACTTGCGTACATATATATACATATATGCACTTACACATACATACATATACACATACATACATACATACATACATACATACATACATACATACATACATACATACATACATACGCAGGTATAGACATATACACTTGCATTCATGTATACATGGAGCATGATACGAGGTAAGTATACAACATGTTAATGCGTGATCTGTAAAATACATCAGAATATGTTCGTTCAATCACATGCGTGTGCTTAAATACAAGCTGTTTCGGCACAAGACACAACAAGTATCATCAATATATAAGCAGTATTCAAAATGCTTTTCTTAATAATGTCATAAGAACATTATACATGAAATATGAGAGATTGTAATGCATCCATTAAACAATATAATGGTGATGAGATGACAGTAACTGTGAATTTAAGCAATAATAATAATAATAACGAATTAATGAAATCATGTATATTTAAGTAGTATTCATCATATTATTATGTTCAATTAGTGCTCTATGAATATAATTTCCCATATTTCTAACCTCGTTAGATTTAGTGGAGTTTAGTAATTTGATAAATTTAAAAAATAAGAGTTTACATACTTCTTTCTTAGCGGCAAATACCATTGACATTCTAATACAAAGTGATACTTATCTTCCAGCACGTTGCAAAAAATACAAATTCTTTAATCAAGTGGGGTGCAATGTGGTCTCTTCCTGATTCAATATGTAAAGTATGGGCAGATATTCTTATTTTTGAAAGGGCTATTCTAAATAATGTCACTGTTACTATATCCAAATACGCCTTGAAGCCAATATGTGGTGACAAATTTCTATATAATCTAGCTTTTGAAGATTCTCTGATTCATGATTGCCACTTTTGGATAATCTGACACGATAGCCGTTGTTTGACCTAAGATAAGAGAGCCTTTATGTTCCCAGCACTTTGATTTATCTACTCTTCACCCAGACCAAGACTATTCAATATATTCCGGACTAACGATGCCCATTGGTGTTCTTTCCATTACGGCTTTCTATGCCAGTAAGCATTAGCTTATATATGACAGATATACATTTTCTATTATCTGAGGAGAAATTAGTGTGTCAAACATTTCACATTTTGCCTTTGGGGGCACATTTCCAAACTTGTATAAATATTTATCGATTGCAAATAATGCTTTTGAAGTTTGTGCGCTTAAAGTATTTTGAGCAAGTTGAGCAAGTGTGAAAGAACTCCCTGTTGTAAAAACAGTTCCAAGTAATGCAATTTTCCAAGTAATGCAATTTTTGTAACAGTTCCAAGTAATGCAATTTTTGTAACAGTTCCAAGTAATGCAATTTTTGTAACAGTTCCAAGTAATGCAATTTTTGTAACAGTTCCAAGTAATGCAATTTTTGTAACATTTCCAAGGAATGCAATTTTTGTAACCTCTGAGTCTAAGCCTTTATAAAAGAATAAAGAATCAACTGCTATTTTTCCTTCCTTACGGAAAACCATAATTTTTGTTTTGTTTGTATTAACTTTAAGACGCCAGTTATCATAATATGCACTCAGAGCATTTAGGCCCTTTTGCAGATCCTGTTTTTACTCAGAAAATGTATAAAATCATAAATAGTTGTAGCATACCCAAGTCAGCACCATGAAAACCACTGTTAATAAATTCTTCTTTAATGTCATTAATAAACATGGAAAATAAGAAGGGCGACAAGCATTTCCCTTGACGCACGCCAGTTACACATACAAGTTCTTCCGCAAAGGTATTATTGAATCTGACTCTACTTTTTTTCATACATTGAATATACAATATTAAATATTTTACCTCTTATTCCTAACTTAAATAATTTATACCATAACATATCCCTTATAACACTGGTCTACAGCCAAAATTCTTCCGCAATAAATGTTGTCAAACCTTACTAATTCTGGGTCACTGAGAACGAAAATGATGCTTAATATTGTTGATTGGCTTTAGTTTTAAAGATATTATACTAGGTCAGTATATACGACCCTTGACTTGGGAATGGCGGAGGATAAGTGAGTTATAACCGGAAGGGATCTCAATTTAAACCAGAAATGACTCAAATACATCTTTGACTGGATCTATGAATAAATCTATGACTGGGTTTGGACAGTACTTGCTTTTTAGGCAAAACAATGAATGATGCAATCTGAAGCTGGTATTGCGTCATACATGATATGAATTGCATCATGTTATTCCTAGAAGTCATAGATGATGCAATCATAACTAAGCTTACATCACTCTGCTGAAGAAATTGCCCTATATCAGCTCTACAAATCATACAGTGTCGTGCTCTATTATTTGTCAGTGTTTGATTTTGCAAAGGGACACATTTCTGTTTAGTCAAAGTGAGCAGAAATGCCTCATACTTGTGTGAACAATGCAGATAACTTCTGCTATGTTTGTGGTGAAGTGACTTTTGCATCACAAAAGTGCAGTATAACCACTATGGTTAAGAAAGCCTATCACCTTTATTTTGGCTGCAAAATTGGAGATCAGGACAAGAGGTGGGCCTCACACATATGCTGCAACACTTGTGCAACAAATCTTCGCCAGTGGTTGAACAGGAAAAGAAAATCTATGCCTTTTGCAGTGCCAATGATTCGGAGAGAGCCAACAGATCATATCAGCAATTGTTACTTCTGCATGGTGCCTCCAGTTGGGAAAGGGGTGTCAAAGAAGAAAAAGTGGACTGTGCATTATCCAAACATTCTGTCAGCTATACGCCCAGTACCCCACGGAGAAGGACTGCCGGTTCCTGATGCACCAGAATCATTCTCATTTGAGTCAGACGAGGAAGAGAAAGAGGATGAAACTTCTAGTCCTGAACCATCAATGTCACATGACCCATATTTTCTCTCATCCTCCTCCTCTGAACCACACCTCATAACACAAGGTGAACCGAATGACCTGTCAGGGATTTGGAACTACCCAAGAGTAAGGCAGAGCTGTTTGGCTCCAGACTACAGCAGTGGAATCTCCTGGCAGGTGATGTTAGGGTTTCCATGTTCCGTGACCGTCAAAAGGATCTTGTCCCATTCTTCTTCATGGAAGATGATCTTGTAGCCTGCAACAACACCGATGGTGTGATGGCAGCCCTCAACATCGTTCATGATCCAGATGAGTGGAGACTGTTCATTGATTCACCGAAGACGAGTCTTAAATCTGTTGTGCTGCATAATGGCAGTGTTTTACCATCAATTCCAGTTGATCATGCAGTCCATATGAAGGAAACCTATGAAAACACGAAACAACTTTTGAGGTGCATAAACTATGACCAACATCAGTGGCAGCTTTGTGGCGATTTCAAGGTTCTTGCTCTCTTGCTTGGTCTGCAGACTGGATACACAAAACACTGCTGTTTTCTCTGCGAATGGGATAGTCGTGTGAGAGATTCCCACTACATCAAGAGAGATTGGCCACTCCGACAGTCATTGGAGCCTGGGATGAAAAGTGTTCAGCATCCACCACTTGTTGAATCAAGGAAGATTTTGTTACCACCCTTGCACATCAAGCTAGGTCTGATGAAAAACTTTGTCAAGGCCATGGACAAAACACAAGCAGCTTTCAAGTACCTCCGTGGAAAATTTCCAAGGTTAAGTGAAGCTAAGATAAAGGAAGGTGTCTTTGTTGGTCCTCAGATTCGTGAACTTCTTCGAGATGATGCATTTCACCGTGCACTGCGTAGCAAGGAAAAGACGGCATGGAAAGCCTTCCAGTTAGTGGCAACAAATTTTCTCGGAAACAACAAGGCAGACAACTACAGGGAGTTGGTGGAAAACCTCCTCAAGGCATACAAAAGCCTTGGTTGCAACATGTCACTAAAGATATATTTTTTGCACTCTCATCTAGATTTCTTTCCACCGAACTGCGGAGCAGTGAGCGACGAGCACGGTGAGCGATTTCACCAGGACATTGCAACAATGGAGAAACGCTATCAGGGCAAATGGAGCCCATCAATGCTTGCAGACTATTGCTGGACAGTGACAAGAGATGCTCCATTTAATGAATACAAGAGACAAGCCAAGAAGCGCCGAGTAGACACCGAATAAGGACTAAACTATGTATTTATATATACATAATAGTTTTTTGACTTTTGTTTCAATATATTTTTTATTTATATAGCCCTTTTGCTGTTTTTTAAAGTGTTACATAAACAGGACAGGTGAAATATTATCAGGTAAAGCTACCATAAACACACGAAAAGACCTAGGTTTACAATTTATGATTAAAACTCTACTATGTACACAATATTTATAGATGTAAAATGTAAAAACTTAAATATCTTGGAAACAGTAGCCAATCAGTTGTTTTAATTGTCATATTAGAATTCAGCACATCAAAATCCCTAATAAATAGCACATTTTATCTCTGAAGCAGACGACTTCGAAAAAATTGTAGACCAGTGTAATAGAATCAAACGCTTTAGCAAAATCAGCAAACGCACAAAACAATGTTTGTACCTGAATTAATATAAAGAGCTATCAATCCATGTAATGAAAACATGTTATCAGTTGTGGACATATTTTTTCTAAAACCAGCATGAGCTTCAAGCATCGACAAATACCTCCGTCTATTATTTAAGATTCTATTAAAAAATGTTACCCAAGACACTCAAAAGGGTGATATCTCTGTAATTTTTTTACGTTATTTACAAAACCTTTCTTATGAATAGGTATAACTATACCCTCAGACCAAATGTCTGGAAAGCAACCAGTATTGAAACTAACATTAAAAATATAGAGTAAATATGGTTGCAAGATATCCTTGCCATATTCTAAAAATCCATTAAATAGATTATCTGGGCCACTGCTTTTACCATTCTTTAACTCTTTAATTGCTCTCTTCAATTCTTCGATCGAAATTACAACATTTAATTCATCAAACAAAATTTGTAATGATGCGTTTCTTTAGTGTACAGGATATTTATACCGTGGACTAGGTTGGTAATAGCAGCAAGTTTATGTCAGATACTACGAATATAGGTGGAAAATGATTCAACAACTAGTTCAGATACTACAAGAAGAAATGCTCTCATTTGACTTAGGACATTGATTAACCTCTGTATGTCATATAAGAAATACAAGAAATGCAGCATATCACAACAAAATGATAATAAGTGACATTTGGTAATAATTCAAAGAGGTGCTTTGTGTTACCCCCCCCCCAACCCTCTCATACATAAAAATATACGCATTATGAATAAGGAATATTTCATGAAATTTAACCTGTAAAATAGGAAGTTACACTTTATTAAGTGAGACAAGTAACACTGGATACAAAAAGATACCCAATCGATGAACTGTGTGACGCTCAATCATTAGACTGGACCAAGGATCAATGCGGAGACATGATTAAGTGATGCTATGTTGAATTATACTATTAACGGGATCAGCATCAATCATGACATTGATTAATGCAATCGTACATAGGAAAGGAGAAGAGAAAAAGCTTAAGAAACAATGTTTCATTGGATTTGTACATATGTTCATCCGAATGAGCTGACGGAGAAGAAGTGAAATCAATAAATGTATGAATCTACTCTATTAAATGAGATGTAGGTGCGCCAAAAATATATGAATCAGGTATATATGCTTTAGTGATAGATAAAACTTTTTTTGTCAATTACACTTTTTACGCCCAGAGTCTATATTTTATAAATGATATATTTGTAATTATAAACAAAGCGGATCGAGTCCATCATTCATGTAAACAGGAAACATTTTAAAATAAAACAAACAAACAAACAACAACAAAAAAGACCCCCCCCAATCCCTCCACCACCAACAACAACAAAAGAATGGCTTGAATTTTCAGATAATTTCTGAAAATGTTATCGTCACTAAAGTTGTAGATAGGCGATTTGTCTCGACCTGTACATATACAATCATTAATAACAATTATTAATTTCATACTTATTTGTTACTTTGAAAAATAACAGTACAACCTGCATTTGATAAAGCTGGGTAAAGCCATTTAGTGTTCACAATAGTATTTCTCTAAATACATTACCCAAACATTTTCTTTTCCATTTTTCTTTACTCATATTACTGTGTAACATTTACGGTTCAATATAATCTTCGAAAATAGTAATAAAGTTGCATGGAATTATAAATCATAAAATAAAGTTGGTCGTCACCAAGAGTAACTAAGATTGGACATGATGAGAATTTGAGAGTTTTATCAATATTTTTAGTGGGAAGTTATTAGAATCTTACAAGAAAGAAAAATATTCATTAACAATAAATAGCATGAGATAGAGACGGTAAGTTTAGAAAGAAAAAATAACAGCGTTTAATAGTTCTCCAAAGAGATGTGTAAGGGGTATGACTTGGAAAACGTGAGCTTTCCGGCAGAACATGCCATTATGAATATTGTAAATCACACTTGCTCGCATTACGTGTTGGTCTCGGTGCTCGACCCTGTCTTAAATGTAGTATTGGAATAAAGTCGCATAATCAGCTTTGTCGATCATGTGGAAATATTCGTGAGTATTATCGCGCGCGCGCCGGCAAAGGTTCAGCGAACCTATGGTCGTGGAAAAACCCATAGATGTCAACTGATACAGAAGTCAATTAAATAATAACCAGAATTGAAGCGATTGCAGTGTCTGATCCTGGTAAAGTAAAATATTACAAACATTTATTGACGGAATAAGCAATTAGACAATGATTTCCCCTTATATACCAGCATGCCGACTGTGAACCAACTCAAGCAACTCGTGCGAGAGCATGGGATACGAATACCAAGTGGAATGAGAAAAGCCGACATACTTGTAATGTTAGGACTTTCCCCAAATTAGCCGCGTATGACCGTGAAGCACCTCCGCGAAATATCAGCGCAGTATTATATTAAAATTTCTCCACGAGCCAAGCGGGCTGAAATAGCACATGTGATTGATGATGAGGAAAAACGTCGCCTCCGTATTTCAGTTGTTATCGGTACTGAGGCTGCCGCAAAAGCACGACGACTGCAAGTCCCCGAGTTTGAGTTACATAAAAGTCGTGATGATTTACAAGAGTATCGAGACCATTAATGAGGAAATCGACAAAGCTTTTGCAAGGGTTCTTGAAAAATTCACAAACTCAGGGTCAGGGTTGGACTCTGGACAGATGCGTGGAAGTTCAACTGCATATTTCCCCTTTAAAGACTTTCCTCAGGTCGAATAATATTGAAACACCAAAGAATGTTCTGCGGCGAGCAGTGATCAACGTAAAAAAAACAAGGACAATCGATGTTTCGAATGGGCGCTCTTTGTCCTCGTTGCATCTCGCGCGCGCTAATAAAACTCTTCCTTGTTTCGGGTCGGTAAATCTGCCACAACGCTTGTTTAGCAAGCCACTCTCCGTGGGTAACTTTTGGTGCGCTCGCTAACTTTTCAACGGTTGCTTCACCCTTCCAATAATCGCGGGGACTATATCATATCTTATCCATATTATATTACGGTTTTACCTCCAACGAGAATTTATACCTTCTTTGATGATCCATCTTTCGCCGAGTGTAGGACTGATCGCGTTCAAGTCATGGATGAGATCCACATCAACACGTTGACGCATATGGATATCGTTTGATACTTTATAACCAAGATCATGTCGGTAACATGCAGCATTGACGCGGTTTACAGGTTCTTCTCCAGGTTTCGGTCGATTGTTGGAATCCAGTCGTATATCCAACCGTGTCGCAGGCCCGCAATAATTGTATCTAGGTGCTAGAGGGAGCCAGACATGCTTTTTGCCATGATATTTGCTACACGGTATCCCGGGTAGCTTCGTTAGCGCAGCAGCGATATCACCGCTGACTTTTTTTAGACATTGCGTGTGAGACGCATTTGCGTCTACCGGTTCCCACAACGTGAACTTCTTTGCTCCACATCGGACACAAGTTTCCGAGATTGCGGCTTTGTTATTATGTGTGTGAACACGAGTTGGATTTGCAGTACGAGTTTTCATGCAACATCGTACGCAATATGAAGGCATGTTTGTGTTATTCAACAATTGACATTCAATATGGCATCACAAAAAAGGAAAAGCTCTGACTTTACCGTCATTGACTTCTCTGCGCAGACAAAGCCTAGACCACCCAAGCACAGTGTCATGTTACCCAACTCAGTTAGCGCACTAATCATTGGCATGGTATGATCCGGGAAAACTCAGTTGTTATTGAATCTGATAATGAGATCTTTAACGTCGGATCGTTTGTATGCAATTGCATTATCTGCAGACGATCAGCCGTATTATGACGTACTCAAGGATTGTACGGAAGCTTTTGCGTCGTCATCGTCTAATACTGAGTTCTTTTCTATTATCGACAAAACCGCTGCCATTGACGCCTTGATCCTGAAAAGAATAATCTTGTCGTGTACGACGATGTGATGCTCTAGAAAACTTCGCGACAATATTTTTCCGAGGTCGACACAAAAACACAGACGTGATCTATGTGACATAACGATAAGCGCAATTGTACAAAGTGATCCGGGACAATTGTAACATGTTGATAATATTTCGTGGTGTTGACGCGCGTCGTCTCGCAAACATTCATTGGACCTGGTATGCCGCCGACCACTCGTGGAATGAGCTTCGGAATATATTTGCAGCGGCCACCCAGTACCCGTATGGTTTTCTCAGAATTGATTTGAGTCGTGGACCGCGCAAGTATCGCGCCGGTCTGGACAAAACAAATGTAAACAATTGTGATATATATAATGTCAAAGCCTGCCATTGATACCATAACAGAGTATGCTGACCGACACACAAAGCTGTCTGCGAACAACTGAAAGTGATCCGTAATGTCATAGTCGGCCGCAAACATGTCAAAGATATGTTACAGTCGCGATAATTCGCACGGGAAAACCTCACAGAGGGCTTCGAACAAACGTTTGCACCGCTGATTAAGCCCACGCGCGAAACCGTGGAGGAGGTGAGAAAAGTTGTGAAAGCCACGGAAAAAACTGCACAGACTATTAGATGCTTCCCAGTGGCGGTTGATAAACTAGAAGAGAACATCGCAGAGGTAATTAGGAATATTTCACAAAGACAACCACCCAGGTACAATTCGGAGATAAAAACAAAGCCTCAATTCTTTACTGAAGTAACTCGCGAGTGGATCCATAAAATTCCTATGTTTGCTGCTATTAATACACGCCTCAGCTGGGAAAAAAATACATGTTAATAAATTCCCCCCCCCCAAAAAAAAGACAAATTCTAGACACATAACCGTGGAATTGCCCAAATGGGTATTTAGGGAGTTGATGGGAACATCGAATTCTGCGAGTGATGCGTGGAATCTTTTTAATATCTCGTATGAGGAATTTGAACTTGGGGACCAGGAAAAGCCGAGGAAGAATGGAAAAGATTTATGGAAAGGTATTAAAAACCAGACGAGAATCCGTCTCTTCCACCTATGCAACGGAATCGTGGTGGACCCCTTACCCCCACATTTCCATACTATTTTTTCCATGAACGTTTACGTGAAACCGAACCTGAACCCAGATCATCGTACGAACCTGAACCCCAAGCATTGTACAAACCTCAACCCCAACCATCATACGAACCTCAACCCCAATCTCCAGTGGCAAAACAGGCAAAAACGAAAAGAAAAGAGCAACGTGCATCTACACCCACGCGAACCTACACGGGAAGAATAATATGCTATATTTCGAGAAGCAGCTAAACAACTTAGTAGGTGGGCAGTGAAAGAAAATCCAAAGGAATTAGTAGGCCTAGGTGGACCGTGTGACCCCCTCGACCTTATGGATCGTTTGGAAAAATTCGTATGGTCGGTTTGCGTGGGCAACAACGTACCAGAAGTCATCAATAAGGCCGCATCGATTTGTCAGCGGTTGCTCAGATGTTGGACCACGGGACGTTTCGCTTGTTAATACACGAATTCATTGAAGACATTGATGATATATAACACACCGATGATGAGTACTGAGGAAACACTTAGTGTTTTAGGTGAAATCAATGCCGCGATGCAGCGTGTCGTTGCAAATATAACACCAAGCGTTACTTCGATTATCACATACACGTCTACGAAACCAGAATTTCATGTGGTTTCCTCTAGATCAATTACTGCTGGGAAAGGTAGCGCACTTGAGATCGCACTAGTGTCGTTGCACGTGTATTACAGTTGGCCTAATATTCGATCACGACCGTTTGGGGATCTCTTCGCGAATAACTCGTTTGTGTTCTCGGCAGAGAGCGGTAGAGAAGGTACCTGGAATGTTAATGGACTTCCTATGGGGGCACACGACATTACATCAATCAGTGATGATATTCAACGGAGTATTTCGTTGGTGACCGGCAAAGACTCTACAAAAATCTACATACGCGTATACTAACTAGCTCTGCCGTCTCAATCGAATCTCCACAGTACGAGGTTGACATCGCACAGTCGTCGCTGAGAACGGTTCTAGGTTGGCCAGAAGATATTAATAAGATACCTGCAGACAAACGAATCTTACGTATGGGATATAATATCGCGCCGTACATTATTAATATCACCACCACGATACACGTTAATCTAACATGTGACGCTAGCAGTAGCAGTTACCAAGCGAACCTTTCAGGTTCATCAAGTATCGTGTCGCAGGGTGATATATTGTTTGGATTCTCCCCAAATGCTCCACCGGGTTTTCTGCTGTAAATTACTCCCATGACTGTGTGTCTTCATTGCCACAATCCCCGGTTGACACACCTTCGTTTTACTCTTGTGACGGACACACGTTGGATCTCCGCGGCGTGACCTTCACGATACAACTGTACATTAGAGATTGACCTGACATTTAAATATAATGACGGTCGTACGTAGACATGTGATACCCGTGAGTATTGTCAACGCAAGAAAACCCGTTTACATGACATATTATGGAACTGGTCTTGGTGATGTTGTCCGGGTATTGTTCACAGGAGCCTCAAAGGTTTTAACGGCTTTATTGTCATGCGCTGCGCTAATCGCTAAACAAGTTGCAATGCGAATCGTTGATAGCATTAAAAAACGTTGAAAAATCTGGAATTGCAAGCGGTTTAATCGATTTGAGATTGATTACGACGATTAGTGACTCGAACACCACCAAAACCAGTTACACTTTCATCAACAGCAACAATGCCAGCTCCGGTTAGTAAAATTATCAATGAAGCCGCTCAACAAGGTCTGTCTGATCTGGCAATTGGAAGCGGATTACAGTTGTGGAGGCGAGCGTCGAAGCATAAGAGATTTTCAGCATTATTCGTACCCGACTAGGTCCCTGATCAACAAAAAATAGAATTACAAGTGCAAGACACGTCTAGGTTTTTTCTTCCGTGTGAGGCTTTCTTAGAAATCGAGGGAAAACATGTACAGGCGGATGAAAACGATTACCCCGCCGATGCCCGAGTTGGATTTGTCAAAAATGGTATTATGGCAGTGTTCGATAGCGCATGTTATTCCATCAACGGAAAGGAAATTGAAGCAATTCTCAACAACGTTGACATTGCCACAACAATTCTCAGACGCGACAGATACAGTGATGATTACGCGAGATCCGCTGGCCCAACTATGATGTTTATCATGGATACATCTAATCATGCAGATCATAGACAGTATACAATTAGGCGACCTCAAAATCATGCTGCCAACGCTGTCGCAGATGTCTAAGATCTAATCACTGGCGTTAATGATGATTTTAATCTTGAATTTGCGCAGCGCCAAAAACAACGTATTGGAAACTTATTGAGGTTTTCGTGTGCGACTCCTCTCGGTCACATATTTGGGTTTTGCAGAGATGCTCGCAACGTTATTTTTTGAGCCAAACACACGGTCAAGTTATTCCGTAAGGGCTCCGCCGATGATGCAATTTGGCTTCATGGAGGTACTACTGGCAAAGTTGAATTGTCAACATTAACATTGTGGATGCCTTTGCTAACAATTTCACTGACCACAGAATACCGTTTGTTGTCATTTATGCAGTCTGGAACCGTGTCAACGCTGTCGTTTCTCGCTCACAGGACAGAATAACATCGAACAAGTCATGTTCACGGACAGTTTACATGGAAAATAAGTATCCAACATGGTCTTAGCACACTAAAACACATGTTTGTGGCGTTTCAAAATGATGATCGAGATAATCACCAAGAGCGTAGTAAGATGATCTTTGACCACTTAGGAGTCTCTGAAATTTTGTGTGCGGTTAAATGGTCATCAGGAACCCTCTGAAGAAATTTTGCTTAACGTCGGAGACAATCAAGTCACACGTGCATATCACAATCTGTAGTCGTACATGGACCGGAATCAAAACGTTGACACTGGTCTGCAGATTCCCCCAAAAGACTTCAGTACGCTGTATTATGTTTATTACTATTCATTGGAACACTTGGAGTTGTTAAAGCAGTCCGTGGTCGACATGTACTTTCGTGCACGTGTAGGTGGGCCTATTCCCACCGGGGGCTACAACTGCTTTGCTGTGATCCTCTCTGACTAGACTCTGTTGTTAGAGGGGACAGGTGGACGAATGAGGGTCATTGACGCGCCTGTGGAACACTGGTAATTGTTGTAATTGAATAGTATACTTAAAATAATGTCATGTCACGAAGTTAAAGTTGGCCTTAACCAAAAACAGCTTGCAAAAGTAAACAGCGCAATAAGAAACGATTGCGCGGATACATTGAGGCTTTCTCCGAAAAAGTTAACTGGAATTATCCCCGTGTTGTTAGCCCAAACATAACTTTACAAGTTAAAGGAAGCCAAACAAAAGAACACCTCAGTGACATTACCATTATCAACGTCAGAGGTGACACAAATGCAAAAGAGCAGTGGAATATTTCTATTCCTTTTGGCGATTCCAGCGTTGTGGGCGCCTGCGGTACCCGCGGTTGCAAAAGCGGCTGCTTTAGGGGCCGTCGGAACTGCATACGGGATATCTCTGAAAAAGGCAAATGGGGGATGCGTAACAGCTCGTAGACGAATAAAACAAAGCAAAGGTCTTCGATTACCTGGGGCGATACCAATCGGTCTTTGGTGACAGCCATGGAGACCCGTCCATTAACTAATTTTGATTTACTAACAATGACTAAGTCAGTCAAGCATTTCCGAGTTGTCTTTATGCGTGATGAACTTGCGTATATGACCCCCTCCCCCCCCCTCCCCCGCACGCAGGAAACCGGCATTGTTAACCTGGATTCGACAAGAGGACCTGGAACTCATTGGGTCGCATACACTATAACACCTCAACAATTTTTATATTTTTACTCGTACGGGCTTTCACCGCCACTTGAAGTTATTGAGTATTTACATGGTGGCTTTAGCCACTCGACGATCGCTGTTTTATTTAGCGCTGCCGTTGCAAAATCGGCTGGATGGCCCCATATGTTGACATCTTGTTGTTAAAGCACTGCATGCACTCGAGCGTTCACCAACCCCACGCGCACCTGTTGATATTACATTGTTATTTAGAAAGTACGCTGTCTGTCGATATTTACGGACAAAGAATCGCCCGACGCCGCGCTGATGTGGATTTGACTAGGTTTGGCACCAAAAGCGGATTTAATCGAGTTTACCAGTCTTGTTGTTGTTGACGTCGACCCGGGCGAACTTTTTCAAGATCAAACTGGGAAACTTAAAACATCTAACGTGGACATCAACGATATTGTTTTGAAGCAGCGAGGCGCCGTCGTGAAAACCTGCCTGAAATAAATGAAATCGTGGGAATAAGAGACTTGTGTATCGGTTGCGTGTATCTAAGGATACGTCAATGAAATTTCACCCGGGTGCTAACAGCCATACCCTCACCAATATGCGTAGCAACTTCAGAAAACGCAGTTGAATGAATATTAACCAACGAAGCAGAGAAAAATAAACTGAAGGCATAGTAAATGGTCGACTTGTTTTCGATGCTGTCGGGGATGCTTTTGATACACCTAAACCTCACATCTTAATTGTGCACAAGTCTGGAACATACTTGTTTATCTTAACCGGAATTAAACGCGGATAAGGTACAGTAACAATAGTGGACAATGATAAGCGACTTGATGGTCTGCCAATATCACATATCAACGATGGTAATGTTGCAGAATCTTTCACATTTACACTAGCAGGGTTGCTTGTCGTCGGAGATGAAATTCAGTCTTTCTTTGGTGTTTGTGTTTAAGATTTGTTTATATATATCTAATAGATTCTGAACGCGATGACGATGTTGCGGAATTTACCGACGGGGTGATTGATGACCTGACAAAGGATGCTAACATCGATAGTAATTTTTTTCCCACTTGTCCACGAATATCTACTTCAAAATGATGTTACCAGACCCTCATATACGCTCAAATATAATCTAAGCGAGGGCAGAATATCAAAATCAACCGTTGGGACCACCCTGACGTGTCACTACCCACTCGAGGCTAGCTTGGAGTCATAGCATTAGCACAGGAACACGCCAGACAAAAAGATACACCACCGTCGGGGGTGAAATCAGCCAAAGACTGTTTCTTCAATGATGACGGTCCCATCGATTATGTGAAGCCAACATTGACTCAACTAAGAAAAGAAAGATCTCGACTGTTATTCAACGAGGTTGCACTTGTCCGCGTAACACTTCTTGGACGAAAACGACCGTTAGAGGCACAAAGCAAAGGCGTAATCGGTGTGTTTCTACATGAACGTAGTGACAAACCCAAGGAACGCATAATCGAAGCGGAACAGCTGCGAGATGAAATCACCAAGAAAACCATTTTAATCGTAAAATATAAACACGTGTGTGAGGTTGCAGATACCATTTGTGGACTCGCCCCGTCAACAGCCGTTGGCCTTGGTGTTGCTGGAATTGTGACCACGGCAAAAAATTATAGACGAGCCAATCGAAATCGTTTTCAGAGCTATATCAATGGCAACCGGCGTTTCGGTTGGTGCTGGCAAAATAATTTCGATAAGATTACATTCATGAATACGTGTTTAATCGGAACTTCTCACAGCGGCACAAAGATGTCTTAATACAGTCAATAAACTATACTCGGTGGCACTCGACAAATAAAACAATTTGCATGGCGGAGTTTGAAATGGTGCTCGAAAACCACCGATGTCTCCGAGCACAGATACGGAACCGTGGCGCTAGCAACCTAAAACAGGTTGTGGATTTACAGGCAGTAAAAGTCGAATAAATATTTGCCAGTGTACATAGGCGCTTCATGGCGCTTGTGGATGCACCCGCGGGACAAACACGCGTGTGCATAAATCCTATGTTGCAGGATTTGGAACCACGAGTAGTATGATAATAGCGATTTGTTTGGTTACTGATCTAGGTTAAAGTCTTCTAACTTTGCTTGGCGGGCTTGCGCGTGGGATGTGAGGACAAAGTCATATGGGGAGGGTAGTAGGCTTTGACCAAGATCAGTAACAAAATTACGAAACAGCTATTATCAAACTACTTACCAAATATGCATAAATTTAATATTTAAGTTGTTTATTATCAATATTATTATTATTATTATTATTATTATTATTATTATTATTATTATTATTATTATTATTATTATTATTATTATATGGGGAGATCTCACCGGTTCGGGTTTTGTATAGTTGGAACAGGCTGGAGTATTTTTCTCATAACAAGTCACGCAGCGTATCATTTTAATGGTTTTGAAAGTTTATTTTTTAAAATAAATCATGCATAGGGTGTAAACGTGTTTTTGGGTGCTGGATTGTAGGGTATGTGATGAACTGCAATCAAAAGCTTAGTGCAGGGTAGTTGGGTAATGAGTATGTGTGGGATTGTAATAAAAAAGTGAGTGCCGGATAATCGGTTGTGTGTGTGTGTGTTGGATTGTAATCAAAAAGTGAGTGCCGGATAGTCGGGTGTGTGTGTTGGATTGTAATGAAAAAAGCGGGTGCTGGATATAAGGGTGTGTGTTGGACTTTTAAAAAAAATTGGGTCCTTGATAGTCGTGTGTGTGTGTGTTTGATTGTAATCAAACTTTAAACAATCTATTTCCCGTAGACCCCTATACATTTTCAAACATAGAAACGGTCTATTAGGCTCCCCAAGTTAACATTACATTTCTGATAGACCACTCAAGTGACACCCACATGTTAAACCTATTGAGAATTTTACCATAGGATTTCCTGTCGATTTCTAAAGCTTTTTAGGTCTATAACAATCCCCAAGTTAACATTACATTTCCCGTAGACCCCTATAACGGCTCCCACACGTTAAACCTATAAACAATTTTAACATAGGATTTCCCGTTTAGCTCTCAATCGTCATATTTTGACGTCAACTTGAACAATGTTACCATGTAACCCCAACTGAGTTCAACCACGTCTAACAGTGTTACCATTTACTATCAATGTTAAACATATAGACAATTTTAACATAGGATTTCCCGTTTGACTCCCAATTGGCACATATATGACATGCATGACATGTGCACAAATAGTGTCAATGTACTTTAATATATAAACTGTGTATTTTTCAAACAAGCACGAAAATTTAATATAAAAAAAGTTGGAAGAAATGAGATACACCAGTCGCTAACGATGATACTAGAGTCGCCCTTGGTGTTGAGCTCTCAGGCATACGAAATTCTGGCTGAATGAGATTACAGTTGAATACGTTGTTAAATAGAAAGGGTCGCTGATTGGCTGAAAATACGAGATATTTTTCTGAAGAAGCCTAAGAATGGGCAAGTGGAAGCGAGACACAGCAGTCGCTTTTTTTAGGGCAGAGGCTTCAAATCGTTTGTTAATGTTATAGTTAAAGTCTTTTCTAAATCCCTTGATAGATTCTCATCATGCTAGGCATTAATCATTATAAAGCTAATACAATTCGTTCTCGTTCACACGTTTTACCTTAGGGTCAAAGTATTCACCAAAGAAAATTTGCGTTAAGGTTTTGGCTACCTTTTTTTCTTCATTTGTTTATATTTCCTACACTCCTTGATAGATTCTCATCATACTTAACACGAATGATTATGAAGCTAAGAAAATTCATTCTACGACACGCTCGCTCGCCCCTATGACCTTAAGGTCAGGGTCACAGTGAGACAATTTGTGCTAAGGTTTTGGTTCAAATTTTTGTATTTGCTTATATTTCCTAAACTTCTTGATGTTTTTTCTTCAAATTGTGAACAAATCATCTCGAAACGAAGATGATTCATTCTCGAACATCCTCACTCAGTGTTTTGACCCTGTGGTCAATGCCACACGATTTACAACAATCCTTTGAGATCAGAGGCTCGACATGCAGGCCCTGGCCGTTTTCTTATTTCATTGCTGTCGCCGCACAGGTGTTCCTGGATGTAAATGGGGAGATCTCATCAGTTCGGATTTTGTATAGTTGGCACAGGAGTATTTTTATAATAACAAGCCACACAGTGTATTATTTTAATGGTTTTGAAAGTTTAATTTTTCATAAATCATGTATAGGGTATAAGCGTGTTTTTCCGGTCTTACCACAAAAGTGTAGTAATTTTGCAAACATTACGGTCTATGGGAATTAAATTAGGTCTTTCTGCCCTGTAGTAACAATTATACCCTTTGCTTAAAGGACCCAAACATATTTCTCACTCGTTCTATTGGCCAGTTTGAGCACCGTTTCATAAGTTGCCTCGCTGTTGTGTAATTTGACACTTTCATTTACAGCACCAGTCTTTAGTCATGCTGGAGTTTTGAAACAGATATCACATGAAAGCATTAAGAACTGTTGTACATAGCATTTTCTTCGCAGCGCTATAAATAACCCTTGTCCCATAAAAACTATAATGTCATAAATTCGAGCACATAAATGTATACCTGTAATTAACAATTCTGAAATTTCAAAACAGGAAATAAATGATTGCAACTACTGAAGTTAGGGGAAAACAAAGGATAGACTTGGGATTATATTCTGTCTAAAATTATTGCATTTTTTTATTTCCTATTTTGGCAAACTGACCCGGAAAAAAACGGACAATAAAAGAGGCTAGATACTCACTATATATTAAGTTTGGTATCTTGCTCGTGTAACTTAATTGTTTTATGGCAATATTTTCTTGATTTTTGTTTTTCCTAATTGTATTCCTTTTCTCAAATGTTTGGTTGTCTTTCTTACGGCTGGATCTCATCGATTATTGTACAATGACGCAATTGTTCTTCTTTCTGTGATAATTGACAATTACGTCTAGCAAGAAGTGCCTATTAAAGTACACTGAATTACGTTGGAGTACACAATGTCTATTTTGCCATTCAAAGACACAAATAACCGGGAAGAACAAAACCATGCACTTGAATTATGACCTTTAATTTACTCACCCGTTTTTATTACTAAGCTTTAAGAAATGATAAAGAATTGCATTATTTATTTTAGTGCTTACACATTTTTACGGGACGTTTTAGCGATTTCAGTCTGAGTCCTCTAAGTCGCAAAATTTTATCCATTCCTAAAATAACCCACTCACGGCAATCTGTGGGTACGGTTCAAATGAAAACAAGATGCAAAATACAAACAATACGATAAATGATCAGTTGTACAAAGCTTGTCATAATGGAGGTCTGCTGGGATTCACTTGTTGGAAGTTAGAACTCATTTATGCCCTCATAATGAAAATCTATACAGAATATATGACTACGAAGGCCGGCCATACTTTCAAAATCCTAGCATTTTTATCCTCAATGCGGCGAAAATGGGTGCTCAGAAGTGACGATGTTTGCACATAATATTCATTATAAAATCGTTGCCAAATTAATGTTAGTGTATGCAGTTATAACACATTAAAATTAACCAGGCCAAGTACAAGGCAACCCTGCAGCACACGTATATCTTGCACATGATACCTTTGGGTGTAAACAACAGTAGACACATTATACCAGACTTTGACTGCAGTGTACAGCACATCAGATTTTGACCGATGGAATATTAAATTGTTTATATTACGATAACACGGTTGCAAAGGCCGAAGCAAGTATTTCTATCTTGTAACCAGATGCTCAACTTGTCTTTCTAACTTAAACGCATTCCCTTACTCGTATTGAGCTTCACACTATACAATATATATAATTAATTTTATATAATTAATTTTTTCTTTTCCATTATTGTTTCCATCAGTCTGATTGGTCAGTTCCTACTGAATTTATTTCATTCACACCAATCAGAACATCCTCTTCTTTTTCTATCGCATACTAGAAAAAGACATCGGATGTAAATAGTGGCCATTTGGAACTGCTCGCAAGCCCATAGTTGTTATTACATCATTTCATTGACGTCACAACGACTCGATGAAGTTTCGTCACTAATCAGAATGTGCGCGGTAGTTTGAGGCAAGTCTAAACGAATGATTTCTTGAAAAGTTGCAGGAATACTATTAAAAATTAAAATACTTGTTATTTTATTGATGGTTGAAACGTCTAGTGTCTTTTTCAACACCTGCACTTCTATAAGGATCTATTCTTTTCACATCTAACTGGACGTTTTTTAGAAAAACTTGCCAATTTTGGAAGTGTCTCTTCGAATACTTCCGAAGTTGAAAGTCGAAGTTATTCGACTCGCGTCGGAAAGAAACAAGGATAATTCCATTGCGTTTGACTTCCACATGGAGCCAATGCGAACAGGCTCGGGCTTTCCGCTCATAGTCAGATAAACACCGTGGAAAATACTACAGTAGCTGCCGACGCATATACATTGTACCTTGTTTACCAAATGACATCATGTGCGCATCACATAACATCAAAGAGTTCATTACGGCTACTCGAATGAGATGACTTATTCTTGGCAGAAACATTCCCAAGATTATTTTCTCAAGCGTGAAATAACCAAGAACTGACCAATTAGGGAAGTATCACTATGTCTACTTCCGAGTCTCAATTTAACTGACAATTGCGTAACACTTCCGCTGCTCATGAGACCGCACATAACTAGCATCCTACATAGTAGTAAAAGTACGGAATCTCTGTTCTTTTCCCCCATGATCCACCGTGCCCATTAGTCTGGTTTCCTGCTTATTATGCACACAACTACACACTCTGCTACACGACTAACTAATCGGAGCAGACACTTATTTTACAATTTACCGGCCTGTGATATAGGGTTTCCAATTCAGGCCTGGTACCAGTAAAAGTCTCTTTATGAAGGAGATGATTTTGCAATTTATCCGATATGGATTTTGTTTTGCTTCAGTTGTCTTTATTTAGCAGATAGAGGCTGTAATATGGTGATTTTACTGAAAAGGTTACAGTTTGTGTCAGGTTGCCGGGAAACTGCAAGAGTTTGTGTTAGGTTGCCATGAAAACGCTAGACGTTTTCTGGTTGGCTGCATGCAAATTACAGACATTGATCCTTGTTTTGAGTGTATTCATGCATTATAAATTGCTATGTATATTGAATTTATAATATGTGTCTATGATTGTAAGTTGTACGTTAGTCAGATTATGGTCATTTTGTAAACAACATGTTTACATAGCATTTGAGTTCAAGGCCGGTTTTGTTAGCAGCTGGACTGTTATTTCCATGTCTTGTTGTGACAAAAGTCAGGTCAACAAAGTAATTTTCCATAAAAATTACCCATATTCTGATGTGAGAATTATCAGGTAGGCCAGTATTTTTTCCCATTAGAATTACTCATATTGGGATGTGACATAGGTCATGTGGGCATGTGTATGAATGTATATACAGATTTTGGTAAACAAATTCATTCCTATTCTAGAATTTCGATTTCTATTTAATATGTCGTCCCATTGAGAAACTATCTGGTCTTCTCAGCCTGTCACGTTATCCAACCATTGAACCCATCACTGAAATCGTTTTTTTAATGATCAATGAATAGACATGTATTCGTCCCACGCACCAACCCATCTCTATAACCCTGGAAAACAGACTGGTTTTGTTTCCAATAGAAAACAAATCTGCCTTTTATGTTTTTTGCGTCAAAGAAGATTTTAATTATAACATTTAAATAAAGTTTCCTTTTAATTCACTGTTTATTTTAAGATTGCTATGCGGTTTCAAACTATAGCGTAAAACACATAAAAAGTGTAAAAAGTCATACCGTTTTCGAGTGACCAGTTATCAGCTCAGCTCAGAACGGCCAATCAATACGATTCTGATTGCTAGTAGGACGTCTATCAGTACTAGAATACATCACCAACCCGTTCAAATCAACAGACACAGTCAATGGGCAAGGTTCATCCAATATTACTGTATATATTTCAATATGAGGAAGGCAACAAATCCTAAAGACGTACTTTGTCCACTTTGTCTGGACAATTTAACGTCTCCGAGGTTACTGCCGTGTCTACATACTTACTGTGAGAAGTGCCTGGGAGATTATATCAGGAATTCCTTTGAAAAAACCGGAGAAGCATCTAGGTTTAAGTGTCCCACATGTGATAAGGAGACTTTGCTGCCGTCATCGGGTATGCCCGTAGATGACTGGGCAGTGCATTTTCCTTATGATCGAATTCTGATGTCGATGCTACCTGGGGATAAGAATAAGGTAATTCAACTGTGTGAATCCTGTATAAAGGGAGGAAAACAGGAACCTGCTGATAGTTTTTGTACCAACTGCAGAGAGAATCTTTGTACAAACTGTGTCGGTACTCATAACAATGGAAAACTAAACCATTCATTGATTAATATAAGTAATCCTAGCTGCCGATCTGACACGGAGATCGGAATATCAGAGGGAGTAAAATGTACACGTCATATGCATAAAGACTTAGAATATTTCTGTAGGCCTCATGAACAAATATGCTGTTCTGATTGTTTATTTGATGATCATGGAATTTGCGAAGAAAAATTGAAATTGAAGAAACATCGGAGTGCGTTATTGAAATTTAAGAAAACAGAGCATCTGACAAAAAACATAAACGAACTCGTTGATTATTTGGATACACGTACACAAACAAACAAGAGCGCTATTTTAAAGATTGAAAGTGAAACCAAAAGCATGGTTGATGAGATAGACAACTTGATATCTTTGTTGCAAAACACAAAAAGTCGAATCATCAAGGAACGAGAAGAGTTATTGGAGAGAGAGTCGACAATTTTACACAAGCAGAATATGCATTATAGATCCTTGAAAGTTTCCCTGATCAACTCGCTCAAGTCTTATGAAAAAGTGTGTACATATGGAGACAATTATGAGAGCTTTGTAATATTGCATAAATTAGAAGATCAGATTGTGCGTTGCGAACAAATACTTCAAAATAACTATCCTGAAATAAAACAAGTGAATTCCAATCTCTGGTATGTCAAACATTTTGATGCCTTGCGAACGATGGACGTTACTGAACTGGCAAAGGTCATTGTCAAAGAAAAAATGGAGACAGCCCCTCATGTCCCTAGGATAGCAAGAAGTTCTCCACTCCAATTGACGGAGGTTGGAAGCCTTCAACCAAAACTGATTTCGAGTTTCTGTAAGGTTACCGCTTTCTGATTGCCTGTATGCAAATTTCAGATATTGATCCGCATTCTGAGTGTAATCTTGCACTGTTAAAAAAGATAGTCATAGTGGATATATTTAATACAATTTTGACAGAATTTTCCTTCAATTATTTATAAGTGTAAATTTAACTATAAGGATTGATCAATTTATTTTTTAAGCCCAGTGATGTATGAGCTTAGAAAACGACGTGCAGACTTCACTGTGTGCTCATCCCTTTTTCAGTTCCTACTAAACTGAACATAGCAACAAAAAATAGTTCAATGCTTATTGTAAAAGTTTTTGTTATTTTCAAATTCCTCTTAAGATTGAAATATCTAATTTGTCGTCGAATTGTGAAAGTATATGAAGTATATGATCTTTCACAGCCTCTCATGTTATCCAGTCATTTACATCCTAACTCATCTAATCTCATTTAATCTCCATGTATATAGTCTTCTTACGCACCACTTCACCCCTCTCACCCGATAAATGAGACAGCTTTTACTTTCAATATAAAACATCTATCTTTTCTGTTTTCAGTTCCAAGAAAGTTTTAGTCATATCATTTAAATAAACTCTCCTTTCAATTCAGCATTTATTTTAAGATTGAGGTGCAGTTTCAGACCTTAACTTATTCACATAAAAAGACGAAAATTCACGTCGTTGTAGATTGACCAATTAGTAAGGTAGTACACCATGACACTGCAATACTATCACGATCGTTAGTAGGACTTTCATGGTGTACTAGTATATGTCACCAACTGGTTCAAATCAGGGGATATACACATCCAGTATTATTCTTGCTTCCTACGATATCGTGGGTGCTATGGTATCGCTGTATTCTAAGTTTTCGGTATTTTTCTGCATAGCGCCACCTATCGTGTGCTTATCTTATATACACTGGATGACCATAAATTACTAGTTCTGCATCACAATTTGAGTTCGGGAAAATGTCGAGATTGTTGGTAAGTACTCTATTTGTAAATTGCTCCTTTGAATATCACTGCTTTCCAAACATGGCCGTACCCCATGTTCTGAAATAAAGTCTATATCTTCTTAAAATCAATATCACCGTAAACAATCTGTTAATCAGTTTATCGTCTGATAATGTCGAATGATATCACCCAAGAGTCAGATCACATGATTATCATGTTTGTCAAGAAGCAAGAGGTCGAATCTATGGTAGCATATTAAAGGCAAAATGTGAAGTATGGTAATGTCGTTGTTTACCGTAAGTTCTGATGACTTTTGCAATTGAGAGGTGTTGACATTACAAAATGTTTTATTTTATCTCTTAGGGCATTAAATGTGTATTTAAAAGAGATTATCAACTGTATAATTTTGGTTTAAAATAAAACCATTTCATATATATTATGACTTTATGAAATGATTGAAATAACATAATGTGTATTTTCGAATACGACTGTGCTAATTTTAACACTATACTGCATCAGTTAGCTGTTGGTTTGTTTAATTTAACATATTTCCTCGCCTTCCAGCTTCGTTTCAAGTTGATTACACTTAGTGCAACATATATATCAAATTGCCAAGCTTTTGACAAGTATATGCCAATTTACAGATATTTTTTCGGTATTACCGCGATATCAGAGTAACTGCCCCTTGCATAACATGAATTCTACATGGCGCCTGTCTATCGATCGTTTCCAGCAATCATCTGATGTAAACTGGAAAATTAAATGTATTTTAATAAAGAGCAAAGAACAACAAGGAGCCATATATAATATCTTGAAGGTATGTGTCTTTATGTACTTATTTGCCGGTCGCTTATTTTAAGACCCGCGATACCATAGCACTCCGGGCTACTGCATATATATATATATATATATATATATATATATATATATATATATATATATATATATATATATATATATATATATATATATATATATATATATATATATATATAGAGAGAGAGAGAGAGAGAGAGAGAGAGAGAGAGGTGAATTACATCAGCAAACAGTAACGATTCACGAAAAGACAGGTGTACTAGCATTCAAGTATTTCAATATGAGGAAGGCAACAAATTCGAATTACATACTACGTCCACGTTGTCTGGACAATTTAACCACTCTAAGGTTACTGCCCTGTCTACGTACTTACTGTGAGAGGTGCCTGGGAGATTATATCAGGAATTCCTTTAAAAAAACCCAGAGAAGCATCTAGGTTTAAGTGTCCCACATGTAAGGAAACTTTGCGGCCATCATCGGGTATGCCTGATAAGGACTGGGCAGAGCATTTTCATTATCACTAAATTCTTATGTCGATGTTTCCTAAGCATAATGATACAGTAGATCAACCGTGTGAATGCTGTAGGGAGGAAAACATGCACCTTCTGATAGTTTTTGTAGCAACTGTAGAGAAGCGCTTTGCACAAATTGTGCATAACAATGCTGAAAACCCCCCCATACGTTTATTATTTAAAATAATCTTAGCCCTGATCTGACACGGAATATCTGAGAGAGTAAAATGTTCACGTTATGTTTTATAAAAACTAATTATGTATATTCATTAATGTATCATTTATTTTAGGAAGTAAAATAAATGTTAATAAAAAGCGTGTAGTTTCTAACATGTTACTCGCTTATTAAAATACTTACACAAGTTGTATCCACACAAACTATTGTATATTAATACAAATTTATGTGCAAAAAAATAATTAATTTGACCATTCATGCAAGAATACAACCATTCACGCAAGAAAACGAGCAGCAAGGAATATAAATAATAGTTTTTTTGGTGTGGAAACTCAATTAACCTCAAAGTTGAAGTTTTTTTTTTCTTCGTTCTTTTTCATGTATTTGTATATCTTGAACAAAAAAGGCCGGTTGGATAAAAAAGGTGCCTCAAGTAGAGGTTCAAGTGGTATAAATCTTGACATATCAACCCAATTAAGCCCATTTTTACCCACGTGTAATTTTGGTTCCTTAAAATCTTGCATCCAAATTTTAAGACATCCATGGCAAAGGGTTGCAGAAAAGATATTAACGAAAAAGGGTAACCATCCCTTTTAAAAATGCAACTGGTGTAATTCATGATATATATTTTGGATCAATCCCCATTTTACATTCGCATTAATTGCAAATCTAGGGATCGTGTATAGTTAGAGATTTTCAACCTGCTGTCCCCACTTTTCTCGCCAATCTTTCTTTGCTACCTGTGTTTTCATAGTAACACTCTTTGTTATTGCTGACTGTTTTGTTCTTTACACATGTTTTAAACCTTAGTTCACAGCTTACTAGCACTTCTACATTGAGTGTTGGTGTTTTACCTCTTTTAGAGGCAGAGAGTCTTTATATTTCTTTGTTTGAAAGTGACGCCGTAATTGTCTGCCTCACTTCTGTCATCATCATCATCATCGTTGCCATCTTCGTCATCTTCGTTTTCTTAGTGTTGTTGTTGTTTTTGCTATTATTATTATTATTATTATTATTATTATTATTATTATTATTATCATCATTATTATTGATCTTGCTGATACCGTTATTTAAAAATCATTTACTCTTAGAAGATTCATCATTTCATTAGAACCATCATTTATACATTTATATAGTATTCTATACTTTAATGATATTTTCAGGCTTAAATACATGATTATATATCAAACTGTTTTTTTACAGTTCCATTAGGAATCATAAAGTTATACTGCATCGAGTGTCTGCCGGGGAACAAGCTGATGCTGGTGGGCACTAAAGGTTCAAAAGGTTTCTGTAATGTCTTTGACCTCCAATCGAACCATATCCTGGCGCATGATAATCTTCCGTCGAGACCATGGGATTTATGCATTATAGATAAGGCTATTCCAACCGTGGCAGTCACATTTCCATTTATGAGGAAAATTCAGATTTTTTCGATTCAATGCACTAATGGTGAAGCCACCATTAGTACTGTGAGGACAATTGACACAGCTCCGAGGACATTTTATGGAGTGAGCTCTCTTTCACCTGGTCAGTTGGCAGTGAGCGGTGAACGTGGGAACACAGTTTGTTGGAGTATTGTGTCAGCTGCTGAAGGGAATGTGGACACTGAGTACGATATTTGTGATAGAAACCAATCATGGTTCTCTCGTAGTGATAGCTACTTGGCTACAAGTCAGGACAAATCCCGGGTGTATATTTCATGTGGTGCTGGTGGTAGTGATCCTAATCCCGCCGTGTACTGCTGCTCCGTGGCAGACGGCGCGAGAATATTCAGGTACCAGCATCCCCAACTGACATATCCGTTGGGACTCTGTGTTGACATGCAGGACAATATTTATATCTTAAATTCTGAAGGTTCTAAAGGCATCCACCAGGTAACAAGCGATGGAGAGTTGATACAAATATTTCCAATTGGAGAATCCAACACAATTTGTTTCGATGAGAAAGAAAAAGAACTTTATACAACGTGTCCTCTGAAAAATGAAATTAGGAGATATCAGCTGGTAACTTTCTTCATTTTTCAAGCGAATAAATCGAGAAAAGATTGTACAAATAAATAAACATAACTATTTAGAATCATTTTATACGCTGCAGTATTATTTTGCATTTAGAAATAAGAATTGAAATGAAGAGGAATTTCAGTTAAATAATAACTTCAGCTATATTTCTTAGAGAAGTGATCAAGGCTTTAAAATGTAACAGTTGTATTCGATGTTTTATAGCACAGGCTTGTTAATTCTAAGATACAACATAGCAAAATATTATTAGTACTATGGATACATATCCATGACAACAATGTTGTATATTTTGTTATATTTTTATTGATCGAGAGAGTTTTAAATAATTTTGTATGCATTACGAATATATTTATAGAATACACAAACTAAAAACAATATCGAACTTGAAAAGTTACTGATTTTCCAGGGAGAAATCATGCATGAAATTCGAATCTTACGAAACCCGTGAAATCGCAAAGAAAATTAAAAAATATGTCACTAATAAAACATAAGGATTTTTAGAATATGTTTCAATCATAAACGATATCAATTTGACTACTTTTTATCTGTAAATATTAGCAGATGATGAACAATAAACGGCGTAAAGACAGCTAAGATACTACTGATTAACTCTTGTAAAGTTATTCTGGAAATATGACAGGAAGAACCAACGGCTATTTTTCTTTGCACGAGCCAATATCTGGACCTCTAGAACTTTACCAGTCTATGCCCTGACGCTGATGCATAAGAAATACAGATTATCTTTAAGAGTTCATCTGCAGGTAGGAAAATAATTCATTATCGTAAGCTATCACATAATTAGCTGAAATAAAAAGTAATAATGTAATTCTAATCGGTAGTTCCTTATATGTTCATTTAAATATCACACATATGTATGCAGTTATTTATTCATTCATATTTGTAAGATGATTAAAAAGCATCGCACTAACGTTATTTTTCTTTCGTCTGATAGGTGCAGTAAGGAGGAAAAATTGATGGGAGGCAATCAGTTACTCCCTGAGGCTTTCTAAGAGAGGAAGAGAGAAATTTGTGAGCATTTTTTTTGACAAAAGCTGTACTTACCGCCCTCAAATACCGGCATTTCGTTCAGGCGTATGCATCATGTACATTACAACATCTGTTTCCGTTTATCTTGCAGTAATCTTTATTTTCAGAAAGTAAACCAGTTTTGGTTTCATATGTGTATGTGTGCGTGTATGTGTGTGCACATTACCTTCAAAAACAGGAAAACCTCATGTTAACATACCAACGTTAGGAAGGCGTATGGCATTAGCAGAAAATCCTACTGTTTCCTCCTAATAAATGTGGAGTAACGTTGTGAACTATTTAAATATAAGAATTTCGGAGATTATTAATGTTATATCGTAATAAGCTATTGTTATCTAGGCTGCTCCGAAATCTTGGAACGATATGATAACATGTAAGAATGTGTGAAAAACGAATGTTATCATTGGTGTAAGACTTGGCTTCGGAGGATCTGGAATAGACGTTTAAAGATTGTCGCTGGGAAGACTTCTTAAAATATACCTAATAGTAAAAGATACGCATTTCTTATTTTTCTAAGATTTACTATAATTCCTTTTTAAATGAGAGAATATACACACATTCACTACAGTCCTCTTAAAATTGGTGTGCACACATAAGTCACACGATGAAACCTCACAATATTGATGCGTAAACAAGTCAATCATTAAGACCTCTCAAAGTTTATGTGTAAGCAAGTCACATGGTTGGACCACTCAAAGTCATTGGGTACTTAGATGATCCACGACCTTTTTACACTGCTGCGTCAGCAAGTTATATTTGATAGAACTGCGTAGTTAGGATGAAAAATACGTATAACTAAGATATACCCTTTGAAATAACCAGCTTCATTTAAATTAAAAAATGCATTGGAAACGTATGATGATTTCTGTTGTTGAACTGTCAAGTATTAGAGTAATGATCAAAGGGAACTTAAGGTATAAAACATATGATTTTCATTCCCTAATGCTTGATCAGAAATTACAATAATGTCGACATAATCATCACCTCGAAGATATATATTATTTTGGGGTATCAATTACCTGTTAAAACAAGCGTGAAGTTACCTTTTATGACAAAAGAGATTCATATTTTAATACTGCAGTTGGTGTTTAAAATATGTTCAGTAATCTTCACAAATTCTTCAGGTCCCTTATTGGCCTATACAAGCTGGACTGAAATAATTTAGGTGTAAATTGGGGCGTGGTGTAACTTAAAAAGACATATGTACCAAGTATGGCGTTTAATGTGACGAACCTTTGTGGCAAAGTTACGTTATAATTTCCATTTATGTAAATGTAATAACTTGGGTTCATGCAACATTTCGCTGCATAACTTTTATTCCAATTTTCCCTTTTCCCATGTGTTATCAAGCTTTGAACAAATATGCAATTACTAGCTGTGCTGAAATAAAGGCCTTTTTTTAAAATTGAATTTGAACATAGTCTGACATGTTGGTAATGGGAAAGAAACGCCATATTTAACTCTTCATGGTAAACTAATTTATATAAGTAGTAACGTCAATAAAATAAATAACTAAAGTAGAAACTATTTATAGTAACCATTATATAAGGATTGTATATGAGGACCATATGCGTATCAAGGCACAAATTATAGGTTTTCAATTATACATAAATGAAAACATGTATATAAGGACGACTGCTTATAAAGACCACTTCACTATTGTTCTCAGAGTAGTCTTTGCACACAGGTTTGACTATACCTCATTTAAAAATCTGTATTTTAGATTTTATGTTTAATGATTATATCTTATTTCTTTTGACGAAATAATATGATCTGTACACAAAGTCTTTATTATTTAGTCGACATCTATCTGTGATAGTTGTGCGGTCAGCCCGTGAATTGAAGTTATGAATTTATCACTGGGACGGCCAAGATTAGATTAGAGCATGTCATCGTCGCTTATACCATCTGGCCTTGAGGAACCTCTCGTATAGTCATGACTCCTGAGAATAGTGATTGCACATGTCTATATGATTTATATTTAGTTCACCCCAACGAGTCAATGTGGCGTGTTAAACGTTGTAAGAAATAATTAAAATAAATGAAGTCATTGTACATTCACATCTCTAATTTAAATGTTATTCGAAAGAAGTAAAATATATTGAATATGAATGACACTTATTGCACATAAATAACAAAACAAGTTTTGAATGCAAATGGAAATCGATTAAAAATAAAGAAATTATATATTACATATATATATAGTTCATATAATTTACTGTTATTCCCTGTAACTATATTTAATCAGATATTGCAACCATAAGTTTATGTATGTTTTGCTCATTTCATATCAAGTATTCTTTTATTACGCTGGCCACGTGTACGGATTGTTTCCTTCCGGTCTTACACGTATATGAGAACCATGGGTTCTTCTTTTGTTGTTGTTTTTGTCTTTTTTGAATTCATTTTGTTTTTAATACAGGATGGGTCAAAAAGAAAGGAGTTGATCACATACAAATCGCAAAGAAAGTCGCGGTCATACAGTAAATCAGTTAGAAAATATTTTCTCGCGTGATACAAGTGATATCGCAGAGTGGGGGACTCAAAGGGTATATTGGCAGAGTAAACTCGCCTTCGATTTATCTATTAATACCCTTTTGTCGCCACACCCTACGATATCTCTTGTACTTAATTTTAGACCAAGCCTTTAACCAACTTTTCAAGCGACACTTGCACCTCAAAAGTCGAAATGTTGCTGCTGTTAACGGAACCGCGGGTAGTGCAGTCTGTGCATTTCATTCTCGTTCTGTCTATTATGGATTTTCCTTTATAGTTGCTAATATAAGGACGGATACTACAGAAGTGCTGATTTCTTTTTATAATCGAAATTACAATGCTAAACGTACAATTTCTTTTTGAATTTCTGCATTTAATGCTCATTTTGCTTTCAATATTTCTCTTTTAATTGAAATATTGCAAACTGTGGTATTTATTTTACTTTTTGGTTTTCCTATCGACCCCTTATTCATTGTATCATTGTATCAGGGACAGACATATATGTGTTATATACTGAAATTGTAATGGGAGACTAAAAAAAAGAAGATTTGTTGCCAAGTCTGGTATCAAGCTGTTTTATTCTGAATATTTGCACATATTTTGGAGAGAGAGAGAGAGAGAGAGAGAGAGAGAGAGAGAGAGAGAGAGAGAGAGAGAGAAAGAGAGAGAGATACGCAGGTGTGCATCAGTTTGATATAAGCGTTTTTAATACGATTAAATTATGATAAACTATTTAGAAATTGCCGACATCAATCCAGAATCCTGGTTGTAGAATAAGTTAGCAAGGCATAAACAATGGAAAGAGTTAAAGATACCATCGGATTTCTAGTTCCAGAAAGAACATATAACAGTACACATTAGGATGGGTTTTCTTTTAAAGAATGATTGAAAGGTTTTCAGATTGTAAAATCTGTTAAAATGTAACGTATTTATATAACCGTCCAATGCATACTGATGGGCTCGATTTCAGAGCCAACAATTTTCTTTAATGCACTTCCTTCTTTGACTCAAAGTTATTAGTGTTTACTCCATCCTAGATCCTTTTTCACATTTTAAAAATATATTGTGTAGATTATAAATCTTTTAATAGGTGTATACATTTAAATTATTATAAATTTCTTATACCCATGTAAATAAACACTCGTAAGAATGGGACAAATACGAGTATATTAAGAAGGGTGATTCTCCGAATCACTTGTAATATGAAAATCTTCATATCTACACCAATCTCAAATTAATCATACTGAAACTAAACAGACGAGTGTGCATGAGAGAGAGAGAGAGAGAGAGAGAGAGAGAGAGAGAGAGAGAGAGAGAGAAAGAGAGGTACCTAAACTTGGGGCTTGGGTTCTTAGTCATATATTCCCAAATTATAACTGTCTAGCAGTTTTGATATAGATTCTGAAGATTTTCTAAATATGTATTCTGCTGGTGATTCCCTCTGTTTGGTCTAGAATTTGTAGCCTATGACAATGATTTATGCATAACTAAATCTTTTCCAATGGAATCATGAAACATTGACAATTATTTATGGTTAACTATATCTTTTCCAAAGGAATCATGAAAAATTATGCATTAGAATCACGCATGAAAGCTTCTAGGGAAACTTTAGTTTTCTTGTCTGTATAAGGGTATTATCATGTACATGGAGAGTAAATGGATAGATATTAATGGTTACTTTATAAGTTGTATGAGTTACAATCAGCTTTTGTTTTCTTTTTTGTTGTTGCTGTTTTATAAAAAATGAATTAAAAATCTGTTATTCCTATCGGGCTTTAAATTGGAGATACCTTGGAATATAATATATCTCCGCAATTTTTAACAATTCTTTGTAATGAATCAGCAATTCTTCCGCTTTCTTAATGTTGCAGCTGTAACCTCTATTCGTGTTAGGACGTCTTAGATAGTCTCTACAAATTAACCTGTTTTCTCTACAGCAAACAATCTTTAAAATGTTTGAGTTCGAACTTGGATCAATTCCTGTTGACTTAAAATTTATGTTACCTTGATATAGATGTTAACTCTCGCATCATCTAGTTTATTTGTCACGCAAATGTCTGACAGCGATTTGATCACAGGTACCTTTATATATTTTTAAACATCGTATTTTTTATGAAGTACTCTTCATGACTGAGGTTCAGTTTTAAAAGTTTTCAAATTTTTCAATTAATTTATCATAGTATTGATCTGCTAATGAGACCTTTGTACAAAGCAGTAGTGTTGTCTTTTACATACATAATTTTTGCAACGACAGGCGATAAATCTATCCCTGTTCTGTAAAGTACTCTTATATTTGTATATTTTAAATCTTTCTTTTATTCGGTATCAACATTATGTAACCGTCATTGTCAATTATGTCGTCAAAAACTTTGTAAATCATTAAGTTGTCACAAAATATTTCTGAAACCGGTTTGAGTTCAGCATCCGAACGAGTGTGATATTAATTCTCGTATATGTCTGAAACATGTTTGAAAATATATTGACAAGCTAGATCTTTTAAAATGCATTTGTGCATGTTTTTTCTTTTGAAATTCAGCTCTTTTGACAATGCTATGCGAGTGTCATTTTGACTCAAAGAGAGATTTTTAACAGCTGTCAGTCATCTTCTATTTGATCAGATAGATTTAAATATAAGCTATCGCTGTATGCAAAATCAATTTTCATTGAGATACTACGTAATTTTTGCAAATAGTGAGGTGTTTTAGATAGTGTGCTTTTAAGTACTCTTAGGTCGGAAGGAGGTGGGGGGATATACTTTTGGCAACTAGGCGGATTGCAAGTTTTATATGCGTTAATCTGATTTAATCCTGTTTAATTTGGTTGGTGCACTCGCATTATCATATAGATAGCCAGGTAGATAGTAGTTGACGTTGCGGTAATTTGAATTTTTCAGTGGATCATTTTGTGTTTTTATTTATTGTGCGTGGGCGAAACTCAAGCCTGAAGACTAATGGTACTATTTTAAAATGTACATGTACGCTCGCACTGTCAGGTACAATCTGCTTTTCATGATTGTTGTTCGGGGTTTTCTTAAAGCCGTCAAATGAAAATATGTACTTCAGTGACAAATCTTGAAATATAATCAGTAAAATAAATAAAATTTACAAAACATAAGGATTCTTTAAATTTTACCATCGACAAGGAGGATATAATTCTCCGAAGTCTTCTGAAGTTCAGTGTACTACAATGGTGTGTCCTCCAAGTGTATGATATTTACCAGAGGTTTGTACTATATTTTAGTAACAGTTTTATCCTCTCAATGTATATGAAAAACACAATATGTCAATAAAATATAAACTTAGAGTTCACGAAATTATGACCGCGGAAAACATATTCGCGTGTAAAGCAAACAAAATCCACTATAAGATGAGTGTTTGAATGCTTTCCTTCAGATAGAACTCCTGATGTAGGTAAATTTACAAGGTCCTCATAATGTAGATGATGGTGATGTGTGTGTGTGTGTGTTTGTGTTTGTGTTTATGTGTGTGTGTCTGTGTAAGTTTGAAGTTATGTACCATTAAATTGAACGTGACTGAATAGAATATACTGTATCAATACTGTATGCATTCCTTTTCTATTTTGACAAAATGACAAATTCTATAAGCTTCTAAAATATCGTTGAATTATAATCATTAAAATGGCAACGATACAACTTAGAATAAAGTGTATTAATAAACTTTTACATGTACATTGATTTAGCCGCAAGATTTCTGTCAAGAATTCAATAAAATCAGTCAATAAATAAAGGTACTGTATCATTTCTGAATTGTGATTAATACATCTTGACTTGGAGTTAATGTAAATTGATTTGGTCACCTGAACGTCATTTTATGACGATAAAGGGGAAAATATATCACTTGACATGATACATGATATATATATATATATATATATATATATATATATATATATATATATATATATATATATATATATAAATTATTTATATATAAATTATATTATTCCAGAACTTGTGTACACATATACAACACCTTAAATTAAAGCTAAAATTTATGACATTGTTGTCTCTTGATTGGCGGTAACTTTTGCGCTGTATTCTCTCTCTCTCTCTCTCTCTCTCTCTCTCTCTCTCTCTCTCTCTCTCTCTCTCTCTCTGCAACATTACTATTTTAGGACATCAATCATTGGTAGTGTTACCTAGCATAAGTGTAGCAAGACCGAGATTTAATGAACTTGACAGAATGGTAACTGTCACATGCAACTGGTAAGCTGTCATATATATATATATATATATATATATATATATATATATATATATATATATATATATATATATATATATATATATATGAGGGATGAAGGAGTCCCTTTCAATGACTTGACACTCTTATTCTATCTGAGCTATACGAGGTATAACAATTACCCGTTCATATTAATGTTAGAAATTAGCTTCTGCTACCTCCCGAATCCAGCTCTCCTGTTAAGACTAATTCGTCTTTCCCGTCAATACACAATATAGAAGCTAAAGATTGTGTCTATGGGAAGAAACTCTTCGGAAATACTGCAATTACCTCCCCTTCTCACCGCTAGGAGGGCGCTCTACAGTTTCGTATTTTGCATAGAGTTAGATTTTTTTAAGAGAAAGAATTTCCCAGGTTTTTTTCACTGGTTATCCTGGCTATTCAAAAAAGACCTTGCATATCTTAGGTACCGTTAAAAGAAATTTTAATTCCCTTTATTTTGGTGTATGATTGATGGGTGTAATTTGGGTTATAGAGTATACAGCTTAAGGTAAATTGTAAAAAAAGAACGACCCGATAACTTTGTTTTACTTTTCATATATTTCGTAATTCATTTATTGTACTTTCAGAAGCTGATATTGCCTACTCTGGCAAAGTTCGTTGTCTCTATTTTAACAACTGCTAAAGATAGTGTACTTTGGACTAATTCAGGCTGATTTTTCGAGCACATGGGAATGTCCATCTTGGTCAGCTGTGTGCTTAGATCATATACACTTTCCACAAGTACAACATGTAAAGAAATTTCAGCCACAGTACATGAAAATAGCATAGAGGTATGCCAAGATTGTCTCCATTTTGCATGTTGAAAATGCAAACAATTTCATCTTACAGCTGTCACTCTCTCAGAAGTACGTAATGTCTGCAGAACGCCACCTAGGAGATTACCCATATACCGCGTGTTCTTCAGATTAAGCTTTCGCTCGGTACATGTAACATCGTACCAGTTTACCTCTATACTTTGGATTTCTCATGGTGTTCAGCCATCCGTTTACGATGTCGGTATTGTTTTGTTGTCTTATCTTTGCTTCAAGCATTGGTAACTTTTTCATGAATTCAAAAGATTAATTACTATTTGGAAAAGTGAATGCTGCCAGTGCAGTGATATAAATATATTTAAGGGAATGCAACGAGCTTAATGTATGCATACCTAATTCTGTATATGAATTGTAATCATTTTATCTTAGCTGTCTTCTGATCTGTTTAAGTTGCTTTGGTTTTCTTGCCATTTTTGTAGTGCCTAAATAGCATTATTTTCTACTTTTAAGTACTCTGCTTTTAGTTATGTTTTTTCTTTTACCTTTTAATTTTCTGTCTTCGATTTGGTTTGAATTTTATATTTTCAGCAGGGTAGGTTTTTTTTGTTTAGGTTTTAATTTTATGCAAGACATTACTTTTAGTTACCTTAATTTACGTGTATAATTTTAAGCGTGTTTTAATACTTGGATTATTTAAATTTTGGCATGTTCCGTGTACTGTGGCTGTTTAGTGTTGCATGTCTATATCTGTGCTCTATAAAAGATATTTATGCATATATGTATATGTATATGTATATGTATATGATGTATAAAATAAAAAATACTGGACTTCAATTTATCTTTTTTTTCGTCAGTACTTTTTGCATAAATCTCCATCTTTGTGGACTTAGATCCTGACCATGCGATTTTATGTTTTTGCTTCAACGAAGTGTTCAGATGTCAAAGTCCTGAGTCTTCATACCAACACTGAGTCAGTTGCCAGCGTAGTGTGGGATGCCCCTGTAACATCTCTAGCCCGAGATTACTCAGACTTTGCCGTCAGTGACCGACAATTACGGATAGCTGAACCAGGATATAATTTTGTTTTGTGCCAAACCAAAGATTGACAGAGAGAAAGTAACATTTTCTGTTAGAGATTGAAAACAGCAAAACTTAAGTATCATAGTCTTCTATAGACATTAAACAAGATCGAGAGAAATGAAGATAGGCATCGTAATGGAGTGTTCGTACTTATTAAGAAAAGTATTCTCTGTCTATCTGTAAAAATGCGAAGGTTGGTAGTGCTTACACACACTATGCCTAGAAATATCTTACGTTTTAAGGTAAAGCATTTTGTGAAAGACAGAGACATATACAGCCCTTTCAACAGCCGCTTAGCTCACTTGGAAAAGAGATACTACTCAAATGATTGCCAAATGAAACAGAAACAAAACCCCTCCATCATAATTACCCCTCCTGTGTGATAGTGTATAAGTATGTTTGTGGGTATAGTGTGTGTAAGCAATGCATTTGTTTTCAATGTTTAAGGCATCACTGATGAAAAAAGTAAACACAGGAGATTTGGTTCGCATTGGTAAAACAAAATTATAAATTGGAAGATATGAATGGAGAAGTGTTCAAAGGAACTTTTTTTACTTGCTTGACTTACAACGTGTGACCAAGAAAGAAGACGACTTGTACGATATCGAAATCATTCTCGATCGAAGAGCACGTAAAGGGGGAAAACATAAACTACAAGAAGTGAAACTTCGTTGGAAAGGATATCCACTTAGTTTCGATTCTTGGATTGCTACTTCACAAGTAATCCACTATAAAAGAAGTAGAAGTGACCACCATACCGTTAAACACAGCAGCTACCTCCACTTCTCAGAGTTTCTCTCTCTAAGAACTACTGTGGGTGTGGTGTTGGGAACTTGTCCAGAAAAAATAAAATCGTCTTTTTTCTGTCATATCTTTGTGGTGAATTGTTTTATTGGAGCATCCATTGGAAATTTGAGTTTGCAACAAGTTGATAAACAATTGGGGACTATTTTACTCAGCAGTTGCATTGTTTATCTTCTTCCCAGTCCTTCGTTGAAATATACCGATAGTAACAAAAACGGTAGTTTCGCCAGCGCATGTCAAAACAACAATTCTTCCAATCACAGTAGCAGCCCTCTTCTGGAACATTTGGAAAAGCTTTCTACCTTGACAGCGAATAACTCTTCGGAGACCGCAACCATCGAACTATGAATAATCAATTGTATTTAACATTACCTAGTGACAGTTCTATGGATGTGTTTCTCAACAACACATTATGTTATTTCACAGCCAAATTACTTCAAGCCACAACATTGCATCAAAAAGCTCATTGGAAAGTAGCTTTGGTAGAGATCATTTATCCCACTCAAGTCAAGAATGTGGTTGGAGGTCAAACCACTTTCGTCGTCGAAATCTTCAACGAACAAGTTCAAGAACACTTGGACAAAATGATCCTCTCATTTACGAAGACAAAATACCATCACCAGGGAATGCCCAATTGATTATCTATTCTATGAGAATTCCTGCAGGATATTACTTTAATGCTCAAATTCGCGTCGAAACGATTGCAGCTCTTTTCAACGATCAGTTTGGCGAAGCACTGGAGAAAACTTGACGAAATGCACTGATCGAGTACCATAAAAGTCTTGAAACCTATGGTCACTAGAGGATTACATGCTTTAAAAGATGCAGCTTTGACACAAGGAAAAGAATTTCTCCAAAAATGTACTCATCGACCAACAATGTCCTTAAGAAGCTTTCACGAAAGCAGAAAAATGTGTTGATTCAAAACGATAAAACCTTTTGGTTTGCCAAGACACCCCTATAAATCTACTTCGTACTTCTGGCGAAGGCATTAAATCTTCTACGCCACAGCAAGGACAAGGTAGAAAGAGACATCCCGGGAAAAGAATAAGAACAGAAGAACAACTGACAGAGAATTTAACGTTTTTGATTACTAACTAAAAGAAGGAAAATGATACACCGAGATTCTTGAGAATGTTCCAAGTCAGAACTCAATCTGTTTTCTATTCCACCGACGATGATGACGATGCAAGAATCCCAGTTGGTGGAATTTCATCCTGTGTCGTCTTTGACAACCTCTGCACTTATCGAATTTGAAATCAAAATGCAAACCGACGATTTGATCAATCTAAATAACAGTTACTTATACCTGAAAGTCAAAGTTCTCAAAGTGGACAGTAGCAATCTAGGTATCGATGCCAGAGTAGCTCCCGTCAACAATGTCATGCATTCCTTCTTCAGCGAAGTGGATTTGTACTTGAATAACAAACTGGTAAGTAGCAGCATGGACACTTACCCTTACCGACTGTGCCTGAAAATCTCTTGATTTACGGAAAAGGAGCCAAGTACACATATCTGGATGATTCCGTGGTATGGAAACCTGACACTTTGGACAAGTTCAACGACCCAGAGTTGACTGCGGATGACTATCCTTACAATGTTGGATTTAACGACTGCCAAAAGAAGTTAAAGAAGGACGCAATTTCGAAATGATGGATTGTTTGCATTCGGACATGCGGTTGCAAGAAAAATATTTGTTAAATGGAGTGTAAGTACGCCTGAGACTAAACCGAAGTAGTACCGTGATCCAATTGATGGCTAATGCTAACGAGTACAAAACGAGCATCGAAGAAGCCAGACTGTACGTGTACCGTGTGGAAGTCTTACCTAAAGTGGGATGCGACATCATTCAAACTCTGAGCAGAACGACAGCCAAATATCCTCTACGACGAGTGGAAGTGAAAAACTTCACCATTGCCTCTGGACTCCGATCCAGAATCGAAGATAATGTTTTCCAAGGGCAGCTACCACAACGTTTGCTCATTGGCATCGTCAACAATGCTGTCCTCAACGGAGCCTTCGATCAAATTCCTTTCGATTTACAAGACTTCAACGTGTCCAAGATAGAAGTCACCCGAGATGGGCAGACGTTGTGCAACAGACCTTTTGCAAGAGGATATTCTTTATTGGGATTTTATTTCATTCCAACGAAGGCAGCGACGAGAGACATTTCCACCCTATAAAATCGGGCCAACGTCGTGTGGATCTTCAGCTTGCAGTAGCTCTGGCGAGCATAGTGAACGTTATGTTGTATGCAGAATTTGGCAATACTCGGGAAATCAACTGTTTGAGAGAAGTGATCCTAGACTATTAGTAAGAAAAGATGGAACACTAAGAACCTATGGAGATAGACACGAAGAGGATGTTTTCTTGTGGTCTTTTTGATGGAAGAAGTACAGAAAGAAAAAAGAAATTGGCAGAGGAGAAGAAACAGAGGGAACAATACATTTTGTTTCTTCAGTGGCAACAGCAACAGCAACACCATCAGAAGCTTGAATCACTCATTCCACCAATGGAGGACTGGGAAAGTGAGGCTAACCATCCTGACTTTTCTCTTCCCGTACCCATTAATCCTTGGAGTGGGGATAAACAGAGTAGGGCATGTGCGACCTGTGGTGCCTAACCCGAGAGGTGTGGTCACTAAGGCAGAGTGGTGACAGAAACCAAACGGCCATTTTCAGGGCTACCCAGATCTCTAGAAAAGAGAGATACTACTACAAAATATTGCGATTTTGTTTTATGTTTGTGTATGTCTATGTCTATGTTTACAACTAAAACTTAAAATCTCTTACCCTTTCTTTTATGTTTGTATGTCGGCATAGTGTGTCTATAAACACACCTAAAATTTGCTTGTGTGTATATTTCATCCTACTATTTTACATCCTGTAATCAAAAAGGGGGTGATGGATAGTCGTGTGTTTCTCTCTGTGTGTGTGTGTGTGTGTGTGTGTAATCACAAAGCGAGTGCTGTGTAGTAGGTTATGAGTTGGATTGCAACGAAAAAGTGGGTGCTAGATAGTTTGGTGTCAGTGATAGATTGTAATAAAAAAGCGGGTGCTGGATAGTAAGATGTGTTTTTGGATTTTAATAAAAAAAACGGGTGCTTGATTGTTGGATGTGTTTTTGTGATTGTAATCAAAATTTTAACATTACATTTCTAGTAAACCCCGATAAATTTTGAAACATTGAAACGGTCTATAAGTTATATTCATGGCGGATGTACTGTCGAAATTGAACAGTAGGCATTCTTTGTTAACTTTAATCAGCTCATCTTTTGTTTACATCCGCCGATTCAGTTTTTAAACTTAATCTCAATTTTCTTACTTTTGCATATCTGATTAGATATGTGGCACACACAGTATATACAAAAATATGCATACAAATAAAGATCATTCAGGCATAAAAAGATGAAACGCTTGATTTGCTTCATGGACAAGACAAATTTAATGGCGACAGCAGGTATTGCTCCAATCGTCACTGACCTGCTTCTAAAAACATCAAATAAGCAATGAAAAATCTTCTATCTCCTCATACAACACCTAAAATCAAATTCATCCCTTGGCACGTTCAAGCGATATCTAAATAACTGTTTGAATTATCTTCAGAAATATGTTTATATGAGCACCCGTCAAACCCAAATCGTGTATGTTAGATTGAGAATGGGATGTAGCTCACATATCTCAGATCTATTTTCTGATTATCTTATGAACTCTGACCCATGCACATGTGGCCAACCCGAGATTGTTTTTCACTATTTGTTTTATGGTTGCAAATATTAAACACTGAGAAACAACCACCATCGATATGATGCCTTTTGACAGAGAGACATTAGAAATTTTATAAATCTTAATGTAATCTTATTTATAATTGATAAACATTCAATGATAAAAACTTCATAAAGTGACTTTACTTTCTTTTATACCATGAACTTGTATCTTTTATACCACAAACTCGTATTCTTCCTTGCAATACTTCCTCAGTAGTTAATTATACACTCATACTTATGTAATTCACTTTACTATGTAAAATGTGGAAATAATACATTGTTTACACCAACATTAATACATGCTTGCATGATATGCATGTTTTGTCGGATGCATGCCTGCTATAAGGTCAGTCATAATAATTAAAATATTTTTAAAGGTTTTACTTTTATGTGATTTTTGTTGTCTTAAATATCGAAATAGTGTGCACTTTGCTCATATACGTATTCAGAAATTAGTCTGTAAATATGATATGACATCACCATATAGTGAAGTTGTGAATTTTCTATACTAGGTGGGTTTGATATCGGCTTCTGGTAATTTATAGTTCAAAACACGCGGTACAAAACAATTACTACTGTTCCAGTCTCGTTTAAATCAACTTTATTGGGAGTGAGCATTCTTAAATTTTTATTCTTTTTCTTTAACTACTCGGATACATAGGAGACTTAAGTAATTTGTAATACATGTTCATGAAAAGACTATTAATCATGCACATTTAAAAGGAATGAGGATCTCTTGAGCGAGAGGAAAAATAGATGTGAGTCTGTGTTACAGGAAAGTATGATTTGACAGGTGTAATAATAATATATGGGACAGAGTGGAATGATCAGAAGTTATATACAGTAAGTGCTCATAAATGAGCTCCAACTTAGCAAGAAATCCCCCAGATTCTTTTATAGTAATTGATTCTTTTGACAAAGGCGAGGAAATATACCACTCTTAAGGTTTGTTTATGCATGCAACTGTTCAGAGATTCCAGAAATTATCGTATAACGGGTTATTGTTGCGAACGCAAAATTAGCAATTGTGTCTAAAATTTGGTCTAACATTTTTGGCAATTGATAGTTTAGTGATTACAGATATGGGGAGGTTTTATACTAGCTGGGATAACCATCAACATTCTAAATCGAGTAAGAATCATCTATTAGGATACAGTGACTTTATTTATGCTACACAACATTTTATTGACAACGGATCAAAATATCTTATTTACCATTCAACGAGAATCAAAACAATCGGGGAAAACAAATCATGCAATCGGATTATGTCATGTATTTCACACGCCTGTCTGTTCAGGAGAAATATATGTCAGTGCTTATAAACTAAACTGAGCTGTTGCACGGGCTTAGAAACAAGAATTGTTTCCAGTTTGTCATGTTGTGAATTTGACTGACCACGGAGTGTTCACAATGCTCAGTCGAGGAGTATGGCGTGATCAGTCCTTTATGTTATTGATAGTAGTGGATGGGTTTATTGATTACAGAGATAGGTTTTTTTTATATTAGCTGGAACAACCAGCAACATTCTACATCGAGTACAAATTATCTGTTAGGGTGCAGTGACTTAAATTTATGCTGCACAACATTTTATTGATGACAGATCAAAGTATCTTATTTGCCATTGAACGAGGACAAAAAGTCGGGAAGAACAAATCATGCAATCTGATGATGTCATGTACTTGACACACCTGTCTGTACAGAAGAAATATAGTCAATCCGGCTAAGAAACAAGAATGCTGCCAGTGTTTCATATTGTGAACTTGATTGAATACGGAGAGTTCACAATTGCCAGTCGAGGTGCGTGACGTGATCAGTCCTTAAGTTTGTCCATAGTAGTGGATAGGTTGCGGTCACTTCAATTCTTTATTCACAGTGTCAAATATAGCGATCGATTGATTATTGAAATCTTCTTAAACATTATGACGTTAATAACTCGTTTTGTTATTCTTGGTTATGTACGGTACTAACGATTTAGGACGCCCGTGAAGGAAGAAACATTTACTTAGTATACTATTGGACCACTTTGCCCTATACTCGGAATTAACACTTCCGAAGATATCTCACTGAACAAGATGGAGGCCCATTTTATTTCGTTTTATGTTCAGGTTTTCACAGAATTTAAAAACAAATTGACAACACCTGCAACTGTCTGATTAATAGCATACAATACGTTCCAATAACTATACCTGAAAAGTCCTAACATTTTTTTGGTACCAAGCCAGGGGTCTAAAGGCAGTTAGTGAGGTGGAAAGAGTGCCCCCCCAAATTTCAAAGTTCACTTTAAGACGCAGCGGGAAACGAATAATGAGTTTGGCTTAAGGTCGTTGTTTCCTCATTGTTTCTAATAACTTTAAGACAAAAGACATTGTCATTGGAAGGTTCTAAAACGCGCTAAGGCCACGCATAATTTTCCTCCAATCAACCTCAAGGCCACACATTCACGAGATTATAATTTCACAATGTATGTTTTATCTTACTTCACGTTTGAATGATTTATCAGTACGCAATTCGAAGTCGTAGACCGGCAAGTCAAAGTCCGAGCTCTTATTAATAAACACTAAAAGGTGAGAATATCACAAGATATCCTTATATTAAGATTTCTGACCGTGGCCAATTTACGAAATTAACCCATGAATACGGTTCAGGAAGATGGCTGCACCAACTGAGTGGCTGATTACTCGGTTTTTGTTGACATATCTAGCCAACACATATTGTCCATAATCAACAAATAATCACTAAAATCTATCGAATCTATAAAAGAAGACGTAAATATAAATAGCAGATACCATAGATTTGTTACATTATTCTCAATGCAGCGAAAAGGGTTGCTTCGAAGGAAAACCGTCTGTATCGGAAGACTATTTTGTGGCGGGATATGAATACTTGTATCGTCATCGAAACCATATTATTTTTTTTTAGTTAACCACTTGCAAATTTGCCTTGTGAAACCGTCATTTTACCAAATCAATTTCCACAGATTTGTCACCATGTCGTATATTTATTCAATATCTGCCGCTTGATTGGAATAGCCTTATGCCGTATATTTGTTTGCATATGCCCCACTTGATTATGACATGAAACCAGATTACAATAATCTAAATGTGTAATCATTAAATAAACACTCGAAAATATGGTACGGTCTTTTGAACTGCTTACATGCGTTGTGTGAAAGATAGAGGGCAGTGAGGACATTCTCTATACAATATCTAATATCTAGGCATGTGACGTGATCGCACGGAAATAAACTGACCCTTGCAGATAAACTGTTTGTCACTTAGACCAAACATAGATACCTTTAAAGTGTTCAAGGGGCACCGCTTAAAATGTGTGTTATCACATATATTTACGCTGTTGTGACCAATGTCACATTCAGCCATCTATAACACTATTATCTTCCCTCTTCAACCTCCTTCTCCCACTTCCAAATATTTCCAGATAGGGTCGTCTACCAAAAAAGCCATATTACATAAATATCTTCATTGTGCAAAATGTGATTCCGGTCAAGTGTTTTTCAAATTTTATAAACTGCTAGAAACACTTAGTTTATGCCAATTCAGTGAATTAGTGGATTTTCCAGGAGAAATAATTTTTATAATTCACTGAAGCTAATTATTAAAATCATATAATTTTTCAATGTACGCAACAAACATCGATAACATTATGACCACAGAATTTCATTAACCATGTTGCCAATTGCTTGAGTACTAATATTTTCTGTGCTAATAAACACAAAACACAGCAGTACATAAACGGTAATCAGCTGACATTATCGCTCAGGATACCGTAAGAAATCTGCCACTTCCATCCTATAAATACATCAGCTATAAAATACGTTTAGGCATACAATACAATTTGCTTGTTCAGAGTGAATAACGGATATCTTTCATTTTTTTGTGGGTGAAACACTTAAGAACTTTCACCCAGTTGATGAAAAATATCCGTTATTCACTCGATACAAGCAAATATCCTCTATATCTTTGAAACAATCAGTAACGTACATATTAATAATCAAACGCATCTTAATGTAAAACATATATACATTCATTACTATACGCATTGAATAAATAACATCATCGGTTTAGTATGACATCTTAAGACGGCATTGTTTTTTTCTTCTTCTATACTGCTAACTATTTTTCACTCTACGTCCAAGTAATAAGAAAAACACTCTGAGTTTTGATACAATTATAAAAACAGTTCATCTGCTAAAATCAGATCTAAATAGGTATCATATATTATTATCGATATATAGAAATAACTGTTAACCTACTGTTGGAAATAATAATGAGAATAACTCAAGGATTCCTTGTAACCAAAATCTCGTGTAAGGGAAAACTGGATTTAACTTTACTTTTTTCTAAAAAATGTGACCTTGTTAGATACGCCAGATGCTTCATGTAGTCTCTTTTAGGGGCACATATTATGTATTCTGTAAAGTTAGAACCTTTGATTATGCTATGTGTAGAAACGACTTGACAATCTCAATAGCAAAAAAAGATGTCTCAGCATTCTAAGCTTCTACTACCAGAAACATAACTCAAATATAAGACGTTCTGAGGGGGCAGTTCACTATAATATAGAATATAAGTAAAGATTACAATAATTTGCGATCAACATTATAGGCAAGAAAATGGAGGAAAATTTCAATCGCCTAATATGGTGTGGTTGTAGTATATAAATACATTGTCCTTGATATGTCTGTAAAGCCATGTTATCATTAGTGTATTAATACAGAGCTTTGTCATATATATGATCAAAATCAAGATCTCGTGCAGCTTTTTCAAGAAAAGAGTGTGACTGATTATTTAATTTTAATTTATGATCATTGCATAAATACGTATAAATATCGAGAACTAATATCAGTTGTTTACGTGATGTATATAAAAGTCAGAGCAACACGAGGACATTGATTGCAAGTTTTTAAATAGCTAACACGTGCCACACATGCCAAAGTGCCACTTTTCTAATAAATACAACATTTTGAACTCCACAAGGGTGTCGAGTGCATTTTACTTCTCAACGAAAAAGTGATTGTGTTTCAAACTTACGGCCTGTAGAGTATGTACTTACTTTTCCTCTTTTTATTTGGACTTTTTGATCTATTTCAAGATCAAAATCTTCCTGTATTTAAGATGCAATTGTTGACCCAGTAAAGCATAATTGAAGACGTATTTTTATTTTCTAGATTATTACTTGTTATCAAAGGTTCATGAAAATAAAACGACGTAAACAATGTTTACACTCTCTGGGCTAAAAAAGCATACGTTGTTTACTATCTTGCCATTTGAAAGAGAAATTATAATGTTTTATAAACCACAATAAAGTTGATTATGCGTTTACAAAATGTTTTTTTTAACCCCTATACATATTGATTAAGCCATAGCAAAGCGATGTTCGATGATAACATAACCTTAATCATATTTCCCCGTTTCAAATCGATGAGCCTAATGCATCTTTTTTTCATCTATGTAATCTTACTTTAGGCGGTTAGAATACCTGCAGAAACAGCTCTGCATGCGCATCCAACCTCAACCTTGGCCACACTTCAGAGAACGTTGTGGTATGGTTCTCCATGTTAACGATAAGACGACTCGCCGAACGAGAGACAGGAACTCCAAGGTATAATAGCTAGCGACACACGAATCACCTAGAAGCAGGAGACAAAGAGTAAGAAGAAACGTAAGACGTTTCCATACTGAGAACCTACAGCTTTAAACCCATGTTCGTGACGAGTTGTGCTGGCCTTAACATTGAATGGTGAATATATGGGGAACCACAAGTTCACCCACTAGAATCGGTCCTTTTTCCTGCTAGATAAATCAGACATATAAAAGCTGGAGAAAGCCTACAAAGCGTGCCAGCTGACAGAATCAACAATGTCTGCGATTGAACAGTTGCGTTTAAATGCAAGACTCATAGATATGGTTCTAATCTTATCAGCAGATATTTTCATTCCATGTATATGATCCTGTGATATCTCTGAATACATTGAGCAAAACACCCACTTGAGCCAGGAAGTTACAGCTTGGAGAAAGGTATCTTGTTTTTCGTCTATCATCGGAAAGAAATGTCTTTGCTGGCCCCGACAAATCATTTCAGTGCGCTTGATGGAGCACTTGAGATCACGAATCGAATCTTAAAATCGCGCCTATCCCAAGAGAGAGAGAGAGAGAGAGAGAGAGAGAGAGAGAGAGAGAGAGAGAGAGAGAGAGAGAGAGAGAGAGAGAGAGTTAAACGCAAAAGCTACAACCAATCAAGAAACGAAAGTGCCACCAATATGTGATCATTCAATCAAATCTAAATTAACCTCGCGGGCGGTCATTCGGACCAGTATTTGCTTCATTCAAAGTTTTTTGTATGTGTGAAAAAATTATGGAATAAAGGTATTAATATATATATATTAATATAAATATATATATGTTGCAAATTAGTCGTGAAGCTGAGCGAAAAATAGTTTTATTTGTCTATTTAAATATCCCACGTGATGTATTTCCCCCTTTATGTACATATAATAAAGATCAGGTGACTAAATTGATTTACATCAACGCCAAATCAAGATATATTAATGAAACTTCCAAAATGCTACGGGAGGAATAAATTAAAGATTGTATCTTTATTTATTGGCTGAATTTATTGAATTATGAACAAAAATCGCGAAGCTAAATCAATGTACATGTAAAAGCTAATTAATACACGGTGTCCTAGGTTGTATAGTTGTCATTTAAGTGATTTTAATTCAAAGAGTTCGGGTAAATGATGAAACCCATATAATTTGACATGTTGTCAAAATAGAACAGGGAGCATACAATGTTGATATATTATATTATATTAAGTTACGTTTAAAACTCGGAAAGAGTCTTTAAATGAATAAAGTCGATACTATGGTTTTATAACTTCAGCTGAAATTTACGTCTCTTTATCCAAAGTTGGTTTAAATGCAATCATGTATTATTGCATATGTATACAATTTAATGGTGCATAACTTAAAAATTACACAGTCACATACAGAGTCACACACACCTCATCATCATCTACATTATGAGGACCTTGTAAATTTATTTAATTAGAAGATCTATCTCAACGAAAGAACGTATCCTCTCATCATATCGTGGATTTTGTTAGCTTTACACACGAATATGTCTGAAGAGTGAAATTTCGCGAAAGCTAAATTTATACCTGATTGGCATGTTGTGTTTTCACACATACATGGAAAGGATAAAACTGTTACTAAAATATACCACACACCTCATACACTGTTACTAAAATATACCACACACAGTTGTAGTACACTGAACTTCAGAAGACTTCGGAGAATTAAATCCTCCTTGTCGATGGTAAAATTTAAAGAGTCCTTATGTTTTGTAAATTTTATTTATTTTATTGATTATATTTCAAGATTTGTCACTGATTATATTTCAAGATTTGTCACTGACTATATTTCAAGATTTGTCACTGATTATATTTCAAGATTTGTCACTGATTATATTTCAAGATTTGTCACTGATTATATTTCAAGATTTGTCACTGATTATATTTCAAGATTTGTCACTGATTATATTTCAAGATTTGTCACTGATTATATTTCAAGATTTGTCACTGATTATATTTCAAGATTTGTCACTGATTATATTTCAAGATTTGTCACTGATTATATTTCAAGATTTGTCGCTGATTATATTTCAAGATTTGTCACTGATTATATTTCAAGATTTGTCGCTGATTATATTTCAAGATTTGTCACTGATTATTTTTCATGATTTGTCACTGATTATATTTCAAGATTTGTCACTGATTATATTTCAAGATTTGTCGCTATATTTACTTGACGGCTTTAACAAAACTCCGAACAACAATCATGAAAGCTGGTTGTAGCTGACAGGACCAGTGCACTTGTACATTTTAAAATAGTACCGTCATTTTGGCCTGGGTTTTGCCCACGTACAATAAATTAAAATACAAAAATGATCAACTGAAAAATTTCTATCTACTTGCTTTCTCTGGCTATGTATCTGGCAATGCCAGCGCACCAACCCAGATTAAACCAGATTAAATCAGATTAGCCCATACAATCCGCGCGATCCACCTAGTTTCCAAAAGTCTAGCCTCACCAACTCACACCCATGAACATACCCAAGGGTATGTAAAAACACATTAATTTATACATCACACAATTTAAAAAAATTGCGTAGTATCTCTATGAGAATTGATTTTGCACACAGCGATGGCTTATATTTAAATTTATCTGATCAAATAAAAGATGACAGACAGCTGTTGCAATCTCTCTTTGAGGCAAAATGACAAAATAGATGAATTTCAAAAACAAAAGCATGCACGAATACAATTTGGAAAGATCTAGCTTGTCAATGTGTTTTGCTATATGTTTTGATAATATATACGAATGAATATCACACTCGTTTGGATGCTAAACTCGAACCGGTTCCAAAAATATTTTGTAACAACTTTATGATTTACAAAGAGTTGTTGACGACATAATTGACAATGACTGTTATATAATGTTGATACCGAAGAAAAGAAAGATTTCAAATCTACAAATAAAAGGGTACTTTCACAAAACAGGGATAGAGTTATCAACTGTCCTTGTAAATATTAGGTATGTAAAACACAACATTATTGCTTTGTACAAAGGTCTCATTAGCAGATCAAGACTATAAAACATTCATTGAAAAAATGCAAAAGTTTTAAACCTGAATCTCAGTAGGGTGGAGTACTTGATAAAGAATATGATGTAAGAAAGGATCTAAAGGGAACTTTAGATTTTTTTCATGACATTTAAGAATATATAAAGGTACTCGTGATCAAATCGCTGTCAGACATTTGCATGACAAATAAACTCGATGATGCGAAAGTTAAAATATATATCAAGGTAGCATGGAATTTTGAGTCACCAGGGCTGATCAATGTTCGGGCTCAAATATATTCAAATATATTTGCTGTAGAGAAAATAGGTTAGGTAAATCATTTGAAGAGACTATTGAAGAAGTCCAAACACGAATAGAGGTTACAGCTGAAACATTTGAAAAGCTGAATAATTGCTGATTCATTACAAAGAGTTGTTAAAAATGCGGAGATCTATTACATTCCGGGCTATGTGCAATTTTAAGCCCGAAAAGAATGATAGATTTTTATTTATTTCAAAAAAGAATTAAAAAATTAAAAAAAACCCCGCTGATTGTAATTCGTACAATTTATAATATAGTCATTAGTATTTATACATTTACTCTCTATGTACATGCAAATACCCTTAGACAGACAATAAAACTCACTTGCTCAGTCAGAAACAAGACAATATCCTATTTTCCTCAGACTACGATACTTTTTCGGTGGAATTATTATCTGAAAGAAAGGAATCATTATTATTTTGTTTATCATAATTGTTGGTTATTCATAAGTAGGCTACACTGGTTTTTTGAAAACATCCATTCCTGCTACCTTCGTTTTGCCATTGCGTCCATCATGCGGAATCGCACAAAACTTGGTAATATATTTTTCCACGCTCTTATATAGTACAGTGATCATACATTGGGCAAACTAATTTAATCCCAATTTGTATCCCTTCATTCCATTGGTCACTCGTGTCAATTTGACAGCAAAGTTACCCTAGAAGCTTGATGCGTGCATCTAATGCACACGTTTCATGATTCCTTTGAGAAAGATCCAGCAGGCGAAAAAGTGCTAATATGAAGTGAATCTACTTAGAAAAAGTTGAGAATCTATATCAAACCTGTTGGATAGTTATAATTTGTTGCCGACTGGAAATATAACTAAGAACCCAAGCCCCAAGTGAAGGTACCTCTCTCTCTCTCTCTCTCTCTCTCTCTCTCTCTCTCTCTCTCTCTCTCTCTCTCTCATGCACACACGTCTATTCACTTTTGGCATGATTAATTTGAGACTGGTGTAAATATGAAGATTTTCAGATTACAAGTGATTCGGAAAATCACCCTTCTTAATATACTCGTATTTTTCCCATTCTTACGAGTATTTGCTCACATAGGTATTCAAAATATATAGTAGTCTAAAATTATTCATCTTAAAAAAGATTTCTAATCGACACAATATTTTTGAACAAAATGTGAAACAGGAATAAGATTGGAAATAAACACTAATAACTTTTTAAAAATTTTGTTTCAGCAGGGATGGTGTCAAAGATGGAAATGCATTAAAGAAACTTGTTGACTGTGAAATTGAGCCCATAAAAATGCATTGGATGGCTATTAAAATATGTTATATTTTAACAGCTTTTACAATCTGAAATCATATTCATCATTATTTTAAAGAAAGCTAATGTGCACTACTATATGTTATTTGTGGAAATAGAAGTTCCAGTTTTTTTTCTTCGCTCTTTCCATTGTTTATGCCTAGCTAGCAATTCTACAACCAGGATTCTAGTCTAATGTCGGCAAGTTCTTAATAGGTTATCATAATTTAGTCTTCTTAAAAATGCTTATATCAACTGATGCACAAATACCTGCGTCTCTCTCTCTCTCTCTCTCTTACACACTCTCTCTCTTTCTATCTCTCTCCTGAATATGTGGATATTCAGAATAGAACAGCTTGACATCAGACTTGGCAATAAGTCTCTTTTAAGTCTGCCATTAGAATTTCCGTATATAACACATTTATGTTAGTCTCTGATAAAATAATAGGTGATGAGTAGAAATAGAAAGGTAAAAAAATATCTCACCTTGCAAATTTTCAATTACAAGAAAAATATTGAAAACAAAATGAGCATTAAATGTAGAAATTCGAAAGGAATGGTAATTTTAGCAATGTAATTTCGATTAATAAAAAGAAAGAAAAAATCGCTTTTCTGACGTGTCCGTATTTATATTAGTAACTATAACGAAAAATGCACATGATGCAGAACGGGTATAAAAATACATAGACTGCAATACCCGCTGCTCTTTAACACTGACAACATTTCGACTTCTGAGGTGTAAGTGTCTCTTGAAAAGTTGGTTCAAGGCTTGGTCTAAAATTATGTACAAAAATATCGAAGGGTGAGGTGACAAAAAGGGTATTAATAGATAAATCTAGGGCGCTTTAGCGCTCGAGGTTTCTCTGCCAATATACTCTTCAAGTCACCCATCCTGCGATATCACTGGTATCAAGCAAGAAAATATTGTCTAACTGATTTATTGTAATACCACAACTTTCTTTGAGATTTTTATGTGATCAACACTTTTCCTGATTCATGCTATATTAAAAACAAAATGATCTCAAAGAGCCACAAGAACAATAACAAAAAGAAGAACCCACGGTTCTCATGTACATGTGTAGCCTGAAGACAACAATCCGTACAGTGGCCACGGCAGCAAAAGAATGCTTGATATGAAACGAGCAAAATATGCATTGACTTATGGTTGCAAGATCCGATTAAATATAGTTACGTGGAATAACAGTAAATTATATTCACTATTTCGTATTTATATGTAATAAATATTTTCTCTATTTTTAATAGATTTCCATTTATATTCAAAACTTGTTTCGTTATTTATGTGCAATAAGTGACATTCATATTCAATATATTTTATGTCTTTTGAGTGATATTTAATATTCATTGTGCATGTTCAATGACTGTATTTATATTAAATATTTCCTAGAACGTTTAACACGCCACATTGACTCGTTGGGGTGAACTTAATACAAATCATATAGACACAGGCCATCACTATTCTAAGGTGTCATGACTACACGAGAGGTGCCTTAAGGCCAGATGGTATAGGCGTCGATGACTTGCTCAAACTCTCTACCAAATCTAATCTTGGCCGTCCCAATGATACACTAATAACTTTAATTCACGGGCTGACCGCACATCTATCACAGATAGATGTCGACTAAATAATAAAGACTTTGTGTAACGATCATATTATTTCGTCAAAAGAAATAAGATCTAATCATTAAACATAAAATCCAAAATACAGATTTGTAAATGAGGTATAGTTAAACCGGTGTGCAAAGACTAATCTGAGGACAATATTGAAGTTGTCTTTCTAAGCAGGTCGTCTTTATATACATGTTTTCACTTATGTGAAAATGAAATCTATGATATTTTGTCTTGATACGCAGATGGTCCTTATATACAGTCCTTATATAATGATTACTATAAATATGTTCTGCTTTAGTTATTTATTTATTAACTTTAATACTTATATGAATTATTTTATCATAAAACGCTAAATATCACATTTCTTTCCAACTGCCAACATGTTAGATTATGTTCAGATTCAATTTTAAATAAGCCCTTTAATTCAGTACGGCAAGTAATTGCATATTTTGTTCAAAACTTGATAACACATGAGAAAAGGTAAAATTGGAACAAAAACTACGTACATGAACCCTAGTACTCACTTTTACATAGATGGAAAATATTACGTAACTTTGTCACAAAGGGTTCGTCACATTCAAAGGTATACTCGGTACATTTGTCTTCTTAAGTTAGACCATGCCCCAATTTAGACCTAAATTATTTCAGTGCAGCTTGTATAGGTCAATAAGGGACCTGAAGAATTTGTGGATATTACTGAACAATATTTATACACCAACTGTAATATTAAAATATAAATCTATGATGTTAATAAAGGTAACTTCACGCTTGTTTTTAAAAGGTATTTGATTCCCCAAAATAGTACATATCTTCGATGTGATGATTTTGTAGACATTATTGCAATTTCTGGGCAAGTACTAGGGAAAGAAAATTGAGACCTTAATTACCCTCTGATCTAAGACTTGAAGGTTCATCAGCAGAAATCATCATATGTTTCCAATGCATTTTAAATTGAAATAAAGTTGGTTATGTTAAAGGATATATCTCAGAAGTATTTATTTCTCATCCTCACTAGACAGTTCTATAAAATATAACTTGCTGACGCAATAGCGTCAAAAGGTCATGGATGATTTAAGCACCCATCGACGTTGAGAGGTCCTATCATGCGACTTGCTTACACATACACTTTGAGAGGTCTTAATGATTGACTTGTTTATACATTAACATTGTGATGTCTTGTAGTGTGATTGTTGTGTACACACTAATGATGAGAGGACTGTAGTAACATGTGTCTATTCTCTCATTTAAAAAGTAATTATCGTAAATCTTAGAAAAATAAGAAATGCTTATGTTTTTTACAATTAGGTGTATTTTTAAAAAGTATTTCCAGCGACAATCTTTAAACATTTATTTCAGATCGTCCGTAGTCAGGTCTTACAACAATGGCAAAATTTGCTTCTCACACTTTTCTAACCTTTTATCATACGGTTCCAAGATTTCGGAACCGCCTATATAACCATAACTTATTACGATATAACCTTAAATAATCTCCAAAATTCTCATATTAGATATTTTCACAATGTTTCACCACATACATTGGGGGGAAGCAATAATAAGACTTCCTGCTAATGTCATATGCCTTCCTAACGTTGGTATGTTAACATGAGGTTTTCCTGTTAATGTAGGTACTGTGAACACATACAGATCCAGACACACACACACACACACACACACACACACACACACACACACACACACACACAAACACCAAAGAAATCAAAACTGGCATGTTTTCTGAAATACTTGTTACAGCAAGATAAACGGCAACCAATGTTAACTGTCATTGTCTGCATAGTACCGAACGATATGTCGGGATTTGGGAGCGGAAAGCACAGCTTTGTCAGAGAAAATGTTCACTAATTTCTCTCTTCAACACTTACAAACCCTCAGGTAGAAAGTGACTGCCTCTCATCATTTGTTCTTCCTCAATGCACCTATCAGGTGAAAGAAAAAATAATGTTAGTGCGATGTTTTATATTCATCTTACAAAATATGAATATATAAATAACTGCATGCACACGTGTTGTCTTTAAATGAATATACAAGGAAAGTATCGATTAGCATTTCATTATAACTTTTTTATTTTGAGCAATTATGCGATAGCTTCTGATAATGAATTAGTTTCCTTCCTGCAGTTGAACTTTTAAACATAAACAGTGTTTCTTATGCGTCAGTGTGAGAGCATAGACTGTAAAAGCTCCAGAGGTAAAGATAGTGGCTCGTTTAAAGAAAAATAGCCGTTGGATCTTCGTCTCATATTTGCAGAATAGCTTTACAAGAGTCACTAGTAATGTCTTTACGGCGTTTGTTATTCATAATCTACTGATATTTACAGATAAAATATAGTCAAAATTGGTATCGATTATCAATATTATGCTAAAGGTCCTTAGGTTTTACTAATATTTTGTTTTCATTTCCCCTTTGAAAATAAGTAACTTTTCAAGTTCAGTAATGTTGTCAGTGCATACAAAATTATTTAAAAATTTCGAACAAGAAAAACAAAACTAAATATACAACATTGTTGTCATGGATATGTATCCTAGTATTAATAATATATTGATAAATTGTATATTAGAATTAACAAACATGTGCTAGAAAGCAATGAATACACTTGTGACATTTAAAAGCCTTAATCACTTCTATAAGAAATGTAGCAGAAGTTATTATTTAACAGCAATTTCTCTTAATTCAATCTTTATTTCTAAATGCAAAATAATATTGCAGCACACAAAATGATTCCAAATAGTTTTGTGCTTATTTATTCATGCAATCTTTTCGTAATTTATTGGCACAAAAAATGAAGAAATTTACCAGCCGATATCTCCTAATTTCATTCTCAGGGGATCCGCTGCAAAAAGTTCTGTTTCTTTCTCATTGAAACAAATTGTGTTGGATTCTCCAATAGGGAATACTTGTATCAGCTCTCCATTGCTTGTTACCTGGTGGATGCCCATATAGTTTTCAGAATTTAAGATGTAGATATTTTCCTGCATGTCAACACAGAGTCCCAACAGATATGTCAGTTGGGGATGCTGGTACCTGAATATTCTCGCGCCGTCTGCCACGGAGCAGCAGTATACGGCGGATTTAGGATCACTACCACCAGCACCACCTGAAATGTACACCCGGGATTTGTCCTTACTTGTAGCCAAGTAGCTATCACTACGAGAGAACCATGATTGACTTCTATCACAAATATCGTACTCAATGTCCACATTCCCTTCAGCATTTGACACAATACTCCAACAAACTTTGTTCCCACGTTCACCACTCACTGCCAACTGATCAGCTGAAAGAGCGCTCACTCCATAAAACGTCCTCGGAGCTGTGTCAATTGTCCTCACAGTACTAATGGTGACTACACGTTCAGTGCATTGAATAGACAAAATCTGAATTGTCTTCATAAATGGAAATGTCACCACCACAAGTGGAACAGCCTTATCTATAACGCATAAATCCCATGGTCTTGACGGAAGGTGGTCATTTGCCAGGATGTCGTTCGACTGGAGGTCAAAGACATTACAGAAACCTTTTGAATCTTTAGTGCCCACCAGCATCTGCTTGTTCCCCGGCAGACACTCGATGCCGTTGAATTTTATGCTTCCTAATGTAACTGTAAAAACCAGTTTGATATATAATCATGTAATTAAGCATGAAAACATCATTAAGTATAGAATTCAATATAAATGTATAAATCATGGTTGTAATAAAATGGCGAATCTTCTAACAGTAAACTGTTTTGTAAATATCGTCATCAATAAGATCAATAATAATAATAATAATAATAATAATAATAATAATAATAATAATAATAATAACAATAATAATAATAATGACGGCAACAACAACAAAAACCGAAATAAGTTTAAGATGACGAAGATGTTAATGATGGTGATGTTGATGATGGTGACATAAATGAAACAGACAATTACTGCATCACTTTCAAAGAAAGAAAGAAAAAGACTTCCAGTCTCAAAAAGAGGTAAAAGAACTAACACTCAAAGTAGAAGTAGTTGTAGTAAACCGTGAACTGAAGTTCAAAGCATGTGTAAACAACAAAACAGTCAGCAATAACAAAGAGTTTTACTATGAAAACACAGGTGGCAAAGAATGATTGGCGAGAAAAGAGGGGATAGCGGGTTAAAAACCTCTAACTTTAGTATACACTATCCTTTGTATTTCAATAAATGCGATGGTAAGTGGAGGTTGATCCATAATATATATCAGAAGTTATACCTCGTGAATTTTTAAAAGTGATGGTCTTCTTTTTTATTAGTATCTCTTCTGCAACCTTTGACATGGAGGTCTTAAAATTTGGACATAAGATTTTAAGGAACCAAACTTACGGGTAGGTAAAAATGGGCTTAATTGGATTGATATATCAGGACTTGTACCGACTGAACCTCTACTAGAGGCCCCTTTTATCCATCCGGCCTTTTGTTTGTGCAAGTTATACGAGTACATGAAAAGGAATTAAACAACTTCAACTTTGAGGTTAATCTAGTTTCCAAGCTAACAAAATTATTATTATGTCCATTGTTTGCTCAAATTAATTATTTTATTGTATTTAAATTTGTATTAATATACAATAATTTGTGTGGATACATTTTGTTTAAGTGGTTTAGAAAACGAGTACAATTTTAGAAACTACGGGCTTTTTAGTGAGATTTATTTCACTTCATAAAATAAATGACCCATTAAGGTATCAATATAGTTAGCTTTTATAAAACATTAATCTCATCTCAGAAAATATACACAAACCTTGTATCACTTTCGTATGATCGGAAAATTGCATAATTTTGTTTTTATATATCGTCATGGGTTATTTTAAACTTTAGTATGTTGCTATGGTAACCAGAAAAAACAAAAATGTTGTTTTTTTACATTTGCATAAAATCTATAATGAAAATATTGTATTGGATTTATCAATTTTTAAGTCTACAAATGTTATCGTTTAGTTGCTTTTGTTGTTTACTTTTATTAAATACATTGGTAGGTGACCCTAGTGGACATTATGAGTATAGTCTCAACTGCACACACACACACACAGGCATATATATATATATATATATATATATATATATATATATATATATATATATATATATATATTTATATTTATATATATACGCCATGGTGACATTTGAAGATGAACAAGAATATGCTTTTTCAGTGAGATAAGATTTTGACATGTTACCCAAACACACACACACACATATAGGTGAATGCATTAAAATGGTGGAGTTTAAATGTCGAAGAGATTATCGACATTTGAAGAGCCAAAACATCTATAAAAATGTGACTTGTTTTTCTTAGATGTCGATTACAATTCAATATCTTTGTAACCGTAAGGTGAGAAAGAAATCATCAGTATCTCTAAAATTACGTGGACCTAAATGACGTTAAATCAACGCATCCCATCATAGAAAGATGTGCAACACACTACATGTCATTTCACCATGTTGAACATGTAGAGCCGGAAGTTTAGAGTCAACTTTAAGAAGACAATTGTAACTCCAAGAAACCTGTTTTCAGTGCAATTTCCGGTGTGAAGTTGCCATTAGTAACAAGCTTAGGCCTATTTTTTCAACATTGTTTTCCCCATTAGCTGTCCATTTGATGCAGCAGATATTCACCTTTTACTGGTAACGGTGATTACAATCATCGGGATGAAATGTTTTCTCAGATATTCAGACAATTACGTCTAACTTTCTGGATGCCATTTAGGTTAATTTGCTTAAAACAAGACGAGATGGTTATACAATCAATGTAAACAACTGAATTATTATTATCTGATGACGACGGATTGGATTTGGCGGTAAGATTTAATAATAGAGATCTGGAGGGCGAATCACAATAAAGAAATTAATTGTTTCGCACTTATTTTAAAACGTTTAAACAAAGCGAGACAACAAACAAAGCAATAATTTGTTTCGTCTATTTTTATAATCCAATAACATTATTGCAACCGAGCAGCATTCTTCATTCTCACTGAAACGCGTATACACTTTGGAAGATGCAGCTGAAGTAATTAGTGGCATTCAATTTAAATTTTTTCTTTAATCCTTCAAAATCTTAGCGTTGTGTCTCATTATATTGATGAGAGGACTAGGAAGAATAAGAACAGATTAGCTGCAAAGATGAAACTATGATACTACGTTTCTCCTTAAAGTCATCAGAATTGGATTCAAATAGAAATATGTTTGAATGTTTGTTACAATACCCTCTCCCTCATATTAAATACTGCTTATATTTCGATCTACAAAGTGTGTGTGTGTGTGTGTGTGTTTGTGTGTGTGTGAGAGAGAGAGAGAGAGAGAGAGAGAGAGAGAGAGGAAGAAAGAGAGAGTAAATACTCCATTTCTGCCCTGAGTTGACACCTTTGTTATTTAACCGGTCATACGCACAAACGAAAATAGTTTTAATTATTTTTTCAAAGACCATAACGTATTCCTCTAGTACCTAAAATATATGTGAATTTACTGTATGTTGTAGAATGTGCTCACACTAATGATTAAATCGAAAGTCGGTCGCAAATATTCTGTTCGAAAAAACTCTTTAATTGTGAGTCTATCTTTAAGTGAGGCTCTGTTATCTCGTTGACAGACATTTTTTCAAAAAGTGAAAAATACTGTGTTTAGAAGGTGTTTCATGAAAAGTACACTGAGGCAAATTTATAATCAGCTGAAAAAACAACGAAAAGGATATCAAAATATGAAAAGTTTTCATATATATGAGTAGTTGTGTGTGTGTGTGGGGGGGTAAATAGCCTCATGAGGGGGCACTATAGCCCCAAATGGGAATTAACATTGCGGGGGCACTATAGCCCCAAACGGGAATTTAACATGGTGGGGCCTCTACAGCCTCAAACGGGAACGGAATAGGGTGGGGGCCTCTACAGACCCAAACGGGAAAAGGAACGGGAAAAAAAATAGAGAGAGAGAGAGAGAGAGAGAGAGAGAGAGAGAGAGAGAAAGAGAGAGAGAGAGAGAGAGAGAGAGAGAGAGAGAGAAGTAGGGCAATCATTGGGAAAATTAATCTTTTCTTGAAAAATGGGTGGCCCTGAAAAGGGCCGTTGGTTTTTTTCTTTGGTTTAACATACACATCTCCTGGAGGGTTGTCTTCTTTTCTTAAACTTCTACGGACTTCCGGTCCGTAGATCAAGGCCATCTTCAGGCAGCCTTGTCTCTCCACATAAATCCGACGTTTCCAGATGGCGGTCTCTGTGATTTTAGTAATGGCCCATGAAGCTTTGACATACATGGGGAATGCTGGGTTAAACAACATCCCCGAGATGATAGTCGATGATTTCACACTTGTCCACATCTTGTTTTTTTTTCTTGGAGTGGTCTTGGAGAAAAAAAACCGGTGAAGCTCTACGAGACAAGTGGTACGTGCCTTAAAATTGGTCTTGAAACAAAGTGGTCGTCACCCTTTACGATGGCAAACTGACAAAGGCACCGAATTTCTAAACCAAGCTTTTCATAAAGAATTGAAACAAAGACAGATTCATTTTTTTACTACCGAAAATCCTGAAACCAAAGCCAGTATCGTGGAACGTTTTCAAAGAACTTTGAAAGAACGCATGTGGAAATATTTTACACATCAAGACACTCTCAAGTACATCGAAGTGTTACCTCCTTTTGGTCAAAGCGTACAATCAATCGTACCATCGAAGCATCGGATGTGCCCCCGAAGAGGTCAGCCCTGAAAACGAAGTGACCGTGTTTGATCGATTGTTTGGTACACCCCAGAGGAGCAGACCACCTCAGAAGAAAACCTTGCTGGAGATGAAGACGGGAGATTGAGTTCGCATCGGAAAAACCAAACGCACTTTTGACAAAGGTTATTTACCCAACTGGACCACCAAATTGTTTCGTGTCACTACACCCGTTCGGGGACGCGATCCTCCCGTCTATAAATTGGAAGACATGCACGGTGAAGTGCTCAAAGGAACATTTTACTTGCCTGAGTTACAACGAGTGACTAAAAAAGAAGATGCCTTGTACGACATCGAAAGCATTCTCGAATAAAGAACACGCAAAGTAGGCAAACGTCGAGTAGAAGAAGTCAAAGAACGGTGGAAAGGATATTCTCCTAGTTTTGATTCTTGGATTGCTGCTTCCCAAGTCGTCGACTATAAAAAGAAGAAGAAGAATTAACCTAACATGCCATTCAACACAACCACGACCTCAACTCCTTCGCAGAGTTCCTCTCTTCAAGAATTACAAAAACAACCGCTCTGGGTGTGGTGCGGAGAACGTGTGCCTAAAAATCAAATCGTCTTTATCTGCCAAATGTTTGTGGTGTATTGTGTCATCATAGCAGCTATTGCCAATTTGAGTTTACAACAAGGAGACAAACAATTGTGGACCATTTTACTTAGCAGTTGCATCGGTTATCTTTTACCCAGTCCCTCTTTGAAATTTACGACGACGACGGACAACAGTCACCACAACGGTAGTACGACCAACGCCAGTCCACCACCTTCTTCCAGTCACCATAATACCACTCCTCTTTTGGAACCCTTTGAACATCCTTTGAACTCGAGTGACTCCTCGGACGCCGAAACCACTTTGGACCTACTAAGAATGACCAATTTTATTTAATTTTACCCAGTGACAGTTCCATGGATATGTTTCCCAACAACACCTTATGTTGTTTCACGACCAAATTACCTCAGTCCATCCAATTGGATCACGACGCTCATTGTGAAGTGGCTTTGGTAGAAAGCATTCATCCTACGCAAATCATGAAAATCAGCGAAGGTCAAAACACTTTCGTCGTGGAAATCTTGAACCCAACAATGCAAGATGAGTTGGAAAAAAATGATCCTAAAATGTCGGAATCAAAGAAAAGGGTAGTAGATCCTAAATCTCCTGTCTTGTCGCAGTATACCATGAGAATTCCTACGGGGTATTATTTTAGTGCTGAATATTTGGTGGAGACGATTGCGAACAAGTTTTCACTCCAATTTGGCAATGCCTTAAACACTGCCCAAAAATTTGTACGAATCGCTTACCATGCTGTGTCACGCCGTTTCATCTTGCAATTTTTCAAAGAGAAGGGGCAACTCACTGGCGAGAAAGACAAAGAATTACCCGTGACGGAGAAAACACCCTTAACCATCACTTTTTCTCCTGGATTGTATTCTATTTTGGGTGGAAATAAAAAGTATGCTACTAAAAAAGTCGCAAGCAACGTAGAATTCGGAGATGCTTTTAAAACCCCTATCGAATTGAACGTTGGACTAAATTTAATGTTTGTGTACTCCGATGTGGTGGAGTACAACGTGGTGGGACACACAGCTGCGCCCTTACTGAGAGTTCTTCCTTTCAAACTGGATTCTGGCGCTGGTGCTAAAGAAGAAGGTGGTGGAAACACATATCACGTTCACAGTGAATTTGTACACCCTCATTATCTTCCAGTCAGTAAATCGTATTTTGACAGTGTCAACATTATTATAAAAGGAGATTTGGGACAATGTGTGCCATTCATTGACCAAGGAAAAGTCACGGCGAAACTACATATTCGAAAAAAGTTCTCCAACGCATTGTAACATCCAAAAAATGTATCCAGTGTACCGAGGAGTGGCTCGACAACGAGGACATGGTTTAGGAGATATGTTAAGATCGGCTTTTCGGACGGTAGCCCCTATCTTGAAACCCATGGTGACTCGAGGATTCCATGCCTTAAAAGACGGAGCTTTGACGCAAGGAAAAGAATTTTTGCAAAATGTCCTCATTGACAAACAAAATCCTAAAGAAGCCTTTATGAGAGCAGGCAAAAATGTGTTGATGAACACTGGCAAAAATCTTTTAGGTCTCCGAGAGAGTCCTATAAATTCGCTTCACGCTTCAAGCCCTGGCATAACTTCTTCCTCCACTTCACAGCAAGGACAAGGTAGAAAGAGACGACGTCGAAATCCCTTCAGAGTTCATAAAACACACGGTGGTGTTCCAAAAAAGAATAAGAAAAGAAGAACCGTCAGAGAATTAGACGTGTTTGATTACTAAAACCTTTGAAAATGATGCACCGAGATTCTTGCGAATGTACCAAGTCAGAACTGGATATGTTTACCGTGCCTCCCACCATGATGACGATGCAAGAATCCCAATGGGTGGAATTTCATCCTGTATCGTCTTTGACGGAATCAGCTCCTATCGAATTTGAAATCAAAGGACAAACCGAAGATTACATCGATCTGAATAACAGCTACTTGTACCTGAAACTCCAAGTACAAAAAAATGACAACACCCTTCCTGGGGACGGTGACCGAGTGGCACCCGTCAATAATTTCATCCATTCCTTGTTCAGCGGAATAGATTAGTACTTGAATAACAAACTGGTCAGCAGCAGCTTGGATACTTACCATTACCGTGCTTATTTGGAAAATCTCTTGACGTACGGAAAAGAAGCCAAGAACACTCATCTGGATGCTTCGGTGGTCTGGAAACCTGACACCTCGGAAAAGTTCAACCAAACAGACCTGTCAGTAGCGGCGAAGTCTATTGAGGATGGTAATAATGGTACTAACGATATAATTCCAGCAGTCCCACACAATGTGGGATTTAACGACCGTCGAAAGAAAATCAGACGCAGTTTAGAACTGATGGATCGTTTGCATTTGGACATGTGGTTGCAAGACAAGTATTTGTTAAACGGAGTGGATGTACGTCTGAGACTGAATCGCAGTAGTGCCGACTTCCATTTGATGGCCGAAAACAACGAGTGGAAAACCAAAATCCAAGAAGCCAAACTTTACGTGCGACGTGTAGAAGTCTTACCTAAAGTAGCTAACGACATCAGTCAAACGTTGAGCAGAACCACTGCCAAGTATCCTGTGAGACGCGTGGAAGTGAAAACCTTTACCATTGCCGCTGGACTCCGATCCAAAGTCGAAGATCAGGTCTTCCAAGGACAGCTCCCTAAACGTTTGCTGATTGGCATCGTCAGTAATGCAGCCCTCAACGGAGTCCACAATCAGAATCCGTTCGAGTTTAAACACTACAACGTCTCCAAGATAGAAGTCAGTCGTGGTGGCAAAACGTTGTGTACCAGACCTTTTGAACCTAAGTTTACCGAGAAAAATTACTTGCGATCTTACTTGAGCCTGTTTGAAGCCACAGGACAGTTAGGTACCAACACCAGCCACGAGGATTATGCAGGAGGGTATGCCTTGTGGGGTTTTGATTTCACTCCGGACCAAGGCAGCGACGAAGGACATTTCCACCCTATAAAATCAGGCCCACTTCGTGTGGAACTTCAGTTTGCAAATCCTCTACCCGACACGGTGAACGTCATCTTGTATGCAGAATTTGATAATACTCTAGAAATCAACAGTTTGAGAGAAGTAATTCTAGACTATTAGAAGAAGAAGAAAAAGATGCAACACGAAGAAGAAGAACCTATGGAAATAGACGAGGGATTTTGTGAAGCACAACAGTCACAAACTATCACGGATGATGACGGGTTGATTCATCCAGAACTTCCAAAAGAAGAAGAAAACAATCCTTTTCCCAAGTTTGCTGGATTTATTCCATGTATGCCATCAAGATGGCCAGAACACGAACAACATTTAGTCTCTTGTTTTGCTACGGCAATGGGTTCCAAAATTACAGAACTGTCTATGAAAGATTGTCATGGATGTCAAATCAATCATCCCAGTCAGAAACAACACGACAAATGTTTGATGATGACGGCCGAAGAAAAAATGGACGAATATATGGAGGACGCCTTGTCTCAGATCTCGGAAGAAAAGGTGCTGAGACAATGGTATAAAGACTTGCAGCATTCTTCTTCACCTCCACTCATTCCTCTGGAGATCCGACGCATTGAAGCTCATTTACAAAAGGCTATAGAGACTGTCCGTGATTCATCGACTTACTTGAGAGACACATTCAAGCATAACGTCAAATGTGAATTGATGACTTTTCGTTACCTGTGAAAAAAATGGATACCAGGGAACTTCATTACCTGTTGACTCGCAGTTCCTACACTTTTTCTTGGAATCCTGTGGTGTGTGCTAAAGATGAACTACCTCATCGCAAACCTAAAGACGTTCATGCCTATGTCATCAATACCGACGACAGTCATCGACCAGGAACCCATTGGGTAGCCGTGTACTTTCCCAACGATCACAATGTTGGTGTGGAATATTTTGATTCTTATGGATTACCTCCTTTGGAAAACGACATCCTGAGAAAAAATGCCGTCTCTACTCGATTCAATAATGTTCGATTACAAGGATCGGATTCAATGGTGTGTGGACAATATTGTGTACATTTTCTTCATCAACGCAGTCTTGGATATTCCTTAGAACATTTAGTGACTTGTTTTGATAGAGACTATGCTCGAAACGATGCTAAAGTAGAACGATGGTTTTGTGAACGTTATGGTTATCTCTTGTCTTAAGCTCAGAAACGTAGTGTGCATCAGAATGATGTAGATGTAGAAAAGAGGAAGTTTAGTTTACCTTCCCAACGTTGTCAACCCTGTAAATACGTTCCTGTTTAATATCTTGTTGATTTTTAGTTTGAAATTTTTATGTTAGAGAAGCTTCTTCTTGTTCATTAAAAAATGCTGATTTTTTGTAAAAAATGGTGTTGTGTGGTTTTTTATTGAATTTGAAAAACGAAATGTATAGGCTCTATCTATTTCTTTCTATCGATCTGAAGTCATCCCCTCTATCCATTATCTCACTCTCGATCTGAATCCATGTTTTCCATTGCGTCCGCGCTTCAAGCATATAAAGCGGTGCGTTGGCTAGTGTAGTCACTCTAGTTGACTCGTCAAGATCTCAACAACACTTCAAGAAGATGGCAGCAGCTAAGATAAGCAAACTGAACGACGCTATGGTGAATATGCAGAGGGTGAAGCATCATTTGATGGAGACCAACCCTGAGAGAAAGACAATGATCTTCCTACAAATGGCTCATGATCTGGTGGAAGAAGTCATGAGGGAAGAAATCATCAGGGACAGAACGGAATGGGAGGAGAGACAAGGACTGCAGCAGCAGCAAAGACAACAGCAACAACAACAACAACAACAACAATAACAACGACTCTTGCAGTCCATGAAACTACCCGACGGAGAAGTCAGCTGTAAGATAGACTGCGATGAGTTTGCCTTCTCTTTTACCAGAAAGAGAGCTTGTCTTAAAGCCGTGAGACCGTGGCTAAACGTGGCCGCCCTGCTGCGGCTGCAGCTACCGCTACTAGAAGTTAAACAACATAACTTCTTAACCCCAACGGTCCTTTTCAGGGCCACCCATTAATCAAGAAAAGATTAATTTTCATATCATTGCCATATATATATATATGTGTTTGTGTGTTTGTGTGTTTGAGTTTGTCTTTGCCCCTTCAAAAAATTCCCTTTCCCAAAAAATAATGTTTGTATAGAGAGTGTGGTGTGTGTTTGATAAAAAAAATAAAAAATGATAGTGTGGTGTGTGTTTGATTTTAAAAAATAAAAAAAATAAAAAAGGATTGTGTGTTTGTGTTTGATAAAAATAAAAAAAAATAAAAAAGGGTGGTGTGTTTGTATGTTTTTTTTATCAAAAGTAGTTTCTTTTAGGTCCGCGCACTGGGTCTGTGTTTTTGGGGTAAGGGGTCATGGAGTGTAAAATCCGCGAAGCCTAGAATGACGTCATAGGGATGACGTCAGACGCGGGGTAGTGGGAGTAATGTTTTTTTGTTTGGAAAGGGATGTTTTCCTTCACGTCCGCGCTACTAGTATATTAAAACAACACCTTCCCTAGTTGAGCTACCCATTTATTCAACAGAATGGACAAGACTGAAATCGTGAGACAGATCCGAGTTCATTTAGAGGTGGCCTGGTACCTCCTCCATGACCTGGAGAAGAAGGAGAAGGAGGAGAGGGAGAAGAAGATCCATATTAGACCCCACCTGATGATAGAGGAAAAAGAAAATTGGGATCCTGAAGCAGACCATCCTCCGTTTATCCTTCACAACAACAACAAGCGCTGCATGAGTGCAGAAACATGGAGGGGAAGCTGTCCCGCTTGTCGGGCAAAACCAGGGAGGTGCCCGCACCTCTAGATGTACTAAAAAAATCCAACGGCCCTTTTCAGGGCCACCCATTACTCAAGAAAAGATTAATTTTCATAATTGCCATAGGTGTGTGTATGTTTGTGTGTTTGTATAGAGTGTGTTAGTTTTTTTTTCCCACTCCAAAAACAAAATTAGCCATTCCCTGGTATATGTTTGTAGAGTGTGTTTGATTAAAAAAGAAAAAACAATAAAAAAGGATGGTGTGGTGTGTGTTTTGTTTGTATGTTTGAGACAAAAAATTATGTTTTGGTAAAAAGTAAATGTTTTCCTTCACGTCCGCGCTTCGAACATATAAAGCGGCGTCTTCCATAGTTCCGCCATTCACACTTCAACTGAAGAATGAATACGATTGAATTATTGCAGGAAGCCTGGGATGTGATGGTGGGTGTGGAGTCTTTAGTGGAAAGGTTGGAGTGTTGGTGGAGATATCCTGCCACCAAACCATACGTCACCAGCCAACTAGCGGCTCTCACTTCAGCGAGGAGGCAGGTGAAGGATGTCTTGGTGGAGGAATCCTTAAAGACTTCTTCGGCTCCTTGTCGTGTGGGTTTTATCAAGTCGGCCCTCGACTTACTGGATGGGGTTGAATACTTCCTACACCAAGTGAAGGAAGATTGTTGGATCTATCCACCCGCCAGTAGCGTCAGGCGTGAAGAGATAAATCTTCACACGACAAAATTATTATTAAGAAAAGTTTTGGAGCAAGAAGTAGCCCACATTAAGATCTTGTGGGCTCTCGAAAGAAGTAAGAAAGAGCAAGCCAGGAAAGAAAAGGAATTTCAACGCCTGAATTTAAACTGGATGAAATCCAGGATAAGTTCAGACGTATGGAACATCCCGACTGGTTGCCCAATCCACCAGCACCACTCCAGAAGAAGAAAAAATCTCACACCACCTTCCTAGGCTTCTTCACTCAATGTTGGAGGAAAAAGTAATCCTCCTCTAACGGCCCTTTTCAGGCCACCCTTTTTTCAAGAAAAGATTAATTTTCTCAATGATTGCCCTACTTTTTTTCCCTGTTCCTTTTCCCGTTTGGGTCTGTAGAGGCCCCCCACCCTATTCCATTCCCGTTTGAGGCTGTAGAGGCCCCACCATGTTAAATTCCCGTTTGAGGCTGTAGAGGCCGCACCATGTTAAATTCCCGTTTGGGGCTATAGTGCCCCCGCAATGTTAATTCCCGTTTGGAGTTATAGTGCCCCCTCATGGGGCTATTTACCCTCCACAACTACTTATATGAAATACAGTGTTTAATTAATTTTATTTATCATGTTTCCGATATCTGACTAGCAAACCAGTTTTCATTTGTGTAAAACTGTGTGCTCATAGATATCATAATGGCTTTTTCTGAGCAGAAGTGTACAGTGATGCACGTGATATCATATTTATCAGCTGCATCAGAACCATGGTACACAAACGGTTATATAGTTGTTTTTTTCTTTCTTTTTTTCAATCACGAGATTTCTTACATGCCGCTGCTTATGATAGAAACGTTCAAATAAATAAATAAATGCTGGTAAGTAAATTTATATGTATCAGTTGCATTCTCTCAGGTTGATTTGCATATGTTATGCATTTGCACACTGCCGGTCATGGGGGAGAAATATCCATTCATGACTGGAGGTTTGGTTAATTATCAAATGATGGTCAGATATAAAAAGTGCAAGCAATTAAAGGGAACATAACAGCTTCTACTACTCAAACATATTTAGTTGCTAATAGAGATGGAAGAAGTTGTTTTTATTCTTCCTCGTCCTATTTGATTAGCTATGTTTAGGTGTGATAGATATGATGCAAACATCTTGTACCAACAATGCGTTGTGGTATTTTGGGTTGATGGCTACCAAACTCTGTCACTTGGAGTGGGAAACTTCTTGCTATCCTAGGTACAGGAGGGGATTTCTGTATGTTTTCTTTGCCAGTTGACACACGTCTATCGTACATAAAATTCATCAAGATGGCAGAGAAACTGGAGATTGGTATTCAGATGTCTTATTTCAGAATAGTTATTTTGAAGTATTTTTTCACACTGCACATTCTGATCTTCTACTTTATGTAATATTACGAAGCACTCATAATACTCTCCATATATATACACTTCTTCGTAAGAGTTATAATAATTGATCAGGGTAACTTTCAAGGATATATAATGCATACTCCTGTCGTGTAAAATCAGCGTCTTTCTCTCTGTCTCTCGCTTCATTAACTCTTCTCTTTCCATGATTATTGGACTTTTTTGTTTTTTAACAACGAAGAGATCAAGTTGTCAATCTCATCGTCCATAGTTTTATTTTCGCTTTCAATCTGTGAAATAGCGTTTTTGTTCATGTGTGTACGTTTCTACAAACATCCAGCAAGTTTATTTATGTATTTAGATGCTTTCTGTTCTTAAATGTTAATAACAAGCTGCTATGTTTCTTCAATTTCAACTTTTCGTTGCAATTTCCATGATCCTTAAATAAACACTCAGAACAGTATATTTGTTCATGAGGACTACAGAAATATTCTAAGTCTCTATGTACATGACGTGAACATTTTATTTCCTCAGATATTCCAATCGAAATGTCAGATCGGTAGCTAAAATTACTTACATTATTGAATGAATGGTTTATTTTCCATTGTTATGAATACCAACACTATTTGTATAAAGCGCCTTTCTACAGTTGGTACAAAAACTATCAGGAGGTTCTTGTTTTCCTCCAATCACAGAGGATTCACACAGTTGATTTACTTTATCATTATGCTTGGGTAACATCGACATCAGAATTTGGTGATAATGAACATGCACGGTCCAGTCAACGACAGGCATAACTGATGATGGCCGCCAAGCCTCCTTATGCGGGGCACTTAAACCTATATGCTTCTCCGTTTGTTTTTAAAGAGAATTCCTGAAATTATCTCCCAGGCACCTCTCACAGTAAGTATGTTGACAGGGCAGTGACCATGGAGTGGATAAATTGTCCAGACAAAGTGGATATAGTATATCATTCAGATAAACACTGAATTGAAAGGAGACTTTATTTAAATGATATGATTAAAACCTTCTTGGACGTGAAAACAGCAAAAGGTAGATGTTTTTATATTGAAACTAAAACCTGTCTAATTTAGGGGGTTAGAGGGGTGAGGTGGTTCGTAAGTAGACTATATGCATATTCATTGGAGATTAAAGGAATTAGATGAGTTAGGATGTACATGACTGGATAATATGAGAGGCTGGGAAAGATCATATACTTCATATACTTTCACAATTCGATGACACATTAAATAGTTCAATGTCGAGAGAAATTGGAAAATAACAAACTGCTACAAGAAGGATTGAACTATATTCTTGTTGCTAGGATCAGTAGAGTAGAAACTTAAAAAGGGATGTGCACGCACTGGACACTGCACATTGAAGTCTGCACATCGTTTTTTAATTCATTTTTCACTGGGCTTAAAAAATAAACTGATCGATCCTTATAATTCAATTTACACTTATTAATGACAGAATAAGGATAATTATATAAAAAAGTATTAAATATATCTAATATGACTATCTTTTTTAACAGAGCATGAATACAATCAGAATGCGGATCAATATCTGAAATGTGCATACAGCCAATCAGAAAGCGGTAACCTTACAGAAACTCGAAACCATTCTTAGCTGAAGGCTTCCAACCTCTGTCATTTGGAGTGGGGAACTTCTTGCTATCCTAGGAACATGAGGGGCTGTCTGTATGGTTTCTTTGACAATGACCTTCGCCACTTCACTAACGTCCATCGTACGCAACGTATCAAAATGGCTGAGAAACTGGAGATTGGAATTCAGATGTCTTATTTCAGAATAGTTATTTTGAAGTATTTGTTCGCAACCCACAATGTGATCTTCTACTTTATGTAATATTACAAAGCACTCATAATTGTCTCCATATTTACACACTTATTCATAAGATTTGAGAGAGCTGATCAGGGAAACTTTCAAGGTTCTATAATGCATATTCTTCTCGTGTAAAATCTGCGACTCTCTCTCCAATGACTCTTCTCGTTCCTTGATGATTCGAATTTTTGTGTTTTGCAACAAAGATATCAAGCTGTCTATCTCATTGACCATTCTTTTAGTTTCACTTTCAAACTTCAAAATAGCGCTCTTGTTCATATGTGTACGTATATCCAAATAATCAACGAGGTCATTTATGTTTTTAGTCAGATGCTCTGTTTTCTTACATTTCAATAAGGCACTCCGATGTTTCTTCAATTTCAACTTTTCTTCGCAAGTTTCATGTTCATCAAATAAACAATCAGAACAGCATATTTGTTCATGAGGCCTACATAAATATTCTAAGTCTCTATGTATATGACGTGTACATTTTACTCCCTCTGATATTCCGATCGCGATACCAGATCGGCAGCTAGGATTACTTATATTAATCAATGAATGGTTTAGTTTTCCATTGTTATGAATACCGACACAATTTGTACAAAGTGCCTCTCTGCAGTTGGTACAAAAACTATCAGCAGTTTCCTGTTTTCCTCCCTTCATACAGGAGTCACACAGTTGATTTACCTTATCCTTATCCCCAGGTAACATTGACATCAGAATTCGATCATTAGGAAAATGCACTGCCCAGTCATTATCAGGAATACCCGATGATGGTAGCAAAGTATCTTTCTCACATGTGGGACACTTAAACCTATATGCCTCTCCAGTGTTTTTAAAGGAATTCCTGATATAATCTCCCAGGCATCTCCCACAGTAAGTATGTAGACAGGGCAGGGACCTCGGAGTGGTTAAATTGTCCAGACAACGGGGACATAGTATGTCATTTGGATTTGTTGCCTTCCTCATATTGAAATAGTTGAATACTAGTACGTGTATTTTTTCGTAAATTGTTAGTGTTTGCTGACCTAATTCATACCTCTATATATACAATAATATTGGATGTACTTTGCCCAGGGAGTGTGTATATCTCCTGATTTAAACCAGTTAGCGATGTTGTCTAGTACCGATGAACGTCATAATAGCAATAAGAATCGTATAGATTTGCCGTTCTGGGCTATGTTGATAATAGGTCAATCGACAACGGCGTGAATGTTTGCCTTTTTTATGTGTTTACGTTATAGTTTGAAACAGCATAACAATCTTAAAATAACTGTGAATTGAAAGGATACTTTTTTAATGTTATGATTAATATCTTCCTTGACGCGAAAACATAAAATGTATGTTTTTATATGGAAAAGAAACCTTTCTGTTTTCCAGGGTTATATAGGTGGTTTGGTGCGTGGAAGGAATACATGTCTATTTAATGAGCATTAAAAGAACGATCAAAACCACGGGTTCAATGATTGGATGACGTGAGAGGTTGGGAAGACTAGATAATTTTTCAATTCGACGAGATATTAAATAGTTCATGCCGAGGGGGAACTGGAAAATAGTAAAAGTTGCGAAAGGAAACATTTAACCTTTTTGAAGTTCTGTGAGGTATGAACTGACAAAATTGATGTGCGCATACTGTACAGCGTTTTCTAAGTTCATACTGCATTGAACTTAAAAAAAAATAAACTGGTCTATCCTTATAATTAAGTTTTACACATATAATGATATAATAAGGGAAGTTATGCCAAAGATGTATTAAATATATCCTATATAACTATTGTTTGTTTGTTTGTTATTTACATGATCTTTGATGTAGATATTTACATAGATGATACAATGAAATAATAAATAAAATGAGCAAAGTTGAACGTTGCTACTTTTTAACCTGCATCCTGATACAGCGCTTGTGAGGTGGAAACGGCAAGAACAGGGGACTCCAATTGATGACGTCAGTAAGTAGGTCAGCAATGAGATCTTTCAGCGATCGACAATTGTCCAATTTCTTTTATGTATCCCAGATATAATATTTTGCTGAACTGGCGTTTTTTTTAAAGTTGTTGAAGTTACGTTCTAATGTAGTATTACATGATTTAGTTGGTATTAAATAATACCCTTAAAAAACGCTTTTAAGTAGATTAATAAGCCTTTTTAATATTTGACAATTTTTTTTACAGAAAAATGGTAGTTATGACCATGGGTTTGAAAAACAAATTAATGGCATGAAAATGTTTTTTTGGTAACTTGTAAATTTCTTTTTTACCTATGTACGGACAAATGGGTGCTTGGATTTTTCTTGAATTAAGCCGCTGTGTTTTTGACTCCGGACATGGATTAACCTCTGTATGTCATATAAGAAATATAAGTCTTAATTGAAAGAGAGGTTTTGCACACACAAAAATAAACCATACATAAACATTTTTACTTTCTGAAAAAGGAATATTTCGAGAAATTTAGCTTGTATAATAGGAAGTAACACTTTATTATGGGAGTCAAGTAATATTGGATATGAATGCCCAATAGCTTTGTTGTCTTGAAAAAGGAATGGGTAGATGCCGAAAGCGCCTGGGCTGGTCTCACACCAGTGTGGCACTGTTGCTTGTCAGTATTTCTTGCATATATATATATATATATATATATATATATATATATATATATATGATGGAGTAAATCAAATACGACATGTAATCCTTAATGGAGACTGTAATGCAAACTTCCTGTGTCCATTACCTCGAAGTGTTTCTGACCTGCTAACTATCCATGAAGTTCGTACTGTAACAACGGAACCAACACGTGCATCAAAGATTAGGAACTCTCTTCTTTACCTATTCATTATCACTCGTCATGCAAGCGTGATAGAGGCTTGCGTGATACATACGAAATCAGCGAATAGTGGCCATGAAGCAAGACATGCTTTAAAACAGAAATATAGATTTACAAATTGGCCGATTTTCACATTCTAAAACAAAATATGAAAGAAACTAATTGGTACCAATAACTTAATGAGCAGACTAATATTTACAATAGTGTGAGGTTGTTACAGATGCTATAATTCGACTTGTAAATCTGTATACCGGTCAAACTAGTCACTGTCCCAGCAGATTATAAACCATAGCCCAACTCGCAGTCACGACGAAACATTCAGATTACAGACAGATGAAGGTAAAAGGCATACAACAATTCAGGTCATAGATGCTAATGAAATAAAGTTACTAATATGAACATGAAATCAAAAGAGAACTTGTTGTTAAAAACAGATGAATATATATAATCCTTAAAAACATCTAACCCAAGATTTTATTGGGAAAAAATTGAAGAACATCTTACATCATTCCTTGGCTCACACACATTACACCTTTCAAAAGTTCTAAAAACTCTCCTAATTATTTTGTCATGGATGATGAAAAATGTGAATTACTAAACTTATATTTGTGCTCGGTTACTCATGATAGTACTTCTACTTGGATACCATAAAACATGTTCTCTATTATTGTTTTATGCCTTTCGCTATCTGTCACAGTATGTATGTATGTATGTATGTATGTATGTATGTATGTATGTATGTATGTATGTATGTATGTATGTATGTATGTATGTACGATATGTCAGCACGTTACTGGCTATATAGTGCCTATTGAAAATTAAGATTTAAAAATGTAAAATAAAAACAGCAAAAATAATCTTTAGTTAGAAAAGGGTTCGTTGTCAAGATCATTGTGGTCTGAATATATTTTATGCAAATATTGACAATGACTACTGGAGTGTGTCTGAATTTATTTTATGCAAATATTTACAATGACGTCTGGAGTGTGTCTGAATTTATTTTATGCAAATATTTACAATGACTACTGGAGTGTGTCGGAATTTATTTTATGCATGCAAATATTTACAATGACTACTGGAGTGTGTCTGAATTTATGTTATGCAAATATTTACAATAACTACTGGAGTGTGTCTGAATTTATTTTATGCAAATATTTATAATTACTACTGGAGTGTGTCTGAATTTATTTTATGCATGCAAATATTTACAATTACTACTGGAGTGTGTCTGAATTTATTTTATGCAAATATTTACAATTACTACTGGAGTGTGTCTGAATTTATTTTATGCACGCAATCATTTACAATGACTACTGGAGACCACTAAAGCTTCGTGGAGGTGAGCTATTTAATTGTTGATTACACCCTGGTTCCATATTATCCTTCAGTTAATCTATGTTGCCTTGGTGACGAGTGCTGACTAAGACCTATAGCTTATGTTCCAAGTCCTTTGTGTGTCTCCAGGTCTCTGCCACATAGAGCAGCACTGTTTTGACATTGGATTTGAACAATCTAAGCTTTGTTTTCAGGTGGATGTTATCATTCCACCAGACTGGTCTGAGAATGGTAAAGTCATGGCGTGCATCCTGGTTTGTATTGACTCGCAGGCATTTTATCTTATCGGCATTGATGTCCAGACCGGTATTTCGGGCTGAATACCTCTCCATTTCTGGCAGTCACTAAGGTCTCTTTCATGGGAATCTTGACTATGTACCATTCCTCCACTCTTTGTCCCATATTTCCTGTAGAAGGTCAATCAAGGTGTCTGCTGTAACTGTAACATCTACTTTTAGAATTTCTGGTGGGATGTTACCCGGGACAAAGGCCTTACCACTATTGATTTTCCTGATTGCCCGTATGACCTCTTCCTTGGTAATGGACCCTATGTTGATGTTCAGATCATGTCCCTCTTCTATAATGGGTGGGTTTTCCACAGGTGTGCCCTTGAGAAAGCTGCTGAAATGTTCCTTCAACCTGTCGAGCTGTTCTGCCGGTTTGCTCAATATATTCCCATGCTTTCCGCGTACAGGCGTGCTTGTGTTGGTTTTCCTCCCTGATACTTGCCGTGTGATGATGTAGAGGGTCCTCGTGTCATTTATTTTCGCACCTTTCTTTGTATCTGTGGCAAGTTTGTCGGGAAGTTCCCGCTTATTTTTCCTCGCTCTATTCTTGACATCCTTATTCTTTGTTTTGTATTCCTCCTGAAGTCGCTGTTTCTGTCCTCTGAACTTTGATTGTACAAGTCTCTGATTGATTTCTCGTCTGTAGTCAGTCTTCTTGATTGTATCTCTGACAGCCAGCTCTTGATCTTCTGTCTTCTGAATCACAGCATCTCCTAACCGGTTGACGTGAATGTTCTTCTAACTCGTTTCCATTTATTTTCTATGGAGTCATCATCCAGGTCAGCAAGAGTCTGGAATCTATTGGAGATGGAAATGTCGAACTCCAGTGGTTTCTCAACATTCGTAAATCTGGAGATTTCATATCGTGGGTGTTTCTGCAGCAGTCCAATCTTCTTTATTCTGCTGATTCTTGTCTTTAGTTTTGCCATCACCAGCGCATGGTCTGAACCAACATCTGCTCCTATACAGGCTGTCACATCCATCAGAATCCTCCTCCATCTGCGGGAGATAGCCAGGTGTTCGATCTGATTCTCTGTTGCTGAATCTGGGGATTCCATGTAACCTGGTGGATCCTACGATACAGAAAAACTGTCCAGAGAATACTTTAGGCCTGATCAATTGTCCGTCATTCCACTCACCTATCCACCGAAGCTAACAATTGATAAATCACGCGTCCGCAGTTCTTTGAGATCATGCCAGATGTACTGACAAAGTTGAACAGGAAGCATTCTTTGTTAACTTTAATTAGCTGATATTTGGTTTACATCAGCTTATTCATTTTCGAAATGGCAAAATGAAAAAATCTGCATAACGTATAAGCTCTTTGGCACACACAGTCATATATACACACACAAACACACACATATTCATATACTACTACTACTACTAATAATAATAATAACATTCCTGGCGTAACACAAGATCAAACTCTTTACTCTGCTTCACGGAGAAGACATATTTAAGGACGATAGCAGATATCGCTCAAAGCGTCACTGACCTACTTCTCAAAACATCCTAGGAGCGATGAAGAACTGCAGAATTATTAGGATCGTTAGACATTGTCGAAAATGTTATATGAAACACTTACTCAGTTTAATTGCTTAAAACCTAATGCCGAGAAAATTCGTAGATAATTTCTTTACTAACTCATTGATCATGCGCAGTCGTTTTTTTTGCGAATGAAGACCATTGGCCGCTTTAGTCTTTATGATACAAATTGGAATGATAGAGGGCACATATGGAGCACATAACATGCTTATAACATAAAGAACAACTTACGAAATATAAAGATAAATTTATTATATTATAGTTTAAGCAAAGTTATTCAAGTTTGTAATTACAATTGTTTCAATTAATGCTAGATGTATTGATGAACTGGTTATATTGATCAGCAGGTTTTATTGCCACACTGGCATCGTGCCAGTTCATCATCATGTGTTCAGAAAGCACATGTTATGAAATTTACATTACTGGTGCATTATCTTATTCTTTAGCGCCTTTGTTTGAAAATAAGGCTGAGGAATAATCAACATCAAGCTGTAAATGCGTTTATTTAAAAAGCAGACCTGAATCGTAATTAATTCCTTTTGTTTACATGGCTTGGGGTGCAGCTGGGGGCTGAGAGTGAGCACGTGCTGAATTCGCACGTCTGCAGTATTAGACAAACGAGAAAAAATAGAAGAGAAGACTTACTTTACTACGTGTAGATGTCGTACATTATCTGCTACCTGTTATAAGATCAGTCATAATAATCAAAAGGCTTTGAAGATCTTACATTTATGTACTTTTCGTTGTTTTAAATATCGAAATGGTGTGCATTTTGCTTATATTAGTATTCAAATCATATGATATTGGTCTGTGGATCTAAATATGACATCACCAGATATGGAAGTCGTGAATGTTCTATACTTGGTGAGTTTGATATAGGCCTTCTGGTAAATGATAGTGGAACACATGCGGTACGAAACGGTTACTACGACTCCAGTCTCGTTTAAATCAAATTTGCTGGCAGCGATCATTCTTCAATTTTGATTCTTTTTCTGTAACTACTCACATGCTTACGAGACTTAAGCAATTTTTAATATATGTTAATGAAAAGACTATTAATCATGCGCATGTAAAAGGAACGTGGATCTCGTGAGCGAGAGGACAATAGAGGTGAGTCTGTCATACAGGAAAGCATAATTTGATAGGTAATATATGTGACAAAGTGAACTGCTCAGAAGGTATGTAAAGTAAGTGCTCATAAATTAGCTCTTACTTAAAAAGAAATCATACAGATTATTTTATAGTAATCGATTCGTTTGACAAAGGCGAGGAAATATATATCATTTTGTTTATGCATGCAAATTTTCAGAGTTTCCAAAATAATCGTATAGCGGGTCATTGGTGATAAGATAAAATTAAAAATTTGTCTAAAAATTGGTCTTAAAGTTTGGCAATTGATAGTTTAGTGATTACATATATGGAGAGGTTTTAATATTAGCTAGGACAACCAGCAACATTATACACCGAGTAAAAAGTATCTGCTAGGGTGCAATGACTTAATTTATGCTACACAACATTTTATTGACGATGGATCAAAATGGCTTATTTACCATGCAACGAGGACAAAAAGTCGGAAAGAACAAATAATGCAATCGGATTATGCCTTGTACTTGATACGCCTGTCTGTTCAGGAGAAATATATGTCAATGCTGTTAAAGTAAACCGAGCTGTTGCACTGTATTAGAAACAAGAATGCTGCCAGTTTTTCATATTGTGAACTTGATTGACTACGGAGTGTTCACAATTCGCAGTCGAGGTGCATGACGTGATCAGTCCTTCGTTTTGTTCATAGTAGTGGATAGGTTGCGGTCACTTCAATTCTTTATTCACAGTTCAACGATAGCAATCGATTATTAAAATCTTCTTAAACATTATTTATGATGTTAGTACATTTTTTTGTATGCTTGGTTATGTACAGTACTAAAGATTTGGTGCGCCCGTGGAGGAAGAAACATTTGCTTCTGATACTGTTGGGCCACTTCACCATATGTTGGGAACGGAGACCTCCTAAGCATTCTCACTGAACAATATGGAGCCCCATTTCCTTGCGTTTTATGTTCAGGTTTTCACAAAATTTAATAACGAATTGGCAACATACATTTTGGTGGTACTATGTTGCTTCGCGATTTCAATCTGAGAATACGAAATAGTTAATTTTTTCCACTGTTAAAATAACCCGTTCCATGGTAAACTGCGAGAACGGCTCAGATGAGAATACAAAGATATAAAAGAGCAATAGTACGCCCAATGATACATTGTAACCAAGATGGCAATAATGGGGGATTATGAAATTCATCTTTTTTAAATTTTATTGTCGAACGATTTGAATGTCTTTTTAAAATAACCCTTATTTAATCCATGAAGTATTCATTTGTTCAAAAGTTTTTTTCTACAAAATATCAATAAATATGTGGGGACTTCACTTGCAACTGTCTGATGAAGAGCATGCAATACGTTCCAGTAACTATACCTAAATGTCCTAACATTTTTATTTTAACAAGCCAGGTGTCTAAAGGTAGTTAGTGAGGTGGAAAGAGTACCCCCCCACTAATTCCAAAGTTAACTTTAAGACGCAGCGGGGAAGAATAATGTCAAACGTACTGCGTGAGTTTGGCTGAAGGTCGTTGTTTCCTTATTGTGCTAAGGACTTGAAGACAAAAGACGTTGTTACTGAAGGGTCCTAAATCGCGCTAATGCCACGCATACTTTTCCTCCAATCAAGCTAAAGACCACACATTCACGAGACTATAATTTTACACATGAATGTTTTTTCATACTTCACATTTTTATGATTTATCAGCACGCAATTCTAAGTATGTCAAAATCCGATAACTAATTACTATACCCATGACACCATAAAACTCTTGAATACGGTTCAGGATGATGGCTGCACCAACTGATTGGCTGATTACTCGGTTTGAGAAACATCTTCCGAACACTGATTGCTCATAATCAAACAAATAATCACTAAAATCTATCGAATAAACGCAGACGTAAATATCGATAGCATATACCATAGGTTTGTTACATTATTCAAAATGCGTCGAAAAGGGATGCTTCGAGGGAAAACTTTGCATCGGACGACTATTTTGTGGCGGGATATGAATACGTGTATCGGCATGGAAACCGTATTATTTTTTAGTTAAGCACGTGCAAATTTGTCTTGGGCAACCCTCATTTTAACAAATCTGTCCCCATACCGCATATTTATTCAATATCTGATACTGGATTGCAATAGCCTTATGCCGTATATTTGTTTAATATGCCCTACTTGATTACGCTATGAAACCAGATTCGAATAATCTAAATGTATTATCATTACATAATCACTCGAAAATATGCTACGGTCTTTTGAAGTGCTGCATGCGTTGTGTGAAGATAGAGGACAGTCATGACTTTGTCCCTACCTAATATCCAGGCTTGCGGCGTGATCGCACGAAAAAAAGGAGACCCTCCCCCCCCACAAAACACCCTCACCCTTGCAGATAAACTGTTTGTCACTTAGACTAAACATGTATACCTTAAAAGTGTTCAAGGGGTAACGCTTAAAATGTATTTTAACACGTATACTTACTCTGTTGTGACCAAAGTCATATTTAGCTATCTACAACTCTATTATCTTTCCCCTCTCACGCTCCTCCCCCTTTTCAAATATTTCCGGAAATGGTCTTCTACCAAAAGCGCCATATTACATAAACACCTTCATTGTGCAAAATGTGATTCAATTCAAGTCTTTTGAAATTTTGGAACTGCTATAAATACTTATTATATGCTAGTTCAGTGAATTAGTGGATTTTCCAAAAGAAATAGTTAAAGTGAATTATAAAAACTATTTGTTCACTCAGGTCAATTGACATCAACCATGTTGTCACTTGGTTGGTCTAGTGGTAAGCATAACGACCTGTCACTCAGGAGTACCAGAATCGAATCCGGTCATGTACTTATTTTTTTTATTTTTATATATATATTTTTTTTCATTTTTTAAAATATGATTTTGTTACCTTGAATTCGGAAAGAAAATTATGTTACTACTAATGTTTTCTGTGCTCATGAACACAAAACACAGCAGAACATAAATGGTAAGCAGCTGACATTATCGCGTCGGATACCGAAATAAATCTGGCACTTTAATCCTTTGTGCACTTCAGCCATACAAAAAGTTTGAGCATACAATAACAGAAACATTTGCTTGTTTCGAGTGCATAGCGGATATATTACATTTTGTCGGTGAAAAACTCCATTATTCACTCCATACAAGCAAATATCCTCTATATCTTTAAAATATTAGGTAACGTACATTTTATTAACCAAACGCATCCTAATGTAAAGCATGTATACATTCGTTACTATAAGCATTGAATAAATAACATCATCGGTTTAGCATGACATTTTAAGACGGCATTGTTTTTTTCTATACTGCCAAGTATTTTTCACGCTACGTCCAAGTCATCAGTATACTTGTTCTTATATGAGATGCTGAAGTGTTAATAATTCATTCAAGAATTAGGTAGCTTTATTTTGAACAGAAAAACACTCCGAGATTTGATAAAATTATGAAAACAGTTCATCTGCTAAAATCTTATCAAAGTATGTATAATTTGTTATTATCGACATACAGAAATGATTGTAAATTCCACTGTTGGAAATAATAGTGATAATACTTCAAGGATACCTTACAGATAAAATCTCGCGTAAGAGCACACTGGATTAATTTTCTGTGTATTCTATCTTTAACTTTACTTTTTTGTCTAAACACGAGACCGTCTTAGATCCGCCTGATGTTTTATGTAGTTTATGTTAGGGACACATATTATGTAGTTTGTAAAGTTAGAACCCTAGATTATACTATAGAAATGACTTGACAATCTCTATAGCAAGAAAGATGTCTCAGCATTCTAACCTTCTATTACCAGAAACATAACTCATGTATAAGACGGTCTGAGGAGGCACTTCACTATAATATACAATAGAACTAACGATTACAATAATCTGAAATCAACATTATATGCAAGGAGATAGAGGAACGTTTCAATCGCCTGATATGGAGGTACGTTGAATGTGTGGTTGTAGCATATAAATACATTGTCCTTGATCTGTCTACACACGCAGCCAGTGTTATCATTAGCGTAATAATTATAGAGCTCGGTCATCCATATGATCAAAATCAAGATCTCGTGCAGCTGTTTCAAGAAAATAGTGTGACTAATTATTTAATTTAAATTTATGATCATTACATACCTATAAACTGAGAACTAATAATAGTTGTTTACGTGATATATATAAAAAGACAGAGCAACACGAGGACTTTCATTGCACGTGTTCAAATAGTTACAACGCGCCACCCATGCTTTTTTAACAATTACAACACTTTGAGCTCCACACGACTGTTGAGCGAGTGTGATTTACTTAATAACCAGGGAGTCATTGTGGTTAAAACTTACGGCCGATTGAGTAAGTACTTACTTTTCCTCTGTTTGTTTGGACTTTGTGATCTATTTCAAAATCAAAATCTTCATGTATTTAAGATGCAATTGTTGACCCAGTAAAGCATAATTGAAGACGTATTTTTATTCTTTAGATTATTACTTGTTATCAAAGGTTCATCAAAATAGAACGTTTATGACCTGCCATAATAAAGTCTTTCAAAATTATTGTACTTAGTATTGGAAATAAACAATGTTTACACTCAGCGGGCTAAATAATCATACGTTGTTTACTGTCTTCCTATTTAAAAGAGAAATTATAATGTTTTCTAAACCACTATAATATTGAGCAAGTCTTTACAAAATGTTTCTGTAACCACTTACTGACTTACTTAGGCGGTTAGAATACCTGCAGAAACAGTTCTGCATGAGCATCCAACCTCAACCTTGGCCTAACTTCAGAGGACGTTATGCTGTGGATCTTCATGTGAATGGTGAGACAACTCTACTATTGAGAGGCCGGAAATCCTAGGTATAATAGCTAGTGACATGTGAATCATACAGGAGCCGGCGACAAATGGTAAAAAGAAACGTAAGGCGTTTCCTTACTGAGAGCCTAAGGCTTTAAACCCATGCCTGTGACGAGGTTGTGCTGGCCTTAACATTGACGGTGAATAAATGGGCAACCGCAAGTAGACTCACTACAATGAGTCCTCGTCCCTGCTAGAGAAATCACGAAGATAAAAGCTAGAGAAAGACGACAATGCGTGCCAGCTGACATATCGACACTGTCTGGGATCGAACAGTTTCATTTATACATAAGGCTCGCAAATATGGCTCTAATCTTATCAGCCGATACTTTCATTAGACGTTTTGATCCTGTAAGATCTCTTAATACAATCAGCAAAACACATACTAGAGCCAAGACGCTCCAGCAGAAGGTGTCTTTCTTTTCCTTTTTCAACGGGAAGAAATGTCGTTGCTAGCTCCGACAAATCAATGCAGTGCGTTGCATGGAGCACTTGAGATCACGAAGTGGATCTTAATATCGCCATTATCCCAAAGGAGAGAGAGAGAGAGAGAGAGAGACAGACAGACAGAGAGACAGACAGAGACAGACAGAGACAGAGATTCAGAGACAGAGAGAGAGATAATTAAATGCATAAGCAAAAGCCAATCAAAATATGAAAATGCCAATAATCTTTGTTTTCATTCAAGATGGTTTATATTTGTACAAGCGAAATATATTATATGTGCCTATTTAAAAATGCCACGTGATATATTTCCCCTTTATCTATATAAAATGAAGATCAATTGACTAAATCGATTTACCTCAACTCCAAATCAAGACGTAGTAATGACAATTATAAAACGCTACAGGAGAAATAAAATAAAGCTCGTACTTTATTTTCTTTTACTGAATTTATTGAATTCTTAACAGAAATCTTGCAGCTAAATCAATGTACATGGAAAAGCTAATCAATGCATTGTATCCTATGTTGTATCGTTGTCATTTCAGTGATTTTAATGCAAAAAGTTCGGGTAAATGAGGAAACCTATAGAATTTGTCATTTTGTCGAGATAAAACAGGGAGCATAGAATGTTGATACCGTATATTATATTCAGTCACGTTTATTTTTCTGAAAAAGTCATTAAATGAAGAAAGTAAACAATATGATCATATAACATGAGCTGAAATTTACGTCTCTATATCAAAAGTTGGTTGAAATACAAGCATGCATAATTGCATATGTATACAAGTTAATGGTACATAACTTCAAAATCAAACAGTTACACATACATGAACACACACACTCATATCCTACATTATGAGGACCTTGTAAATTTACATATGTATACAAGTTAATGGCACATAACTTCAAAATTACTCAGCTACACACACATAAACACGCATATATACACATCATCTACATAATGAGGACATACATTTACTTACATCAGGAGGTCCATCTCAAGGAAAGCATTTATACTCTCCTCTTATAGTTTATTTTAATTATACGTTGATATGTCTCCGGGGTAAATATTTCGTGAAAGCTAAATTTATATTTGATTGACATGTTGTGTTTTCCACATACATGGAGAGAGTAAAACCGTTACTAAAATATATCACAAACCTCTGGTAAATGGCAGACATCAGGGGGATACATAGTTGTAGTACACGGAACTTCAGAAGAATTCAGATAATTATATCTTTACTGTCGATGCAAAATTTCAAGAGTTCATATGTTTTGTAAATTTTATTGATTTTATAGATTATATTTTAGGGTTTGTCCCTGAATAATATATTTTCACTTATAAGCTTTAAAAATACCCCAAACAACAATCATGAAAAGCAGATTGTAGTTGACTGTGCAAGCGCACTTATCGATTTTATAATAGTGCTATCATTTTCGATTTTGCCCATGTACAATAAACAAGAATACAAAATGATCCACTTAAAATTTTTATTACCACACCCTCAACTATTATCTACTGGCCTTTTTTGACCAGTTAGATGAAAATGTGAGCGCACCAACCACATTCAATCGGATTAACGCAGATTAACCAAAATTTAAACATCACACTATTTACAAAAATTACTCAGTATCTCCATGAGAATTGATTTTGCAGACAGTGATAGCTTATATTTAAATTTTCCTGATCAAATAAAAGATGACAGACAGCTTTTGCAATCTCTTTGAAACAAAATGACACTTGCATAACACTGTCAAAAGAACTGAATTTCAAAGAAAAAACATATAGAAGTACATTTTAAAAGATATAGTTAGTCAATGTATGATACAAAATGTTTCAAAAATAAACGTGAATGAATATCACCCTCGTTTGGATATTAAACTCGAACCAGTTTCCAAAATATTTTGTGACAACTTAATGATTTACAAAGAGTTGTTGAGGACATAATTGACAATGACGGTTATATAATGTTGATACCGAATAAAAGAAGATTTCAAATCTACAAATAAACTTGTACTTTTACAAAACAGGGATAGATTCATCACCTCTCCTTGTAAATATTATGTATGTAAAAGACAACACTACTGCTTTGTACAAAGGTCTCATTAGCAGAACAAGACTATGATATATTCATTGGAAACATTCAAAATTTTTAAAACTGAATCTCAGTCGTAAAGAGTATATCATTAAAGAAATACGATGTAAGAAAGGATCTAAAGGGAACTATAGATTTTACATGACATTTAAAATTATATAAAGAATCTCATGATCAAATCTCTGTCAGACACTTTCGTGACAATTAAACTCGATGATGCGAGATTTCAAATCTATAACAAGGTAGCATGAAATTTTAAGTCTATCTTATGCACACACCTCTGTTTACTTTCAGTATGATTAATTTTAGACTGGTAAAGATATGAAGATTTTCATATTACGGGTGATTCTCTTCTTAATATACTCGTATTTTTCCAATTCTTAGGAGTGTTTGCTCACATGGACTTAGAAAATATATATTAAGTTAGATATTTGTGCACCTATTACAAGCTTTCTACTCGAGAGAATATTTTTGAACAAAATGTGAAAATTGGGAGGAAATAAACACTAAGAACATTTCTAAAAGTTTTTCAGCAGGGAGAGATTCAAAGCAGGAAATGGATTATAGACAATCGTTGACTGTGAAATTGAGTCCATAAATATGCATTGAATGGCCATGAAAATATATCAAATTTTAACAGCTTTTGCAATCTGAAATCTTTTTCATCATTTTTCCAAAGAAAACTCCGCCGAATGTGCAGACATGCACTATTATATGTTGTTTCTAAAACAAAAAGTCCCAGGATTTTTTTCTAGCCCATTTCAATGCTAATGCCTAGCTAACCTAGTCCACAACATGATTCTGGTCTGATGTTAGTAATTTCTTAATAGTTTATCATGATTTAACTTTCTTATATATGCACAAACACCTGGGTCTCTCTCTCTCTCTCTCTCTCTTCTGAAGATGTTGAAATTCAAAGTAAAACAGCTTGACATCATATACTTAGCAACAAATCTTTTTTCAGCTTGTCATTACAATTTCAGTACATAACATATATATCTTAGTCTCTGATAAAATCAATAAGGGATCGGTAGAAAAAAAGTAAAAAATACCTCAGTTTACAGGTACATTTAGCATTGTAATTTCGATTATAAAAAGAAAAAAATATCCATACTTCTGTAGTATAACTATAACGGAAACTCCATATGATACAGAACGGATATAGCATGCACAGACTACAGTACCCGTGGCTCATTTAACAGTAATAACATTTCGAATTCTGAGGTTTAATTATGGCTTGAAAACTTGGCTAAAGGCTTTGTCTGAAATTAAGTACAATTAAAGAGCGAACGAACAATAACAAAAATAAGAACCCATGGTTTTCTTATACATGTGCGGCCGAAAGAAAGCAGTCCATACAAGTTACCAGCGTAATAAAAATAAATACTTGATATGAAATGAGCAAAACATAAATAAACTTATGGTTGCAATATCCGATTAAATATATTCACATGGAATAACATTCAATAATTTTCATTATTTCGTATTTATATGTAATAAATATTTTCTTTATTTTTAATAGATTTCATCTATATTCAAAACTTTTTTCGTTATTTATATACAATAAGTGTCATTCATATTAAATATATTTTACTTCTTTTGAGTAATATTTAATATTCATTGTTCATGTACAATGACTGTATTTATATTAAATATTTCCTACAATGTTTGACATAGTACATTGGCTCGTTGGGGTGAACTAAATACAAGTCATATAGACGTAGGCAATCACTGTTCTCAAGAGTCATGACTATACGAGAGGTGCCTAAAGGCAAGATGGTATAGGCGACAATGACTTGCTCAAAATCTCTACAAAATCTAACCTTGGCCGTCCCAGTGATACATTCATAACTTGAATTCACGGGCTGACCGCACGACTATCACATATAAATGTCCAGTCGATAAATGATCAGATTTTGTGTGTAGATCATATTATTTCGTCAAAAGAAATAAGATCTAATCATTAAACATTAAATCCGAAATATAGATCTGTGAACGAGGTATAGTCAGTTACATAGATACACAGATGGTCATTATATACAGTCCTTATATAATGATTACTATAAACAGGTTCTGCTTTAGTTATTTATTTTTTGGACTTTGCTACTTATATAAATTATTGTATCATAAAAAGCTAAATATCGCATTTCCTTCCGATTATCAACATGTTAGACTATGTTCAGATTCATTTAAGTAAGGCCTTTATTTCAGTACAGCAAGTAATTGGATATTTAGTTCAAAGCTTGATAACACATGGGAAAAGGTAAAATAAGAATAAAAGAAATGTAGCGAAAAAATGTTGCATAAACCATAGTTCGACGTTTACATAAATGGAAAATATTATGTAACTTTGCCTCAAATTATTTGTCACATTAAACGCCATACTGAGTACATTTGTCTTCTCAAGTTACCCCACACCCCAATTTAGACCTAAATTATTTCAGTCCAGCTTGTATAGGTCAATAAGGGACCTGAAAGATTTGTGAAGATTACTGGACAGATTTTATATACTGTTATGTATGATGTTTATATAATGTTGTATATGTGTTTTGGGAGGTTATAAATGTTTCTTCACTTTAATATTTGCTTAAATCTTTATGTTTGTTAGGAAAAACATGTATAACTAGTGTCCTTGAATTAGGTTGTTTTGATCAATATGTTTTCTCAATTTGAAGGTCGAGGTTGATTTTGTTTACAGTTAGAATTCCATTAAGATGACTCACATTCTAGAACATTCTGTCATGTGACCAATCTAGAACATTCTGTCATGTGACCAATCTTTATATATACCATGTTTGGTAGACATTTTGTTCAGTTCGACATTACCATCAGTCTTGTAAAGAGCTATTACAGTTGTGAAAATTCATTCCAAATTCTAAGAGCGGAATTATTTTAATTATTCATTGGATTATAACAGTGCTCATAAACTTTTGGATTTTGATTGACAATTTTGGAATTTATGTGAACTTATTCAGAGATTTTGGATTACTTCATTTTGACTTCAGCACATCAAGATTTCTAGTACATCAGGACTTTGGAGACCATTGGCACATAATAACATTCAAGGACACATTCTATATTTAGGACTTGTGATTAGAACAATCATTCTTATTGGATTATTAGGATACATAAACACATTACTGTAAGTGACTTTTTGATTTTTCATTTTAATTATCTAGTAATAAATTGCTTGTTGATTTTTTACTTGATTTGTTGGTTTCACTTTCTTTCTGTTACATTTTTCTTAGACCATAGAGTCGTAACAGAAATTGAGGGCTCGTCTTCTGGGATCTGAATTTCTTTAAAGCATATTAGAGATATTAAATTTATCTTTGAAATTCATATTGATTTTGTCTCGGAGAATTTTTTTTGTCTTTGGCAAAGATTTTTAATAAAGAAATTTGTTTTGTGTGAAACCAACAAGCATTTACAATGGCATCTAATGTTCAGAATTTCATTTCAAAACCTACCCAGGAGGGGTTAGAGTGCATGAGAAAGGATGAGTTGCTCGAGCTTGCCAGAAAATACAGTCTATCTGAGGCAAAAGTATCATTGACAAAACAGGAGATAAAGATTATTTTGATTCAGTATTTAGTAGGAAAGGGAATTTTTGATAGCAGTGCTTTAAGTTTGAAGAGAAAGCCTGTATCTGGTTCTGACAGGAAATTAAGGGAATTAGAGTTAAAGAACCAGATTGATTTAGAATTGGTAAAGTTTCAGATTCAGAGAGAGAGAGAGAAAGAAGAGAGGCAGATACAGATGGAGAGAGAGAAAGAAGAGAGGCAGATACAGATGGAGAGAGAGAAAGAAGAGAGGCAGATACAGATTTAGAGAGAGAAAGAAGAGAGGCAGCTACAAATGCAGAAGGAAGAGAGGCAGATGCAAATGCAGATGGAGAGAGAGAAAGAAGAGAGGCAAATGCAGAGGGAGAGAGAGAAAGAGGAGAGACAAATGCAGATGCAAAGAGAAGAAAGGGAAATGCAATTTAAGTTAAGAGAATTAGAACTGGCAAACAGAGCACACTCCACTCCTTTAAACACAAGTCAAGGTTTTGATGTTACTAGATATATTAGGTTAGTACCCCCTTTTCAGGAAAAAGAAGTAGATAAATACTTTCTTCATTTCGAGAAAATAGCTGAAAACTTGAAATGGCCCAGAGAGCATTGGACTTTGTTATTACAAAGTGTACTTATTGGCAAAGCTCGTGAAGTCTACACTTCACTGTCAGTACAACAAAGCACTGATTATGATGTGGTTAAGGAGTACATCTTGAAAGCTTATGAGTTGGTACCAGAGGCATATCGACAAAGGTTTAGGAATTGTAGAAAAGAAACTGGACAAACTCATGTCGAATTTGCAAGGGATAAAGAACAACTATTTGATAGGTGGTGCTCAGCCAAGAAAGTTGATCAAGGTTATGATAACCTCAGACAGCTCGTATTAATTGAAGAGTTCAAGAGGTGCATCCATAGTGATGTTAAAACCTATCTCGACGAGCAGAATGTGGAAACTTTGGAAAATGCTGCTCGTATGGCTGATGATTATTCCTTGACTCACAAAATTTCATTTGGCAATAAGTCGTCCTCTCAGCAGTTTTCTGGTAAAAAACCATTTCAATCTCATTCGAGTACTTCCAAATTTCACAACAGCACAACTGTTAGGAATCAAACATCTGATAAGACTGATCAGAAATCCTTATCTCTTCCTACGTGCACTTATTGCAAAAAGAAAGGGCACGTTATTTCTGATTGCTTCAAGTTGAAAAATAAGCAACAGAGAAAAGACAGAGCTTTTCCAAATGCTCTTATTTCTACGAGGTCAAGGTCACGGTCTTGTATTGAAAGCAATACATTTGTTGGGTCAAACAAACCCCAGTCTGATTCTATTTTGGAGGCTTTTTATGAACCATTCATGTCAGAAGGTTCTATATCACTTATTGGTGATTCTGCCAAACCTATCCCAATTAAAATATTAAGGGACACTGGAGCTTCTCAGAGTCTTTTATTATCAGGTACTTTGCCTTTGTCTGAGGAGTCTTCTTCAAGTGAAAGTGTTCTTGTTCAGGGAGTTGAGTGCGGCTTTGTAAATGTTCCTCTCCATTGTGTAAATTTGGCATCAGACTTAGTTTCTGGACCTGTGACTGTTGGGGCAGTGACTTCTTTACCCATAGAGGGTGTTCATTTATTACTAGGCAATGACCTAGCTGGAGATAAGGTTGTGGTTAATCCACTTGTAACTGACAAGCCTTGTTTGGATCACAAAGTTGATCCTGTCGAAACTGAAATCCCTGATTTGTACCCTGCTTGTGCAGTTACTAGAGCTATGGAAAAAAGAGCTCTTGAGAGTGATGTTAATTAGGATATTATTCCTTTAGCTGACACATGTATTGGTCAGTCTTTTGATGAGGTCACTTTTTCCTCAGGTATTGATCAATCAAATGGTATTGATCACAGTGATCCTCTTTTGGCAACTCATTCTCTTTGTTCCACTCAGGGTGACAAACGACAATCTCTTGTCGTTGAACAGGAGCAAGATCCCGAGATATCTTGTTTGTTTCAGAGGGCTATTAGTGAAACTGAAGCCACACAAGTTCCAGTGTGTTACTTTGTGAAAAATGGGGTCCTTATGAGGAAATGGAGACCACCTGATGTACCCGCTGGTGACGAGTGGTCAGTGAGCTATCAAATTGTTGTTCCTAAGTCATATCGACAGGAAATTCTTAATTTAGCCCACGAAACTCCTTTGGCTGGTCATTTAGGAGTCCGTAAGACTTATCACAAGATCTTGAATAATTTTTATTGGCCGAAACTCAAAAGTGATGTTTCTAAATACTGCAGATCTTGTCACACTTGTCAAATGGTAGGAAAACCCAATCAGAAGATACCTAAGGCTCATCTGCAACCTATTCCTGCATTTGATGAACCATTTAGTAGAATAATAGTAGACTGTGTTGGTCCTTTACCTAAAACCAAGTCAGGCAACCAATACTTGTTGACCATCATGTGTACATCTACAAGATTTCCAGAGACAATTCCTCTGAGAAATATAAAAACTAAAACTATTGTGAAAGCTTTGGTGAAGTTTTTTACACTTGTTGGCCTTCCCAAATCTGTCCAGTCGGATCAAGGGTCAAATTTTATGTCTGGAATTTTCCAACAAGTTATGCATGAATTAGGCATCCAACAGTTTAAATCTTCTGCCTATCACCCTGAAAGTCAAGGTGCTTTGGAAAGATTCATCAAACTTTGAAGAATATGATTCGATCATATTGCTTTGATACAGAAAAGGATTGGGATGAGGGTGTTCATTTGTTGTTGTTTGCTGTTAGGGAATCAGTTCAAGAGTCGTTGGGTTTTAGTCCCTTTGAACTAGTTTTTGGTCATACTGTCCGTGGACCATTGAAATTATTGAAAGAGAAACTTCTTTCAAATGAAGACTCAAAGATTAATCTTCTTGATTATGTTTCTGATTTCAAATACAAGTTGTCAAAGGCCTGTGAAGTAGCAAGAACTAATCTTCACACTACTCAGTCAAATATGAAATTAAGGTATGACAGAAATACACAGGAAAGGAGTTTTAAACTTGGTGACAAAGTTCTGGCTCCCTTTCCCATACCTCAGAATCCTCTTCAGGCTAAATTTTTTGGTCCTTATACCGTTGAAAAGAAAGTAAATGACTTAAATTATATCATTAACACTCCTGGGAGACGGAAACAGAAACAACTTTGTCATATAAATATGTTAAAGGAATATTTTGACAGAGATAGCTCAGCTAATTATTCAGTTAATTTAGTTGTACCTGTCCCACACAGTGAAGATATCAACGATGGAATACGATCAGACTATAGTGACTCTGGTATAACCAATCTTCGGAATTCAGAAATATTGAACAACCTAGACCAGAAACTTTCACATCTACAACAACAGGAAGGAAATGAACTAAAACAGCTATTACATGACTATGAGCACTTGTTTCCTGATGTTCCAACACGAACAAGTAAAATTTATCATGACGTTGACATTGTAGATTCTGCGCCTGTGAAACAGCATCCTTATAGGATGAATCCTCTCAAACAGAACTATCTGAAGAAAGAAATTCAGTATCTACTGGAGAATGATTTCATAGAACCAAGTAAAAGTAACTGGAGTTCACCATGTATTCTTGTTCCCAAGCCAGACAATACATTCCGTATGTGTACTGACTATAGAAAAGTCAACAGTGTCACCAAAACTGATTCATTTCCAATCCCAAGAATGGACGATTGCATTGATAAAATTGGAAATGCGGAATATGTCACCAAGTTTGACCTTTTAAAAGGATTCTGGCAAATTCCACTCACGGAAAGGGCAAAAGAAATTTCAGCATTTGCAACTCCAGATGGACTTTATCAATATAAAGTCATGCCGTTTGGAATGAAAAATTCGCCTGCAACGTTTCAACGTCTGATGAACATGATAACATTTGGTCTTGATAATTGTGACGCTTATATCGATGACGTCATTATCTACAACAACACCTGGGAAGATCATTTGGAAACCATTCGAAAATTCTTTGATCTACTCAGTGATGCGAATCTGACAATTAATTTGAGCAAAAGTGAGTTTTGCCATGCTTGTGTCACATTTTTAGGACATATTGTGGGACAAGGTCAAGTTAAACCTATAGAAGCTAAGGTCAAAGCTATTACTGAATTTCAAGTTCCAATTTGTAAAAAGCAACTGATGCGATTTCTAGGTATGGCTGGATATTATCGGAAATTTTGTTCCAATTTTTCCAAAATTGCTGAACCATTAACAAGTTTATTGAGTAAGAAAACCAAATTTCATTGGTCTGACAAGTGTCAGGAATCTTTTGACAAGTTAAAGGCCATGCTTAAGAATGCACCAGTTCTTTCTGCACCAAATTTTAGCCAATCATTTAAATTATCTGTTGATGCAAGTGATGTAGGAGTTGGTGGAGTATTGATTCAGGAAGACAAAAGTGGTGTGGATCACCCTGTGTGTTATTTTTCTAAAAAACTAAACAAGCACCAGAAAAATTATTCCACAATTGAGAAGGAATGTTTGGCTTTGATATTGGCTTTACAGCATTTTGAAGTGTATGTTACCTCAGCTCTTTCTCCAATTATTGTGTACAATGATCACAATCCCCTTACTTTCATCAACAAAATGAAAGATAAAAATCGGAGATTGTTGAGATGGAGTTTGATATTGCAAGAATATAACATTGACATTAAACACATTAGGGGAAAAGACAATGTGATTGCAGATGCACTCTCACGTGCCTAGAAATGTAATATTGCTTGATGTAATTAAGTCCAGTATCGTAAAACATGTTCTTATGTAATTTTGGTTATTGTAGTATTAGATGTATATTCAAAAGAAAGCTTTATTATATAAATCTTTCTTTTTCTTTATGAGGGGAGGTGTTATGTATGATGTTTATATAATGTTGTATATGTGTTTTGGGAGGTTATAAATGTTTCTTCACTTTAATATTTGCTTAAATCTTTATGTTTGTTAGGAAAAACATGTATAACTAGTGTCCTTGAATTAGGTTGTTTTGATCAATATGTTTTCTCAATTTGAAGGTCAAGGTTGATTTTGTTTACAGTTAGAATTCCATTAAGATGACTCACATTCTAGAACATTCTGTCATGTGACCAATCTAGAACATTCTGTCATGTGACCAATCTTTATATATACCATGTTTGGTAGACATTTTGTTCAGTTCGACATTACCATCAGTCTTGTAAAGAGCTATTACAGTTGTGAAAATTCATTCCAAATTCTAAGAGAGGAATTATTTTAATTATTCATTGGATTATAACAGTGCTCATAAACTTTTGGATTTTGATTGACAATTTTGGAATTTATGTGAACTTATTCAGAGATTTTGGATTACTTCATTTTGACTTCAGCACATCAAGATTTCTAGTACATCAGGACTTTGGAGACCATTGGCACATAATAACATTCAAGGACACATTCTATATTTAGGACTTGTGATTAGAACAATCATTCTTATTGGATTATTAGGATACATAAACACATTACTGTAAGTGACTTTTTGATTTTTCATTTTAATTATCTAGTAATAAATTGCTTGTTGATTTTTTACTTGATTTGTTGGTTTCACTTTCTTTCTGTTACATTTTTCTTAGACCATAGAGTCGTAACAATACCAACTGCAATATTAAAATATGAATCCATAATATCAATAAAGGTAATTTCACGCTTGTTTTAAAAGGTATATAATACCCTAAAATAGGTCATATCTTCGAGGTGCTAATTTTGTGGACATTATTTTAATTTCTGGGCAAGTATTAAGGAAAGAAAATCACTTGTTCTAGACCTTAAGTTCCCTTTGACCATTAATCTAAGACTTAAAAGTTCAACAACAGAAATCATCATATGTCTCCAATGCATTTTCAATTGAAATCACGCTGGTAATTTCAAAGGATGTAGTTTAGTTGTACTTATTTTTTATCCTCATTAAGCAGTTCTATAAAATGTAACCTTCTGCTGCAGCAGCGTCAAACGGACATGGATGACCTAAGTACCCATCGACGTTGAGAGGTATTATCCTGTGACTTGCTTACACATAAACTTTGAGATGACTTAATGATTGATTGACTTTTTTACTCATCAACATTGTACACACCAACATTGTGCACACCAATGTTGAGAGGCCTGTAGTAAATGTGTATCTATTCTCTCATTTAAAAAGTAATTATCGTAAATCTTAGAAAAAATAAGAAATGCCTATTTGTTTAACTTTAAGGGATATTTTCAAAAAGCCTTTTGCAGCGACAATCTTGTAAAAAATTATTTCAGATCCTCAAAAGTCATGTTTTACAACAATGGCAAAATTTGTTTCTCACACTTTTCTTACCTGTTATCATCGCTCCAAGATTTCGGAGCATCGTAGATAACCATAAGATCTTTCGATATAACCTTAAATAATCTCCGAGACTCTTATATTTAAAACGTTTCACAATGTTATTGCACATGCATTAGAAGGACTGATTAGTATCACTTCCTCCTAATTTCATATGCCTTCCTAACGTTGGTATGTTAACACGTGGTTTTCCTGTTAATGTAGGTCATGTGCACACACACACACACACACACACATACACACACACGCACATGAAACCAAAATTGGCTTAATTTTTCAAAATAAATATTACAGGAATATGAAAGGCACCACATGTTGTATGTCATAGAATGCATAGTCCTGAACGATATACCGGTCTTCGGGGGAAGAAAGCACAACTTTGTCGGTGAAAATGCTCACAAATTTCTCTCTTCCTCTTTTAGAAAGCCTCAGAGAATAACTGAGTGTCCTTCACCATTTGTTCTTCCTCACTGCACCTATCAGACGAAAGAAACAATAATGGTAGTGAGATGTTTTATAATCATCTTACAAAATATGAATGTTTAAATAACTGCATGCGCATGTGCTGTCTTTGAATGAATATGCAAGGAAAGTATCGATTACCATTGCACTATTACTTTTTTGTTTAGGTTGATTATGCGATAGCTTACGATAATGAGTTATTTTCCTTCCTGCAGATGAACTATTAAAAATAAACCGTATTTCGTATGCATCAGCGTGAGAGCATAGACTGGTAAAGTTCTGGAGGTCCATATAATAGTTTGTTCAGAGCAAAATAGCCATTGGCTCTTCTTCTCATATTTCGTTGCGAATTTCACGAATGATTTCTCCTTGGAAAATCAGTAACTTTTCAAGTTCAGAAATGTTGTCAGTTTGTGTATTCTATAAATATATTTGCAATGCATACACAATTATTTAAAACTCTCTCAATCAATAGAAACATAACAAAATATACAACATTGTTGTCAGGGATATGTATCCATATGATTAATAATATATACTAAATTGTATCTTAGAATTAACAATCATGTGCTATAAAACAATGAATACAATTGTGACATTAAACAGATATAATCTCCTTTTTAAGAAATGTAGTAAATGTTATTTTGTTAACTGAAATACATATTTATATCAATCCTTATTTCTAAATGAAAAAGAATATTGCAGCACACAAAATGATTCCAAATAGTCGTGTTTATTTATTAATGCAATCTTTCGCAACTTATTTGCATGAAAAATGAAGAAATTTACCAGCCGATATCTCCTAATTTCATTTCTCAGATGACCCGCTGCAAAAAGTTCATTTCCTTTCTCATCGAAACAAATTGTGTTGGATTCTCCAATAGGACATATTTGTATCAGCTCTCCATCGCGTGCTACCTGGTGGATGCCTTTAGAACCTTCAGAATGTAAGATATAAATATTGTCCTGCATGTCAACACAGAGTCCCAACGGATATGTCAGTTGGGGATGCTGGTACCTAAATATCCTCAAACCGTCTGCCACGGAGCAGCAGTACACGGCGGGATCAGGATCACTACTACCAGCACCACATGAAATATACACCCGGGACTTGTCCTGACTTGTAGCCAAGTAGCTATCACTACGAGAGAATCTTGATTGGCTTCTATCACAAATATAGTACTCCGTGTCCACATTCCATTCAGCTACTGACACAATACTCCAACAAACTTTGTCCTCATGTTCACAGCTCACTGCCATCTTATCAGGTGAAAGAGCGCTCACTCCATAAAATGTCATCGGATCTGTGTCAATTGTCCTCACAGTGCTAATGGTGGCTTCACGTTCAGTGCATTGAATAGACAAAATCTGAATTTTTCTCACAAGTGGAAATGTCACCGCCACAAGTGGAACAGCCTTTTCTATAACACACAAATCCCATGGTCTCGACGGAAGATGATCATTTGCCAGGATGTCGTTCGATTGGAGGTCAAAGACATTACAGAAACCTTTTGAACCTTTAGTGCCCACCAGCATCAGCTTGTTCCCCGGCAGACACTCGATGCCGTTTAACTTAATGCTTCCAAATGGTACTGTAAAAACCAGTTTAATATATAATCAAGAATTTAAGCATAAAAATATCACTAAAGCATAGAATTTAATATAAAATGTATAAATTTTGGTTGCAAAGAAATGGTCAATCTTCTAAGACTAAAATGATTTGTAAATAACGGCATCAGCAAAATCAACATAATAATAATAATAATAATAATAAGAAGAAGAAGAAGAAGAAGAAGAAAGAACAACAACATCAACAACAATAACAGCAAAGATAGAATAAGAAGAAGATAAAGAAGATGATAACGTTGATGATGATGATGATAATGATGTCAGAAGTGAAGCAGACAACTGCTGCATCACTTTCAATAAAATAATTAAATAGACTTTCTGTCTGAAAAAGAGGTCAAACACCAAAACTCAATTGAACTAGGGTTCAAAGCATATGTAAACAACAAAACGGTCAGCAATAACAAAGAGTTTTACTATGGAAACACAGGTGGCAAAGATATATTGGCGAGAAAAGAGAGGACAGCGGGTTGAAAATCTCTCACTTAAGTATACACGATCCCTAGTATTGCAATTAATACGAAGGTAAAATGAGGATTGATCCAAAATATATATCAGGAGTTACACCCCGTGAATTTTTAAAAGTGATTGTCGTCCTTATTCATTAGTATCTTTTCTGCAACCCTTTTCCATGGAGGTTTTAACATTTGCATGCAAGATGTTAAGGAACCAAACTTAAGGGTGAGTAAAAATGGGCTTAATTGGGTTGATATGTCAGGAGTTATAGCGCTTGAGGCCCCTTTTTATCCATCTGGCCTTGTTTTTTGCGCAAGATATACAATTACACCAAAGGAGTGAAAACAAACTCTAACTTTGAGGATAATCTAGTTTCCATGCCATCAAAATCATTATTATGTTTATTTTTTACTTTTCGTATTCTTGCATGAATGGTCAGATTAATTTTTTTTATAATAAATTTGCATTAATATAAAATAGTTTGTGTGGATACTATTTGTTATAATCTTTTAAAAAACGAGTAACAGTTTAGAAGCTACTCGCTTTTTAATGAAATTGATTTCATTTCCTAAAAAAAAATGACCGTTATCTTATTAATACAAAACATGACTCTTATCTCGCAGAATATATAAAAAAAACTTGTGTCACTTTGAGATGATCGCAAAGATGCATACTTTTTTATATAACGTCATGGGTCATTTTAAACCTCAGTTGTTCCTTTGGTAACCAGACAGCACAAAAATGTGTTTTGTTTTTACATTTGCATAAAATCTATCATCCAAATATTTTATTTGATTTATCTGTTAATAAGTTGAAAAATGTTATCGTTGAGTTGCTTTTTTTACTGCTATTAAATAAATTTCTAGGTCACCCTAGTGGAAATTATGAGTGTAGATTCAACTGCGTACACACACACACACACACACACACACACACACACACACACACACACACACACACGCCATGGTGACATTTGAAGATTAGTAAAAATAAGCGTGAGTCTATCCTTAAATGACGCTCCGTTATCTACTTGCTAGACATTGTTTCGAAAAGTAAGTACTGTGTTTAGAAGGTGTTAACGGAAAGTACATTGAGGCAAATTTATGATCAGCTGAAGAAACATCTAGAAGGATATCAAAATATGAAAGATTGTCATACATGAAATAACGTGTTTAATTCATTTTTAAAATAATTTTTACGATACCTGACCAGCAATCTAGTATATGCATATATAATTGTGTTTATTTATTTATTTATTTTGAATCACCAGATTTTTATATGCTGCTGCTTATGACAGAAATGTTCAAATAAATAAATGCTGGTAAGTAAATTTATACGTATCAACTGTATAAACCTCAGGTTTATTTGCATATGTTATGCATCGCCACAATGCCGGTTCTGGGGGAGAAAAAGACATTCTTGATAGGAGGTTTGGTTAATTAACAAATGATGGTCAGATATAAAAAGTGCAGGCAATTAGAGGGAACAAAGCATCCTTTACCACTTAAACAAATTTAGTTGCTATTAGAGATATAGGAAGTTGTCTTTATTCTGCCTCGTCCTATTTCATTATCTATGTTTATGTGTGATAGATATGATGGAAACATCTTGAAGCAAATACGCATTGGGGTATATTTGGTTGCAGGCTTCTAACCTCTGTCACTTGGAGTATGGAACTTCTTGCTATCCTACGGAAAGGAGTGGATTTCTGTATGTTTTATGTGACATTGTCTTTGCCTCTGACTAACGTCTATTTACGTAATCGCATCAAGATGGCAGACAAACTGGAGTTTGGAATTCACTTGTTTTATTTCAGAATAGTTTTTTTGAAGTATTTTTGCACACCGCGCAAGATTTTCTTCTACTTTATGTAATATTTCTAAGCCCTCATACTTGTTTCCATATTTACACACTTCTTCGTAAAATTTAAAATATTGATCAAGGCAACTTTCAAGGATCTATAATACATACTCCTTTCGTATACAATTTGTGACTCTCTCTTTCTCTCTCTCTCTCCTTTAACATTTCTCTTGCCTTTATTATTGGACTTTTTTTGTTTTCTCTCTCTCTCTCTCTCTCTCTCTCTCTCTCTCTCTCTATATATATATATATATATATATATATATATATATATATATATATATGTGTGTGTGTGTGTGTGTGTGTAGGTTTTAGTTTGAAACTGCACAGCAATCTTAAAATACACACTGAATTGAAAGGAAACTTTATTTAATTATTTAAACGATATGAATAAAACCTTCTTGGACGTGAAAACAAAAGAGGTTTTTTATACTAAAATAAAACCTCTCCGATTTATGGGGTTAGATGGGTGGGGTGGTGCGTGGGAAGAATATATGCATATCAATTGGAGATTAAAGGAATTAGATGAGTTAGGATTTTAATGACTGGATAACAACGAGAGGCTGGGGAAAATCCTATACTTCATATACTTTCGCAATTCTAGGACACATTATATGGTTCAATATCGAGAGGCACTGGAAAATAACAATAACTGTTACAATAAGCATTGAAAGTATTTTTTATTGCCAGGTTCAGTGGAGTAGAAACTGAAAAAGAGCTGTGCACACACTGAAATCTGAACATCATTTTCTAAATTCATACATCACTGGGCTTAACCAATAAGCTGATCAATCCTTGTAATTAAATTTACACTTATAAATAATAGAATAATGAAAGTTCTGTCAAAAATTTATTAAATGTATTTAATAAGGCTTTTTTAATAATGGATGAATACACTCAAAACGCGTATCAATATCTAAAAAGTGCATACAGGCAATCAGAAAGCGGCAACCTTACAGAAACTCTGAACCATTTTTGGTTGAAGACTTCCAGCCTCTGTCAATTGGAGTGGAGAAGTTCTTGCTATCCTAGGGACCTGAGGGGCTGTCTGTATGGTTTCTTTGACAATGACCTTTGCCAGTTCACTAACGTCCATCGTACGCAATGCGTCCAATTAGCTGACAATCTGGAGACTGGAATTCACTTGTCTTATTTCAGAATAGTTATTTTGAAGTATGTTTTCGCAATACACAATCTGATCTTCTAATTTGTGTAATATTACGAAGCACTCATAATTGTCTCCATATTTACACACTTCTTCATAAGACTTGAGAGAGTTGATCATGGAAGCTTTAAAGGAGCTATAATGTGTATCCTTCTCGTGCAAAATCTGCGACTCTCTCTCCAATAGCTCTTCTCTTTCTTTGATGATTTGACTTTTTGTGTTTTGCAACAAACATATCAAGTTGTCTATCTCATCGACCATTCTTTTGGTTTCACTTTCAAACTTCAAAATAGCGATCTTGTTCATATGTGTACGTATATCCAAATAATCAACGAGGTCATTTATGTTTTTAGTCAGATGCTCTGTTTTCTTAAATTTCAATAAGGCACTGCGATGTTTCTTCAATTTCAATTTTTCCTCGCAAGTTCCATGTTCATCAAATAAACAATCAGAACAGCATATTTGTTCATGAGGCCTACAGAAATATTCTAAGTCTCTATGTACATGACGTGTACATTTTACTCCTTCTGATATTCCGATCGCCATGTCAGATCGGCAGCTAGGATTACTTATATTAATCAATGAATGGTTTAGTTTTCCATTGTTATGAATACCGACACAATTTGTACAAAGTGCCTCTCTGCAGTTGGTACAAAAACTATCAGCAGTTTCCTGTTTTCCTCCCTTCATACAGGAGTCACACAATTGAATTACCTTATCCTTATCCCCAGGTAACATCGACATCAGAATTCGATCATAAGGAAAATGCACTGCCCAGTTATCCTCGGGCATACCCGATGATGGCAGCAAAGTCTCCTTATCACATGTGGGACACTTAAACCTACATGCTTCTCCGGTTGTTTTAAAGGAATTCCTGATATAATCTCCCAGGCATCTCTCACAGTAAGTATGCAGACAGGGCAGTGACCTTGGAGTGCTTAAATTGCCCAGACAGAGTGGACATAGTATGTCATTCGGATTTGTTGCCTTCCTCATATTGAAATAGTTGAATACTAGTACGTGTGTGTTTTCATGAATCGTTACTGTTTGCTTACCTAATTCATACCTCTATATATACAATAATATTGGATGTACCTTGCCCAGGGAGTATTATCTCTCCTGGTTTAAACCAGTTCGTGCTGTTGTCAAGTACTGATAAACGTCCAACTAGCAATAAGAATCGCATTGATTTGCCTTTCTGGGCTATGTTGATAATTGGTCACTCGAAAACGGCGTGAATGTTTGCCCTTTTTATGTTTTACGTTATAGTTGGAAACCGCATAGCAATCTTAAAATAAGCAGTGAATTGAAAGGAGACTTTGTGTAAATGTTATAATTAAACCTTCTTTGACGCGAAAACATAAAAGGTAGATTTTTTACAATGAAAACAATATTTGTATGTGTTCCAGGGTTATAGAAGTGGGTTGGTGCGGGGGTGGGGGTGGGGAAAGACTTGAGTGCCTAAAGGACAAAGGATTTTTTTCTTAATGTTTGTCAATGTTTGAACAAACATAGCGTTATTTCAACTTGCAATTTATTTTGCCCATGACTCTCTGCGAATGGTCCAAAATGTAATGGTTGTCTGTCTGGTCAAATGAATGTTTTTATTCAGTTCATACACGTTCGTCTCATCCTGCCTAGACTTTATCTGCAGAGAGAATGTGCAATTATCAGTCTGGGAATAAAATGGCCAAAACTACCACCTCGTGTGTGTTTTTTAAAATATATATATATATATATATATATATATATATATATATATATATATATATATATATAATTTATATTCATCAAGCGGAAACGGTTTGATATCATCCTTTAAGAATGTAATATGTTGCTACAGTGTACATGACGTTAAATCAAGTTAGTCTAGGACAAAAAAATGGTTCTTATAGCATTCTTCCTGGCAAAAATAAATTGTACATTTCTTGCATTAAATGTGTGAATTGGTATGCTTTGCTTTCATTATGAATTTTATTTTAATCTCAGTCAGCACTCGCAGCGCCCCAAATTTTTGGGTGGCTCGTTTTCATGTCACTAGGTTTTTTTTTCTTTTTTTTTTCTACTCTAGCCCTTGTTTTCCTATCCATTGAGTAGCGATGACAGCTGAAGCGGGCCGGGTGATCCAGGCTACAATCGGAAAATCCTCTTCTCTTTCCGACGCGAGTCGGATAACTTCGACTATCCTAAGGAGACTTTTGCTGGTACTGGGCCTGAATAGGTGACCCTATATCATGGGCCCGTAACTTTCTTAAATGAGAGTCACTGAAAATAACATTAAGTGACGTTCAATCATGAATGAAATACCTCCTGATCATGTTATTCTTGCGACTTTTTCGCAAAAACAAAAATAATTAAGAAATCATTTGGTCTCAGTGGAATCAACATAATTATGCTTAACCTTGCTATTAGAAACATCATTACATCGATTCTTTGTGATGCCATTTAAGCTATGATAACATAAAACAAGGGGCTACATACCAATCGGAATACATGGCGGCTTTTTCTACCACAGTCCATGCCGGAAATACATTGATGGAGTTATACAGCAATTAAGAGGAGAACTTGATCATAAACTAAAGTACACAAGGCAAAATAGAACGATGTTAAACGAAGTATGACACTTTAAGGAATACTTTACATAAATTCGTTAAAAGAAAGTACTCTAGTTAGTTCATTCCTGAAAAATAAGAAACTTGGGAATGTTTCGGCCAAGAATAAGTCATCTTATTCGAGTAGCCGTAATGTTATGTGATGTGCATATGATGTCATTTGGTAAACAAGGTACCATGAACATGCATCTAGAGCTACTGTGGTATTTCCACGTTGTTAATTTGACTATTGGCGGAAAGCCCCGAGCGTGTTCGGACTGGATCCATGCGGGCGTCAACCACAATCGAATTATCCTCGTCTCTTTCCAATGCAAGTCGAATAACTAGGAGGTAATCGTATAGACGCTCCCAAAATTGGTAAGTGTTTCTGATAAAAGGTCCAGTTAGATGTGCAAAGAATAGATCCTTATAAAATTACAGGTTGTTCAGAAAGACACTTGACGTTCAACCATCAATGAAATACCCGCTCTTTTAATTTTTAGTAGTAAGAAATCATTCGTTTTCACTCGCCTCAAACTACTGATTACATTCTTATTAGTGACGAAATGTCATCGAGTCGTTGTGACGTCAATGAAATGACGTGATGACAACTACATTCTTGAGGGCAGTTCAAAATGGCCACCATTTACATACTATGTCTTTTTCGAGTATGCGACAGAAAAAGCAGAGGAATTTCTGATTGGGGTTAATGAAAGAAATTCAATAGGACCTGACCAATCAGACTGATGGAAATGATAATGTAAAAAGAAAAATTTAATTATATAAGTTTTAAGGTTTGAAGGTCGAGTAAAGGGATGCGTTCAAGTTAGAAAAGACAAGTTGAGCATCTGGTTGCAAGATAGGAATACTTGATTCGGCCTTTGCAACCGTGTTATCGTAATATAAACAATTGAATATTCCATCGGTCAAAATCTGATGTGCTGTACCATGCAGTCAAAATCTGGTAGAATATATCTACTGTAGTTTATATCCAAGTGTGCTGCAGGGTTGCCTTGTACTTGATCTGGTTAATTTTAATGTGTTATAACTGCATACGCTAACATTAATTTGGCACATTCTAGTGAACTGATATTATGAGCTCTAAGAAAGAGTGCAACGAGCACACTCTCCATAATTAAATCCTGGGTGAGATTAACTAATATAATCTACACGTTAGAAAATTTTAAACAAAAACAGCTACTTAAAAGTGATACATAACTCAATGGTAAAACAACAAGCAGAATATAACTGTGATGGCTTATAAAAATAATCACAGCGACTGAGTCGTTGGAAATGTTGAAGCACGAGATTGGTAATATTCAGGTTTTGGTTTGTAAAAATTTATTAATGGATGCTGTATGTATAATTCAAATTATAAAAAACTCTGGTAAGAAATGGCAGAGTGAATGAACTAGACTTTATCTCACATTATTATTATTATTATTATTATTATTATTATTATTATTATTATTATATATATGCATCATGACAATAATACCAAAATGCAACAGAGTACATTATTACTGATGATATTTAATGTATGTCATTAAGGCAGTTCTCTCTCTCTCCCTCTCTGTATATGGCGTACATGTATTTTTCGATATAAAACGTTATGTAATAATTATAATTTAAATTCGTTCATCAATATACCATCACAAGGTTTCTTTCATGTTAGGGTATTCTTAAAGAAAGTACCAGTTGTACTAAATATGTTACCTTCCGTGTAAACATATCGAAGTACTATATCTTTTGTCTCGTACTACATTCAATTACGATCAAATTATTGAATGGATGTGAATATTTCCTTACCTTTCATGAATGCCTAAAGCCAATTTTAAACTAATATGACGAAACGATTGTTTTTAGCTCTAAATTATTTAAAACTATTGTCTTACTTCCAAAATCCACACATATAGTCCAGTTCAGCTTGTTTTACTTTTTTGTAAAACTCTTTTGTGAGGACTGAAACCAGAATTTATGACACTCACAGTGGCATGATAATTTTTAAAACAAGGCTTTCTCTCCTAGCAGTGCGATTTGGTGCTGTGACCACAACCAGAGACCTTTTGATAAAAGGAAGGTAGGACGATATTAAGACGATATGACATTGCTCACAACACCGTATGAATGCGTTATTTGTGATAAAAGGTTTATAAAAGTTTTGCCATGAAAATTTTTTTAGATGTCCTTGGTGTTGCCTTAGTTATGAACGACTTGTTTGCAAGGATCAGCTATTTTTGCATGATGTTGGGACACGCTCTTTGTAATGGAGAATGTCCTCACTGCCCTCCATCTGTTACATATCTCACTGCCCTCCATCTGTTACATATCTCACTGCCCTCCATCTGTTACATATCTCACTGCCCTCCATCTGTTACATATCTCACTGCCCTCCATCTGTTACATATCTCACTGCCCTCCATCTGTTACATATCTCACTGCCCTCCATCTGTTACATATCTCACTGCTCTCCATCTGTTACATATCTATTGCTATCTGTTCGATAGACTGTTCCAGATGTACGAATATTCATGCAATGATGACAAATGTGGATAATTTTTGAATTTGGTATGATGCAATCCAGTTGCAGATTGTTCAATAACACTCCTGATTGGAGGTACCTATGCTACTACACTTAGTTAAGTCATCAGCCTTATCAAATTCAAATTATTATGCAATGGCGTACAAGTATTCCTAATCTGCCACAAAATAGTTATTCTGTGCAAACATTGTTGCTTCTAAGCATCCATTTTCGCTGCATTGGGGATAAAAATGTTAAGATTTCGAAAGCACGGCCTGCCTTCGTAGTCATACATTCTGTATAGCTTCTTGATTATGAGGGCATAAATGAGTTCCCACTTCCAACAAGTGAATCCCAGTAGACCTCCATTATGACAAGCTTTGTACAATTGATCATTGATCGTATTGTTTGTATTTTGTATCTTGTTTTCATTGGAACCGTACCCACAGATTACCGTGAACGGGTTCTTTTAGCGGTGAAACATTTGTGTAAATTAGAGGACTATGGAAATCACTAAAAGGTCCAGTAAAAAATGTGTACCTACCAAAATAAATTATGTAATTCTGTATCATTTCGTAAAGCTTAGAAATAAAAACAGGTCAGTAAATTAAAGGTCATAATTCAATTGCATGATTTTGTTCTTCCCGGTTATTTGTCTCTTTGAGTGGCAAAATGGCCATTTTGATCTGTCCTAAACAAATCTTGTGTACTCTACCGTAATTAAGTGTACGTTAATGGACAGTTCTTGCTAGACGTAAACAATATTTGTCAACTATCAAATTCAACAGACCAAAAAACATGCAAACATTTGAGAAAAGAAATAAAATTTGGAAAAACACCAATCAAGAAAATATTCACATAAAATAATTAAGTTACACCAGCACGATACCAAACTTATCATGTAGCGAATATCTTGCCTGTTTTATTGGTCCGTTTTTTTTCTTTTTCTGGGTCGGTTTGACGAAATAGGAAAGAAAAAAATGCAATAAGTTTAGACAGAATACAATCCCAAATCTATCCTTTGTTTTCCCCTAACTTCAGTAATTGGAATTGTCTATTTCCATTTTTAAAATCCAGAATTGTTAATTAGACATTGATGTGCTCTAATTTATGACATATAGGTTTTATGAGACAAGCGTTATTTATAGCGCTTTAACGAAATGCTATGCACAACAGTTCCTAACAATCGCTTGTAACAACTATTTCAAAAATCCAGCGTGACTAAAAATCGGTGCTGTAAATGAAAGTGTCAGCTTGCGCAACAGGCAACTTAATCTTAAACGTTTCTGAAACTGGCCAATGGAACGAGAAATATATCTGGGCCCGTTAAACAAAGGGTGTATTTGTTACTACAGGGCACAAAGGCCTAATTTAATTCCATAGACAGTACTGTTTGCAAAATTACTATACTTTTGTGGTAAGACTGGCAAAACACGCATGATTTATCAAAAAGTAAACTTTCAAAACCATTAAAATGATACGCTGCGTGGTTTTTTTTAATGAAAAATACTCCAGCCTGTGCCAGCTATACAAAACCCGAACTGATGAGATCTCCCCATTTACATTCAGGAACACCTTTGCGTCGACAGCATAAAATAACAAAACGGCCAGAACCTGCATGTGCAGCTTGCGATCTCAAATATTGTTGTAAAACGTGTGGCATTGACGGCAAGGCCAAAAGGCTGAGTGAGGATGTCAGACAATGAGTCATCTTAGTTTCAAAATGATTTATTCATAGTTTGAAGAAAAACCATCAAGGAATTTAGGAAATAAAAGCAAATACTACAATTTGAACTAAAACCTTAGCACAAATTCTATGACTGTGACTCTGACCCTAAGGTCATAGGGCGAGCGAGCGTGTAGTAGAATTAATTTTCGTAGTTTCATAATGATTCATGTTAAGTATAACGAGAATCTATCAAGGAGTGTAGGAAATATAAACAAATGAAGAAGAAAAGGCAATTAAAACCTTAATGCAAATTTTCTTTGATGAATACCTTGACCCTAAGGTAAAACGGGTGAGCGAAAATATTGTAGAACGAATTGTATTAGCTTTATAATGATTCATGCATAGTATGATGAGAATCTATCAAGGGATTTGGGAAGGACTTTAACCATAACCTTAACAAACGATTTCAAGCCACCGCTCCTGTGTCACGCTTCCACTTTCCCATTCTTAAGCTTCTTTTAGAAAAATATTTCGTTTGAAATTCTCAAATTAGTTTCAGCCAATTCGAAATAAAAAAGGAGCTATAATCTTTAGTTTAATTTTGACTCACACTAATATGGCATATATGTGATTTATAAAAACGACATCTACTAAAATAATGTCCTAATTTGCCATTTTGATGAAATCAAATAAAAGGGGAATTAACTAAGCAAAAAAAGTTAAGATTATGTTTCTACGTGATATTTAGAAAAAAAAAAAAAAAAACATTGCGTGTAAACATAGATTCAAATCGACATGCTCTGTTTACCAGAAGACTTCTTACAGTGTCTAGTTGATTCTAATGAAACTTATGCCGATCTGACGGCCAATATGGCCACCATGACCACTTTCTTAAAATCGTGTTATCGCTACTCCTTCGAATGGATGGTATATATCTACATGGGATTTTCACCAAAAGACTTATAATGATATCTAGTTGGTCCTCAATGAAAATGAACGAAAATGGTGACGATCTTACATCCAATATAGCTGCCATGGTAGCCATTTTGAATATATTGCTATTGCTGAAGAGTATCAGGGATGGTTGCAACATTAAGCGGTTAAAATTAAGAAACAGTCTTATCTTTAATTACTGAAATTTTTTTTCGGCCGACAGAGCGCCATTTTCTTTCAAGGGGCAATTGTTTTTGTTATATTCGCAGAAACCAACAGCAATTCTAAATTTAGGAAGCCTTAAATTTGTTTCTTTTCAAATATCAATAGGAACTGTATAAGCTATTCACAGGTTGCTAACTTCAAGTAAATCTCCATTCTAGACTATTGTCAACATGAATTCTTCGTATATGTTTCTGTTGAAGATTTAAATCAGATTAGCGTTTGTAAAATATGCATGCCCACAATGTAAATTGTAAAATTTTACAAAGGTCCCTAAATTGGTAAAAATTTTAAACATTGTTCTTATGATCTGAAAATTAAATCAAGTCATCTACACTCCATGTTTACTCTATTTTACCTGCGCTCAAGCAAATTTCTTATGGGCGTATTACAGCGTTATACCCATTTGCTACTTCTCCGAGGGCATACAAAATCCTTGAAAATAATTTCAGTTGATGTTGTACAAGGAAATCGGAATGGTTATGAAAATCAAAAATATAATTTCCATCCATTATTAATTCCCATGCTCAGATGCATACACATTTATTATGACTGATAGCACATAGGCATATTATGATTTACAGGCAAATCAATTTCACAACTACAAGCCTGAATTCTATAGTTATTACTTATTTGATGGCCTATTTACGAAATATAAGAAAATAATACAACCTGTTTGCCCTAAAGATAGGCCATAAGATATTGTATTTACAATAATATTTACATATATGTACATTACCAAATTATCTCAGTCAACCTATTTTGATACATACAGGTCTGTTCATAATCAAAAGTAATTCCTTCAGTTACAGAGGTGATACAACTATAAGCTTCAAATACAATGTATTATCTTATAAATGACTGCATGGACTTGAAATTTAAAAACGTACATTGCTTTATTGTTTGAAACAAACTTATTGTGAAACTACATACATGTGATAGTTGTGGAACAACATCCAGGAAGACTTGCTCTTCGTTTCGGTGAGATTTGTCCAAAATAAAGATAAAATATCAAGCATTTGTTTTTAGATTCAGTGTTATAGTATATTGTACTTTCTTTGTGTCTCCTTGATGATAAACTCCATAATGATGATAAGATAGTACATGTATTAAACTATAATTCATTATCTTCAGTTCAGGTAAAAACAGGAAATGACAGTGAATACATGTAATACACCTATATAATGATTACAGTGAATAAATCCAGCACTTACTAATAGACACTTTGACTTATTTTAAACAAACAAATGTATCAATTATTCAATAGTGCCAACACAAATAAGGGTCCAAATACTTGTCCTTCTAACATAATAAGTATTATTCACGTTCTGTCACCTCTCTGCATCTGCATTAATAAATTAAGTTTATGTTTTATGTACAGTTTCCACCTTTCACACCTCATTTTTCCTAGGGAATTAAATACTCCAAATGTAGTTCATTTATATTTGCTGAGGTACAAACCTAATAAGCACAAACTTTTTCGTAAGAGGGTAACTATTCGTAAAATGTTGCTTAGTCTCAACAATGAAGGTGTAAAAGAAGCACATCAAATAGTATTCAATGAATTCATTGTTTATATGCAATTCCAATTAAATCAAATATGTTTTAAAAATATGCACACTAATGACTTTCCAATGAAATCAAATATGTTTTAAAAAAATACTGAATCTAACAACATTGGTCGCACGAAGCAGGCATTTTGAGTCATTATAAATGTATTCTTGTGACCCTGGAGGTGCATAATATATTTAAATTGATCCCAGAATATATAAACATTTATTCGTGTTATCTGATACACTGCATAAGCAACTTTTTGAAACTCATAAACAATATTTTATTTTATCTTTTTAACAAAATTCAAGCAATAAGATCGGTTATTTACTAAGATGTAAGAGCTTTATTTAAAAAACAAAATTAACAGGTCACATAAGGATCATATCATAATAAGTAATGACTTGACATTAAAAGTAATTTACATAACCACTTCACACACAGCTGACAAAAGCCAGCCAGCAAAAACCTATGCTTAAAATATTTTGATGGGAAACATTCAATATTTATTTTAAGATCAACATACACAAATCAATGCAGGTGAAGTCTAATCTGTCCTACTACATTAGACAAAACAGTTTGTTTTACGAATAAATAATTCCAGATTTAACCGTTGCCTCATTAAAACAGACAAAAAATAAGTTAAAAGACATTTTCATTTGTACCCAGTACACTCCTCAATAGCAACCAGGTTTGTTAAGTCCCATTTACTAAGTTAAAGAGCAATGTTACCGTCATAAATGAGACCACTCCCCAAGTCTAATCTGTCCTACTACCCTATTACTTTAGACAAAATAGTTTGTTTTACAAATAAATAATTCCAGATTTAACAGTTGCCTCATTGAAACAGAGAAGAAATAAATTCAAAGAAATGTTCAAATGTACCCAGTACACTCCTCAATAGCAACCAGGTTTGTTAAGTCCCATTTACTAAGTAATAGAGCAAAGTTACCCTGATAAATGAGACCACTCCCCAATTAAGATCAATTTTTATAGGCGGAACAGTGATCTTAATTTGGTGGTTTAATTGTGCATTAATATTATGTAAGTTTTCTATATCCACCAGAATTTAAATTAAATTTTTGTACCGAAATGTAAACTGGGTCGATCTTTAAAATATTATGTGCAAAGGACTATACTGTCTCTAATTAAATCAGTTATAATTTCAGTCGAATCTGCTCTTTATAACATGATATAACTATTATAACAATGATTTTAAATTCATACAATTCAGTTCAGAAATACCAAAGTTAAAAAATAAAAATAAATAAACAACAACAACCATTACAAATATTAACTGGAGTCAACTACAGTCCATATTTCATACAAGGAGTGCCAGTGACTTAGTACAACATTAGACAATTACAATCACATATACTAATATTAGACACTAATAAATATGGATAAAATGCAATTAGCTTGAATTCTTGATAATGTTTTAAATATGAGTAAAAAGTAGATATTTTATAGAAGGCAATTTTTAAGTAAAATTTTATGACAGTTGGCAATGCAGTGCTAATAATTACATAATATTCCAGGGAGTCTAGGCATGATATATATATATATATATATATATATATATATATATATATATATATATATATATATATATATATACACATTTGGAGGAGGGGGGGTTTGTTTGTTATTTTCTTCGTACGGTAACTTAGCTGTCTATGCCCCATTAGTAACATAGTGTGGCGATATACGGACGTAAATGATCCTATACGGATAATGGGAATGAACATTATGGCTACCACCTTGGACGAATGATTATTCATAATCTGCTGATATTTACAGAGAAAATATAGTGAAAATTGATATGGTTTATGATTTAATCATATGCTACAAATCCTGATATTTTATTTAATAACATGTTTATTTTATTTGCGATTTTACAGGTTTTGCAAGATTCAAATTAATGAATTATATGTTCTTGAAAAATCAATTACTTTTCAAGTTCAGTAATGTTGTCAGTTTACGTTTTCTATGAATATATTCGCAGCGCATACAAAATTATTTAAAACTCTTTGGATCAATAATAACATCACAAAATATACAACATTGTTGTCATGTATATGTATCCACAGTATTAATAATATATTGCTACATTGTGTCTCAGAATTAACAAGCCTGTGCTATGGAACAACGAATACAACTGTGACATTAATAAGCCATAATCACTTCTCTTAGAAAATTAGCCAAAATTGTTATTTTACTGAAATTTCTCTTCGTTTCAATTCTTTTTCTAAAGGCAATAATATTGCAGCATATAAAATGATTCCGATTGTGGTGCTTATTTATTCATGCAATCTTTTCGCAATTTATTTGCATGATAAATGAAGAAATTTACCAGTCGATATATCCTAATTTCATTTCTCAGTGTACCCGCTGCAAAAAGTTCTTTTTCTTTTTCATCGAAACAAATTGTGTTGGATTCTCCAATAGGAAATACTTGTATCAGCTCGCCTTTGCTTGTTCCCTGATGGATGCCCATATAATATTCACAACCTGAGATATATTTATATTGTTCTGCATGTCAACACAGAGTCCCAACGGATATGTCAGGTAGGAATGCTGGTACCTGAATATCCTCACCCCGTCTGCCACGGAGTAGCAGCATACGACGGATTTAGGATCACTACTGCAAGCACAACATGAAATATACACCCGAGGCTTGTCCTGACATGTAGCCGAGTAGCTATCACTACGAAAGAACCTTGATTGGCTACTACCACAAATATCGTGTTCCTTGTCCACATTCCCTTTAGCGATTGACACAATACTCCGACAAGACTAGAGACCTTTTTATGCAACAGGCCTTCTTTTAATTCTAGATATAAAATCACATGATAGTAAAGCCCCCCCCCCCCCCCGTTAACTTTGAGGTTAATCTAATGCGTGGATGGGCGTACGCCACAGTGATCCCATTATCCAACCAGGGCGGGATTGACAAACGATTAAGGTTTATTTAATATACAACATTTTAAAGGATCAAGAAATGTTTCAGCTTTCCAGACTTGTTGTACATTGCCTTAATGATACAAAATAAATCAACCATAGCCTCCACATCCAGAGTTATGTCCCTTAAAGTTTGAAAGACAGAAAATTAAGGTTTCCTCTCATATAACTGTTCAGGACAGGATGTTGAAACTTTACAGACTTGTCACCTTCAAACATACCTGCTTTACTGACATAAACTTGTGTCACCATCAACTTTTGATGAGGATATTGACCTTTTAGTTCTAAAAACAAAAGAAAGCAAACACAAAAACCCAATAATTAAGGTTTCTTCAAGATAACTTTGAACCACTCATGATATGTTGTCGAAAGTGTACAGACTTGTTACTGCCAGTAGTACATCATCAAGACGTTGTCTTCCTGAACACTAAGTCACATAGTGAGTAGAAGTTAATATATTTCTATATCTATGGGTAGTATGTGGTTAAGCTGAGCTATCATCCAACCTGTATCATCAATCTGAGATCTAATTAGAGGAAACTGTGTCCTACTCTTTGGGAACAAAAATCTTGTGACAATGTAAATACTGAACACACACTCAAATATGACATGAAAACTGTATCAACACTTTATTTATAAGCACTTAAATCCCCCATTTGCTGTCATTCCAACAACACTTGTAATTTTATCATTTTTAGATTTGTATGGCATTGTACTATTTCAAGATACCCTTCACAAAACTCCACAGATGTGTGTTGAAATACATTTAGTTAGAGTTTTTATAATGATTCGTTAATTGTTTTTAGAAAAATTGCATTTGCTGGACTTTGTCAACATTATTAATGTATGCGAAACATAAATATTATGTCCACACTCGCTTGACAGAACAGATGTTCAATATTCAAGGGTCTGAGAGAGATGCTGAAATATCTTGTTTTCCAAGTTGGCAAGTTTTACTTCCTAGTTGATACATCGACCTGCTTTGCGATTGATTAAGGTCACACTTTGTTGTCATGTACACTTTGAAATGTGCAACAAAAGCAAGTATTTTGAAAGATTTAAAGTGTGCAGAGGAGCATAAATGCAAGATGTGTTTGCATTGAAATTAGGTTTTAAATATTATACATTGTCCCGTCCTTTAATGAGAGCCGCGGTGGCTCAGTGGTTAGCGTGCCGAACTCACGACCGAAAGGGTGCGGGTTCGAATCCAACTACCGGACTAGCCTGGGTTAGCTACCGTGGTGTGTCCTTGGGCATTGCACTGTACTCCAATTGCCTCGGCACTAAATAACCTACTTGTGTTGCTGTGCCGTAAAGAACCAAACCAAACCAAACCGTCCTTCACGATTAATTGTTAGTGTAACATATTCAGAGTATACAATTGCAGTTTTCATGTCTTTTTATGCCCCTCCATATCTATGGAGAGGTATATTCGGTTATCTTAAGAAGATCTAATTCAAATTCGATTTGTATTGTTTTCTGGCAAGATTTTACACAGTTGTGGTGTGCTGCAGAGTGAGTTTACTCTTCTAAGTTTCGGTTCAGGAGCACGTCTGGTATATAATTAAAAGAAAAATTTCTTTAGATGCGTAAATACCGGATGTGGTTAAAATATGACGGTGTTTTACCACATTATTGAATACCTTTGATATTAAGATAGGACAAATACAATATCCTGTGTATCAGCTTCAGAATTTCGAAGCGCTGAGGGACCAAATCTTCTGGGTCGAGTTTTCGGCAGTTTCTAGTGGTCAAAGGTGACAAACAAGAGAATGTTCCTTATATGGACTGCGCGAATCATTAAAGTAATGCCAAGTTATTGAGTGATGGATGTTTGTGTTATCGAAACTTAACTGTAATTAAGTACGTATAAAAAACCTAAAAGAGTTAGTCATATCACATTGATTTAATCATAGTTTCGTAGGGAGGCGGAAGTGGCGTCAACCTCCCTTTGCTACCCTCCCCAAACATTCCATTAAAACTGAGTGGGAAACAATCAGAACGTCCCCCTGAGTAAGTTTTCTTTACAGTAAGATTACGCCATGGAAATGCCAAAAGAGCAGGTGCGCCCGGTGGCTTCACCCATTGTGTCCCCACCAAGGGTTCCATTCGACACACCCCTTGCCTACTTGTCTACACTCCTCCTAAACGATATTTCTGGATCTGCCTCTGATATTTAAAATAATATGTTCTACTTTTATGAAATGTTAGCAATGACGAGGTGACACATTGATAAGTATGAAAGAAATGTTCAGGATATTTAAATTTTCATACTTCTTCTAGACCGATTCTCGCTATTGCAATCCTTGGATGGATTCTAAAACTATTCAACTGGCATTTGTTTACTTTATACTGTTATCAGACTCAAAATAAAAGGATGAAAATCACAGACTAATTTTCCCGACAAGAAAGAGTCATGGAAGGTTGTCAAATCGCCGTGTCTTAATAACTAAGTACCAACCTTGTGATTCACTGAAATTTTCTTTTGGTACTACGTATGTCTTCGTTTTCTTCAGTTTTATTGATATTTATGAAACCCCTGCCGTGTTTGACTATATTCTCAAAGCTAGAGGAAGGAGGGCAGCTATCAGAATCGCTGCGATGAATGCTAGGCAGAGCAAACCTTCGTCACATTTAAAGCAAAGACCTGACAAAAAGTAAAATTGTGGCTGGTTTACCCACATTGTGAGAATCGGCTAGGAAATACCACTAAAATCCTCATATTAGGAAAAACTAGAAAGATAATAAATACAAATTTGTCACGTGATTACCATGCCATTTTCATCTCAGCGAGAGTTTTGAAAGTTACTTGATCAGATTCTTGAATGACCTAAATCTAAATGTTTTGTAAATGAACTTAAGAATGAGTTTAAATGTATTTATAAAAGTTTAACCTGTTATGGGATATGATGAAACTATAAGGAGTACACATAACTTCGTACAGAAGCGAACGGTGGCAAGTCAAATATCTTCGGTAAAAAAAGTAATATCAATGCCAGAAAGGTTATGCAGGTTCGATTTATTCCTCTAGGTTACAAAATGCTCGTTTTATTGCTAGCAGTATAACTCTTGTAGGAACATTTATTCAAGAGTCACATGGCATGATTGTAAATCTTTTGTTTTCAAACGAAAAAATATAAGGATATATTTTCAACAAATGAAAAAGATATCAATGAAAAAATGTATAATATTTCACCAATAATTGTCTATATTTCGTTTCGATCTTTTTTAAAGTCAATTTAGGAGAAACGATAACTTTTTGAGGAAATGAGGAAGTATGTTGAAATGTGGAAAGGACAAGGTGTAAAAGAGTAGGACACAGTTTCCTCTAATTAGATCTCAGATTGATGATACAGGTTGGATGATAGCTCCGCTTAACCACGTACTACCCATAGATATAGAAATATATTAACTTCTACTCACTATGTGACTTAGTGTTAGTAAAAGCGTGATGTTGCTACAGTGTAGAATTAAGAATGAAAACAAAATGTTCAGAACATCGGCGACCAAAGCGAGTTTGTGTATGTACCGGCTGGGGAAGCTTGGATTATACCTTATTTTGTTACCAATGTAACTATCAAATGGTCCCAGCTTTTTGTTGTGGAGAAAATATTGCTGTATTAAATACTTTTATTTCCACCATTGTCTCACAGTTATATTATTTTTATTTAATTTTATATTTAATGTCTAGGAAATGACAGTTGATCCATTATCAATAACAATACATATACCCCAGTGATTTCTTTATTAAAAACAATTCCAGGAGCCCCCCCCCGAAAGTTGAATGGTTGGTACCCAATGTTGCAATATCTTTAATTTGCGATGTACTCCGTGTGTGTGTGTGTGCAATTTCTGTTTTTAAAATGATCTACCTGTTCGATGTACAGTTTTAGTTGCCTGCTTGCCATAATAACAGTTATTTTGTATTGTTCAAATTCTCAAACGTAAAGTAGAGTTTCTTATATTTAATGCAATTCCCCCTTCCTACCTCACACACACACACACACACACACACACACACACACACACACACACACACACACACACAATAGTAGAGAGGCATTCCAAGTCATCGACGGGAAGCAGATGGAAAATAAATATTGCTAAAAGTGACCGACATGAAAAATTTCAGGTTTGGCAAGTTAACTTCTACCGAATATGTAACATTTTGTTACATCTGATATGATTGAAGAATGTACTAAATTAAAATACCTTAGATCGGTATGCCAACAGAAAAAGGGCCCCTGCCATTATGCCCAAGTCAATGAAATACCAATACATTTTCTTGTCGGCATACCGTTCTAAGATGCTTTGTTTAATATATTCTCAAATCGTATCAGATGTTAAAAAAGAAATGTGATATATTCAGATAGATTAGACCCTGCTAAACCAAAATTGTCTTCCTGTTAGCCACAGTTTGGCATATTTATTTCTTGGATCCTTCCCGAAGGTGACTAGGATTATCTTGAACTTGTGAAAGGACACTTAATTTTGCCTCAGTATACAGGAGAGAATATATATATCAAGCTGTAAATAATGATCAATTTCATTATATAAAACTAAATTGATTTTTACTTTCCTGCTCATAATCTACCTAAATTATTAATAGAAGGACTAAGGCCTCTAAACCAGTCTAAAATCTACGTATTTTTGTTAAAACACAATATCGTGATTAAGCAAAAGTTCACATTCAGTCCGAACTTTTAACTCTTTAGAAAACTCCAAAACTGATCAGATAAAAGAATTGATGTGGATCACATTGCTTCATGCGTCTCTTATATCTTTAGCTACTCTCGTCGAAATGTTAGGATTGATTATGATTTGCGCTAAAGAATGCCACAAACACACTATCAGCAACAGAAGGAAAGAATACAATTTCCCACACAAACTGCAATCGACATTTGAATGTCAGTTTTGTTGATACTGTGAAGTAGGTATATGGCGATGGACATATTACGGGTGATCTAAAAAACCGCAAATTGTCTTTATTTTTCTGTTCTTTAGGGATGAGCGCAAACGAGAATATATGTAAAATCTGCATATGTGTTAGATTTTTACAAAAAATGTCTTCTGTCGAAAACGTTTTCTCGACTGCGCTGTTGGATCCTTCCCGAGTCTTTGAGTCTTTGAGGACTTCAAAGATGCGGAAATCAGGCAAACTTGTTTTTTTTATGGAACAGAGGCCTATCTATGAACAAGCTTAAGTGTTAATTTCACACTATTTCATTATACCATGTGTACATATGTTGCAGTAGACAAATAGTGAATATGGCATAACTGTAACAAATCCTCTTACAGACACTTTAATTTATCGCTAATTTGGGGGTCAAAATCGACCCCTATTGAACCTTATCCTTTAGCATTTTTGCGGGACTAACCAATTAACAAATACGAAGTTTGCTTTTCACTACAACACCTGTACTTAACTAATCAAATGCACAGAAGTGGTATATTCGGTAACGTTTTATACTCTATCTGACAAAAATATTTAAAAAAACATCAACCCATTATAATAGGATTTAAACTCTGGCCTTAAGAGACTGATACTATTTCAATTGTTCCCATTTTAGTGAAGCGAAATCTGGGTAATTCCTGAGACGAGGAGACATTTTCTGTTTTGTTTCTTTGACTGTCACTTTCTTTTGCAAGCAAACTTTTACCCATCTGGCGTAATGCCAAATATCTCGTTAACATCCTCCAAAAACATATGACAAGTTTATCTTTGGTGAAAGGCAAACATTATTTTCTGTCCATTATGACTCAAGTAGGGTTTCTAGTCAATTGGCACAAGTAATACTTCAGTCTATCCCAGCATTTTGTCCACCTGGGTATGGAATTTGTCACCAACCTCAATCTTGTTTGCCTCTCGCAAGTACGTGCGACACTGATTATCAAACTCGCGGAGTCGATTTCCAATAAGGAATAGATTTGGGAAAGACAGTTCTTCAACCCAGCGATCTGCTCAGTGCGGCGGCGGATTTGATACTCCTCGGCAACTTGTTCATGGGCCCTTTGCAAATAGTCATTATGACGGATTACTCAATGGTCCGTGGTCTACCTCCTCAAAACGGGGGGAGGGGGGGGGACAAAGTCACCAGACTTACGTTTTCTAGTTTGGGATTTCATGCTCTGGTGTACACAATTAAATATTACGGTCCAAAATCAGACATGTCACTGGCACGTTGGATGTTCTGGCCAATTCATTGTCGAGAAGTGGCCAGACTTTTCACAATCAATTGTCAGTTCATCCTTCAGCGGATTCGTGCACTTTGTGAGCGTTCAATGATAGATCTTTTTGCAACAAGGTGGAATCATAAACTGTCCACTTGCACCACTGCATTCCCAGACCCAGCAACATGGGCCATGGATGCACTTTCAGTAAGTTAGGAGAGGCTTTGGAGCTCTGCCTACCCTCCCATCCTGCCGCTGGTTCTAGTAACCGGAAATAATTCACAAAATGTGAGGTCTCAAATGCAAATTGATTCTGGGTGAACGATCTGCTTCATCTAGCTATAGACGTTCCCAGGAAAATCCCACCGAGACCCAACCTGCTCAAACAACCACGATCACATGTGTTTCATCCCTGCCTGTAGAAGTTAATCCTTCACGCATGGCTTTTCTTAGGAGAGCCTTGTGAAGAAAAGAATTAAAGCCTTCAGTCGTATTAAGGATCTTGCGAGCTAGAAGGCCATCCACTTTGAAGCTGTACGAGGGAAACTGGGGGATGTATAGGAAATGGTGCAACGTCAACAGCATCGTCCCATTGGCTTATTTTGTTTCAGGCATCATGGTTGAGCAAATATGGGTCACGAAAAGAATATGTCATGAATTTTGACATGGTTCCATTCAAATTAATTCAAACCTTTGGCCAGAACCTCGTTGAAGTTGCTATCATACCAAAGGTGTTTCTGAAAGCTCTAGCTTCGGCATGCACGGTGAGGTGTTGCATTCCCTTTCAGTCGACCCAAACTATCTAGTCCAATTGACACAGTCAGGTTTTGTAGCAAAGAACAGGTTTTCGTCAGCAGGCAATCAAAAAGTGGTCATCCATCCCCTAGTTTCTATCGATAAGTCCAGAGAGGCGGCGATGCAGGACCCGGTCCGTGCTCGCCAGCATTACATTGAGGCGGACGAAGAAGTGCTGTGTGGCCTGATGCCTCTTTCTGCCGGTGAAGCCAGGGAAAGAGGATATATCCACTCAAGCCCTTCCATCGTGGCTTATGTGGATAATACGATTGGCGTACTCTAAGATCTCTAAAGATTAGATATGCCCCATGAAGATCTCAGCTCATGAAATCAGAGTTATATCTGCAAGTCTCATGTTCAAATGGAATGTTTCGATCTGAGACATAATAGAAGCCGTTGACTGCGTAAGTCCGGTGGCTGCAGCTCAGACAGCCACCAGACTAGCTGAGGTCAGTACAACCTTACCATGGGTGTGGAACAGCGCTTTTGCTGCATTCACTCAGAACTTTTACTCGGTAAAAAAAATCAACTATACTTGTTTATTTTCTCCTATCCGGGTACAGTTGTCACGGCTTAAGTGACCGTCGGTTGTGCTGGTTTCATGTTAGGAGTGCTTTTATCATCATATGGGGAATACTGTCTTTCCCCTCGAAGAGTGAACAGGGTAGAAAAAAGATGCTCTGAATTGCCTCTTTCACTTTTGGATTGTATTGAAAAAGTATCGAAAGAATTACTTGTAAACATCTCTACAACCATCTACACTCAAATGATCTTAAATTCAAATATAAATCCGGTTTTCTTCCTAACAATTCTACAGTATTTCATCTCATAGATATGTACCATATTATATGTATTGCGCTTGATAACAAGGATGAGATCTGTTCGGTCTTTTGCGATGTTTTCTAAAGCCTTTGATCCCGTTTGGCATAAAGGTCTAATACGTTATTATTTATTGTGTGTATTAACGATATCGGCGACGACCTCTTGTGTGCAACAAGACTCTTTGCTGACGGTAGCTCACTGGTGTATACATTTAATGATACTTACTAAATTGAATATGTACTGAACACAGATTTACAAACGACTGACGATTATCGTAAAATGGATAACATTGACGTGATATAAAGTTTGCGAGAGAGTTTACATAGGTTGTGTTCTTACAATAATGCACAAGCCTGCTTAGTGAAATGGTCAACTATTTGTTTTTTGTTTTGTTCTTGTTGTTGGCTTTAAGAGCAGTTTTAACACATTATTGGCTATATCATGCCAAGGAAATTGGAACCAAGTGTCTTTCCCTAGGACACACAGAGGCATCTGACCCATGTTGGCAAGGGCAGGTATTGAACTCACGACCCTTTGTCAACTGTTAAGTTATGTAAGCTAAGTGAGTAACACGAGGCTCATTAGGGCCTCTTGTTCAAATGGTTTGTCATGGCCATGATATATTGAATAAAAGTACTCTGAATTCATTATTTCTCATTGGGTACCAATTTTCCTGGATTTGGTTGCTACAAATCACGAATTTAAAGACCGAGATAACATTGATCCTTATTGGATGACAGTAGCAGCCCTTTCGACAAATTCTAGCGTTTTTTTTTTTCTTCTTAAAAACCAAACAAATTAATACCAAATAAAAATTAATGAATTCACAACCATATAAACAGCTTCTGTCTTTATTAGTAGAGGTCTGTACGAAACTGTTATTGACCGTAATAAAATCAAAATATTCATTTACTAGTTTTCATAGCCTGACTTGTTCCAGATAACTGTACTATGCACACAAATGTTTAATAACACTTCAGTGAATCCTCAGAAAGATTTGAATGAAAAGTTATCACTGTATTAATCAAACAATATATTTCGTAGAAAATGTGCATAGCAGACTTGTTAATATCGTAAACTTTATTTTCGCATCATGCATTTCGTATTCGATATAATAGTGAAACCTTAGTTTTTTTTATTGCTATTGCCATTTAATTCAATAAACATATCACAATTTCTGCTAACTTTTTGTGCATAGCATCTCTATGGACCTTTTTATGACGGCGCAGTAAATTACGGAAAAATCATACTTTTTCGCCAGAAATTTCTTCGCAAAAGAGAATCCGCAATCTATTCGCACTACCTCGGCTATTTCTGCGACTGGATTGACAGTAGGATTGACCTAGAAGTTGCAAATAAAATAATAATAATAATAATAATAATAATAATAATACAATAGTTCGATGCTTTGTAACTTCTCGGTCAATCCCTGTTTTGTATATATCCGAGGTGGTCCGAATGGCAGCTATCGGCATATGTTCAAGGTACGATTCGTAGGATTGATCTCGAAGTTGAGAATGGTATATATTGCATATAGACGGGAAAAACGAATTCATCTTTCCTGAAGGTCTGGATTCGAGAGTAGCGGAAGTTAATTCCTAACATTAATGTGAACGGGTAAAGTATTCGACGGAGAAAGTGTTAAACCTCGTATAGCTTATGTAGAATAAGAGTGTCAAATCATTGACATGGACTTTCTCATCAGTCCTAACGTGTATGTATATATGAGACTTGCCGAGTTTCCTTTTAATGAAAAAGATATACAACAAGTGGTACATCAAAGATACAGCGTACGTACTCTACATATATTTTATTTATATCACATACAAATACACATACTTGCATTTCCAACAGAGTTAAGATTGACTACAGGAAACTCTGTATTTACGGAGCTAGTGAACTCTTCACATCCCTGCCCGTTGTGTCCACTACAAAATGTAGGTTTCGATTTACTGGGAAAAAATGATGATATTAAAGAAGGAAAAATTAGGGACTACACACAAAATTCGGTCTTGAGGTAATTCCGGTATACTGAGGTTTCGGTTTTGATGAGCTTCACTGTATATATTTATAACACATACATTAAAAATAACATGGCTTTGAAAGTGTTGATATTAGGTAATTTGATAGACCAATACTGTTAGTATATTAAATTGTGATCCACCCATGGCGCATGAATACGCATGTGTATACATGGTTTCAAAAGCGGTTATTGCTTCTATACTCTCTAGATCAGTGATAAATTTCAACTTACTGATCATTATTGACATAAGAAAAAAAAAGAGTACAAATATTAATAATCCCCTTTTCTAAATGTATTAAACATGGTACACAATTTCATCGAAATGCCCCCTACTTTCCCTTTTTTTTATCTTTTCTCTCTCTCCAATGTATAACGGACAAAAATATGTGGAAATCTGTAGAGTGAGAAAAACAAAAAGAATTTGAGCATGATGAAACCCTTGAACTTGAATTTACACCAAGTAACCTACAAGAACCTGGGTCGTCGTAATGGTATGTATACACTTTCCATGGGATTTATCTACAGTGTTCACATTACCATTGATACATAGTTGCAATAGTCTGTCGAGACTGTACGGTAAATTTCTTGGTTAGGAGGTACACACATATCCTCCAACCCCCATATTTCGTGTCAAATGTTGTCTTTTTCCGGAATGTCATCCATGGTTCGTTCCCCTGAAATAAATGCCACGTGACGAAAGATTGGAATGTGACAATTAGGCCAAAGTGTGGAAATAGATTGTTTATAATGTCTCTGTATTTTCATTAATTGCATTTGTAATATATTTAATTGCTTTCGCTGACTGAATGGCTGCGAGTTTAGTGTTCAAGTAGCTAACCATGCCTTGTTTGTAGTGCTCTACATTCTTCACTTAAACCATCTTTCATGTTTAAAAAGTGTCTTATATTTATTTAATCTATACGAATGAAAATAGAGGCTATACAAATAAAGAACGAAAAGAAGCAACTTATCAATTTGCAAAGAGGATTGTGAATAGCCAGAATTGGTACAGAACTACATTTTGTAGCGGACACACTGGGCAGGGATGTGAAGAGTTCACTCACTCCGTCAATACACAGGTTCCTCTAGTCAATCGTAACTCCGCTGGAAATGCAAGTATGTGTATTTGTATGTGATATAAATGAAATACATATATAGTATGTACGCTGTATCTTTGATATACCACTCGTTGTATACATTTTTCATTAAAAGGAAAATAGGCAAGCCTCGTTTCCTTTTAATGAAAAATGTATACATCTAGTGGTATATCAATGATACAGCATATATACTATACATATCATATATATACATATGATAAAAACAATCTTAATTAAAACATAATAATGACTTAGATCAACTCTAAATAAATTTAAATGTTTGAATTACCTGTTGTTGGCACGTCCTTTAGCATAATCGATATTACACACTCGTTTCTATATACTCGACGGTGACTGAATGGCTCTGAGTTCAGTGTTCAAGAAGCTAACCATGCTGTGTTTGTAGTGCTCTACTTTCTTCACTTAAACCATCTTTCATGTTTAAATCGTAAGTGTGTCTTATATTTATTTAATCAATACGAATGAAAATAGAGGCTATAAAAAAAGAAAGAAAAAAAGCAACTTTTCAATTTGCAAAGAGGATTGTGGATAGCCAGAATTGGTACAGAACTACATTTTGTAGCGGACACACTGGGCAGGGATGTGAAGAGTTCACTCACTCCGTCAATGTACAGTTTCCTGTAGTCAATCGTAACTCAGCTTGAAATGCATGTATGTGTATTTGTATGTGATATAAATAAAATACATATACAGTATGTACGCTGTATCTTTGATATACCACTCGTTGTATACATTTTTCATTAAAAGGAAACTCGGAAAAATGTATACATCAGTGATACAGCATATATACTATACATATTATATATATATATATATATATATATATATATATATATATATATGTGTGTGTGTGTGTGTGTGTGTGTGTGTGAGAGAGAGAGAGAGTTTCCAGTTGCATTTGACAGTTTCCATTCAATCCAGTTCACAAAATCGCTTTCTTAGTATAGTTACTCTGGAAGCAAGGACTATATAATGATTTCTAACATATTCTGCTAGAGAGAGAGAGAGAGAGAGAGAGAGAGAGAGAGAGAGAGAGAGAGAGAGAGAGAGAGAGAGAGAGAGAGAGAATTAAATCCATAAAGTACACCCAGTCAAGGAATGTCAGCAACTAGTCGTAAGACAAGGAGAAATATAGATTTATTTCTATGGTTCAAAATGTCAAGTTTTATATTTTCCCCTTTTTTTTATTTCAAATAAAGATCTGGGGTCTGAATGGGTTACAATAACTCCAAAGCAAGTTATTTTAATGGCAATTCAGAAATGCTACAACAGACAAAATAAAACCACGTACCTTCATATACTGATTTAATTTATTAAATTCTGAAAAGAAATCATAAAGCTAAATCAATGTGCATGTAAAAGCTAATTAACACATGGTACGCTAGGTTGTATCGTTGTCATTTAAATGATTTTCATTCAAAGAGTATGTCAAAATGAGGGAAACCTATATATATTGCCATTCTGTTAAAATAGAAGATACTAATATATATGTGCATATACTAATAATACTGTTTATTATTTTCTGATTCAACCATGCTTAAGTCTAGGAAAGAGTTTCTTACATGAACAAAGTAAACAATAGAACTAAATGCTAATATAATGGCTGTAATATAATTAGCTGTATGATACTTACGCTATACCGAACAGCAATGTTTTACATTTTTATACATTGGCAACCTTAGACACCAAGTATGCATTATACTAATTTGTGCGGTATTCTACACACACTAAATGATTATAATCAACATTTATGTAAAGTCGATAGATCATAAGAATGAAATTTGTACTGTATTCACACGTTATAGATGCAGAAAACTGAATAAATGCAGTGATATTATTAGTTTGTCTAATGTTTTTCTTAATTTACTATGTGTCTGCTATTTGAATGTGGATGCATGAACTATCCACATATGGGTATTATGTAATAAGAGGTATCAAACTACACAACCCGCTTTTTTCATAAAATTCTGGTGTGAAGATAGTATTTTGTATGCTTACAAATTTTCTTAATTAGAGTGTTGTTTTTTTAAAATCATACTTTAAAGAGTGTTTCTGGCAGCTAAGAGGTTCATTTTGGTTTGCATAACTTGTAAAATGAGAAATTTATGGATGTAGGTGTTTGCAATCCAAGGCCGAAGATGAGATTTGCCTAGACCGTCAGCTGACGCTACCTCCCCTTGATACAAAGAAATAAAGTAAAGAATGCAGAGTATAATTCTAACAGTACAAAACAGATACTGCTGTCACACTTTGAAACTCAAATCACAAACTACGGTCATGTTATAGTGTCAAAAATGCCATAAGTTAAGAGAAAACCAAAGGTTATTATAATAGGAGACACTTTCATTTCAAACCAGGAAATATTTCTCATAACAAGGGTGTAAAAAGTGAGAACAATGTCGAGAGGAATGTCACAGAAACGCAATATAAAAGATTTTTCGATTAAAAGTGCAATGTTGTCACACAAAGAACAGGTTCACTCTCTGGTACTGACAAAGAGGAAGTTTTGGTGCAATACAAGTGCGCAAGGCTGACTAACACCAAAGATTTATAAGTTGATCTGCATGCTGGTGAGGTAAATAGAAATTCATCATTATTCAATCTTACAAAACAAGCATTATCATTAAATTTGTTTATTATTTTGCATAAACTTATGCAGGAAGCAAAGTAATATAAGCCAAAATTATTTTTTAACAAATATGAATAATAAGAAATATTTCAACTGAAATATAGCTGATAGGATAGGTGCACAAAGATCCTATTTGTTAGCTGTAAAGCTTCATGGGGCTTGTGTTTCATAATTCTTTGCATTTTCACTTGTCCATGCTCTAAATTGCTCCAAAATTGACCAATAGTAATTTTGCATAAATCAACTAATGACATTGAAACGAATGTAGAGATTCACATAGCTGCGATGGACACACACACTTCCCTTTACCGCTATAGGACTCTGAGAACTTATTCATTTCCCACAGAACTTAATGCTACTATCTTAAAAGAAAAATCAAAATAACTTCTGCATTAGAATGACATACAATCTGACTATGCTTCCGTTCATTAGAGTTAGAGAAATCTTTTCCAGCGTTGACAAACAGGTCTTCTGTGGCATTTTTTGCTGTTAAGTCTCGTGTTGTTAAACAGGGCACCTCCTAGTCTGCACCTTATAACATAGCTTGCTTTGTACCAAGATTTCATATAATACTTTGTCAGTAGGAAATTCAGGACCGAATATCAAAAACATAGCTTGCTTTGTACCAAGATTTCATATCATACTTTGTCAGTAGGAAATTCAGGACCGAATATCAAAATAAGAATAAATATTTTGTTTTCAACCAGAGTACATACATTTAAGTTTGTGAAATTAATAAAGGAAAAAATAAGTCCATTTACTAGCCAATGGGTGCATTTCAAAATATTTAGTACTCTTTTTTTTTATTCCCCCACTAGAAGACTGGTTCTCTGGCTGTAAAATAATTAGTGGTCTGATATAACTTAAGCTGAACTTTGCCCTATCTCTGATGTTGGTTTGAGTGCAAGTATGCATTATTGCATATTTATACGATTAAACAGTACATTAATTCAACTTCATGCAATTTAATGGTACGTAACTTCAACCTCATATAATTTAATGGTACATAGCTTCATAATATACAATTTAATGGCACATAACTTCAATTGCATACAATGTAATGGTACATCACTTCAAACTAATACAGTTTAATGGTACATAACGTCACCTTCATACATTTGTTGGTACATAGCTAAACATTTTATACAATATATTTCTACATAACTTCAATTTTTGTGCAATTTAATGGTATATAGGTTCACGTTTGTGCAATTTAATGGTACATAACTTCAACTTTATACAATGTAATGGTGCATCAATTCAAATTAATATAGTGTAATGGTACATAATTTCAACTCAACTCCACACAAACACTTACACACACAAACCAATGAAAGCAAAACTATCTTGATTTCTGAGAAAAAATATCACAGCAAGATAAACGGCAACAATTGTTGTATGTTATATAATACATACTCCCGAACGATATACCGGTAGGGGGGGGGGGGAGCGAAAACCACACCTTTGTTGGAGCAAAATGCTTCCTCTCTTTGAAGGCCTTGGTGATTAACAAACTGCCCATCACAGTCTTTTCTTCTTCACTTAATGCTTTGTTGTAAAAAAAACCCTATAAAACATGAATGTATAAGTTAATGTATGTGAAAGCGTTGTCATCAAGTGAACATACGATGAAAGATTAGCATCACGCTAATACTTGTTTATATAGATTATGCGATAGCTTACAATAATTAACTCGTTACTTCCTGCCGATAAACTTTTAAAAATAAACTGTATACCTTTTATACATTAGATTGAGAGCATAGATTGGTGATGATCTAGAAGTCCAGATGCTGGTTCGTTCAGAATGAGAAAGCTCTTGATAAAAAGGAAGGTACAATTAACATGTTTCATTTCATGCCTCAGTCAAATACAGCTCATTAGCAGTGAGAAAATAACTGTTGGCATTCTTTATCATATTTCCAGAATTACTTTACAAGAGATGATTACCAGTATCTCAACAGTCTTTAAGGCGTATGTGATTCATATTCTGCTGATGTTGACAGAGAAAATGTAGTCAAAATTTATAAGATTTATGATTTGATCAAATGCTAAAAAATGTTCTTACTTTTTAGTAACATCATTTTTGACATTTCGTTTGAAATTTCACAGATTTAGCAAGATTCAAATTTCACCAATTATTTATTCTTGAAAAATCGTAAACTTTTATGGTTGAATAATGTTTTCAGCTGTGTATATTCTATAAATATATTCACAATGAATACAAAAAAATCTACTGGACAAAAACACTTATCAGAGTACACAATATTATCATCAGATGTATATATATATATATATATATATATATATATATATATATATATATATATATATATATATATACTGGTGCAAAAGAATATATAGTTAAATTGTATCTTATGATTAAAAAGTTTATGTTATATAAGAATGAATACAATTGTGCTATTAAAAATCCTTAATAATTTCTTTCAGGAATAAAGTGGAAGTCATCATTTAACTGAAACTTCCTCTTTGCAGCACACAAAATGATTTCAAATAGTTTTGCTGATTTATTTATACAATCTTTTCGCAATTTATCTGCATGAAAAATGAAGAAATTTACCCCGTTGCTCACTACTGTTCCAGCCGGAATCTCGTAATTTCACCTTCCCGGCGACTCGCTATAAAAAGTTCTTTTTCTTTCTCATCGAAGCAAATTGCGATGGGTTCTTTTGGAATTCCTGAGTGAAATACTTGTACCAGCTCGCCTTCGCCTGTTACTTGGTGGATTCTGCCAGGATCTTTAGAATTGCTGATATAGATATTGTCCTGCTCGTCAACGCAGAGTTTCGACGGATATGTCAGGTCCGGATACTGGTACTTGAATATCTTCTTGCCGTCTAACACGGAAAAGCAGCACATAGCTGGTTTAGGATCACTAATGCCAGCACCATGTGAAATATATACCCGGGACTTGTCCCGACTTGTAGCCAAGTAGCTATAACTACGAGAGAACCATGATCGACTTATATCACAAATATCGTGCTCCGTGTCCACACTTCCTTCAGCAACGGACACAATACTCCAACAAACCTTGTCCTGACTTACACCGCTCACTGCCAACTGATCAGGTGAAAGAGCGCTCACTCCATAAAATGTCATCGGATCTGTGTCAATTGTCCTCACAATACTAATGGTGGCGTCACGTTCAGTGCATTGAATAGACAAAATCTGAATTTTCCTCATTAATGGAAATGTGACCGCCACAAGTGGAACAGTCTTATCTAGAACACATAAATCCCATGGTATTGACGGAAGATGGTCATCTGCCAGGCTGCGGTTCGATTGGAGATCAAATACATTACAGAAACCTTTTGAACCTTTCTTGCCCATCATCATCATCTTGTTCCCTGGCAGGCGCTCGATAAGTTTGAAACGTTTTGAATCTTCTAAGAGTAAAAAGATTTGTAAATAAGGACAGCAATAATAATAATAATAATAATAATAATAATAATAATAATAATAATAATAATATTAACGATACAAAAAGATGCCGAAGATGGTAACGTCAATGATGATGATGATGATGATGATGATAGAAGTCAAGCTGACAATTACTGCATCATTTTCAAACAACTAACGATAAAGACTCCCTGTCTCAAAAAGAGATAAAACACTAACACTCAAAGTAGAAGTACTTAAGATAATAAAGTGCTACCACTAATTCATACTAGCAACATGGAGGAAACAAACAATTTTCTATATGCAGGCACAGTTATAGTAAGTTGTGAACTAGGGTGTAAAGTATGTGTAAACAACAAAGAGTTTTACTTTACCATGAAAACACAGGCTGCATAAAAGAGATTGGTGAAAAATGGAGACAGCAGGCTGACAATTTCTAACTTCAGTATACAAGATCCCTTGCATCTATATCAATGCACAGGAAAAATAGGGATTGATTCAAAATATCTTTCAGAAGTCACGTTCCATACATTGTTCAAAAGTGATCGTAGTCCTGTTTCATTATTATCTCTTTAGCAACCCTTTGCAATCGAGGTCTTCACATCTAGATGCAAGATTTTAAGGAACTAACATACAGGTGGGTAAAAATGGGTTTGATTGAATTAACTAGTCAGCAGTGAAACCGTTTGAACTTCTACAAGAGACCCCTTTTTTGTCCAGACGGATAGACGCCAAATTGATCTCTATGTTTTGAAAAAAAAGACAAAAATTAAGGTTCCTCGAATACAACTTTTGAACAGTTCAGGACAAGATTTTGAAACTTTGCCGACTTTTTTCTTTCAACATACCTGCCGCACTGATATCAACGTGTGTCACCATGAACTACCGATGAGGAAATATAACACTAAACACTTCTAAAAAAAAAAAAAAAAAACCCCACAAAACCCCAATCATTAAGGTTTTTCAAGACAACTTTGAACAAGATAGGTTGTTCAAACTGTATAGACTTGTTACATGGATCAATCCTTACTCAATGTGAATAAAGTATATCATCATCACGTTGCTTTTCTGAAAAATAAGTCACATAGTAGAAGTTAATAGATTTCTTTATATGTCGGTGTTATGGAGTTATCCTCCAACCAGTGTCAACAATCCGGGTTGAAATCAGATGAAACCCTGACCTACCCTTTGGGAACCAAAACACATAATATTTTTGTGACAATATAAATACGGTATGCACACTCTAATATGACAACACGAAAATTAAATTGTATCAGCACTTCCTAGGCAGTGACAATGTTGTATGAGTCGGAGATTTGCTGTCATTCCGACAGCTCGTGTAATTGTCTCATTTTTAATTTTGGTTGGCATTGTGATCTTTCAAGATATCCTTCACAAAACCTCTAAAAATAATTACACAGTCCTGTGCAGTTATAAATTATGTTAGATTTTCATAATGATCGATTAATTTTGGTGGACAAATGTGATTTCTTTGACTTTATCAACATTGTTACTGCATGATAAATATAAATATTGTGTACACACTTGCTTGATAGAACAGACGTTCTCTCTTCAGAGGTATGAGGGATATACTAACAGATCTTGTTGTCCAAGTTGCCAAGTTCTCCTGTCTACTTGGTACTTCTACGTACCGTGTGATTGATTAAGGAACTATATGAAGTTCCCACATTTTATTGTAATGTACACTTGGAAATGTGCAACAAAAGCAAGCGTTTTAAATATTTTAAAGGAGTATAAATGCAAGACAACGTGTTTGCATTCAAATTAGGTATTGAATAGTCTGCATTTTCATGTCCTTCATGATTAACTGTTAATGTGGTAACCTGTTCAGAGTAAATGCATGGAGTATTTATGTCTTTTTATACCCTCGCCATATCTTTGGAGGGGTATATTCTGTTGCCCATGTCTGTCCATCACGTCCCACCCAGTTATGTTCGTTGCGAATTTCATTTCTGCCCAATAATTTTTGAAGGATTTCATGAATTGAAGCCAAATTTAGTAGAGGCTTTACATTTGGAAAGACCTAGTTCAATTTTTTTTTTCTCGCTGTTTTCTGGCAAGATTTTACATAGTTATAGTTCGTGTTTGACTTTGAACTTTACACGTTGCTTTCCGCTAAATAACTCTTAAATGATTTCATATACACATTGCTTTCCGCTCAATAACTCTTAAAGGATTTCATAGAATGCAACCCAATTTAATGTGAGGCTTTAAATTAAGAAAATATAATTCAACTCGATTTTCACCGTCTCCAGCGATAGCTATTGTCTGCCTTTGAACCTTGCACTTTCATTTCTGTTCAATAAAATTTGAAGAATTTCAGGGATGGAAACCAGATTTAGTTTGTTGCTTTACATTCAGAAGAACTTAGTTAAGTTTGCTTTTCACTATTGTCTGGGAAAACTGAACAGAGTTATGGCCCTTGTTTGACTTAAAAACTGCGACCTTCAATTTCTGCCAATAACTTTGAAGGATTTCACGGATTAAAATCAAATTTAGGAAAATTTTCATGAGTTAAGGTCCCTGTGTGTCTTAGAACATACCGCGTTTGTTTTCGATCAATAATGTTTGAAGGATTTCATGGATTTAATTATGGCGCTTTCCTATGGCATGTTTAATTTTCACTGTTTTCTGGTAAATTGTTACAGAACTATAACCTCAGTTTAACTTAAAGCTTTGCCCTTCAATTTTCACATGCTAACTTGTAAAGGACTTCGTTGATTGAATAACATTTATTATGTGATTTAATTACTTTATGCAGACATAAGCTAATTTTATGTCCTCTATTTGACCTATAAATGTCCCCTCTAAATTTCGCCTATCAATTAAGTTTAAAGGATTTTATAGATTGAAACACAAGTTTGTATTTACTTTACATTAAAAAGACCTAGATTAAATTTAATTAGAACCATTTTCAAGTAAAATGTTTTGGAGTTATGGCTTCTTTTTGACTCAGAACTGTTAATTGCATCATATGTGGGGGTATTCGTGCCATATGGACACATTTCTAGTCCATACTTTGTTTCTTCAAGGGAATGTAGTTAAATATTGTTATCAGCTTTAGGGCTGTAAGGGTCTGACAAATCCTGAACTCCGAGCCCAGGGGCTATCAGAATGCATGGTCTGAGCTACCATATACTGAAACCAGGCTGACCAGTGGACTACTATATCTCATGATACAGTCTAATTGTCTTTTAATAGTGCATATATAATACTTTACAAAGGATAATTGTTGCTAATAACACATAGGAAGGTAAAAGGAAACTAATGAAGCTAAGAGTTTGATATTAAAGTGTCTTGTTTGCCTTCTTTGGGCTACTCAATTCAGGTTTGTCTATCAGGATCTTTTCCTGTTATCCCGCCGGATTAAGAGGTACAAATTATACCTAACAAGAAATACCTATGAAAACTACATTTCATTCAGCAAGGATTTCATAGTCGACAGGTTCACAAAAGAACACTCCGTAAAGAATATTAGTGATATAAAGTTCACAGATACCATTAAATACTTTAAAAGTGACATCTAAATATTTGAGGGACACCTAATATTTGAGGACGGACATTTACTCATACGAATACATGGATAGCTTTTGAAAGGAAAAGGCTATTTCACAGATAGACAAGTTCTGTTCGTCACTATTCGACTTAATCATACCTCATGAGGACTATCATTATGTCATGAAACAAGTCGAATTTTAAACTTTAGATTACATTTATGACTATTATGTAAAGTTAGATACGTTGATGATATGCTAAGAACCTTTACTACTTTACAATGTGTCAATACATGCCCGTACAAAAAGAAAATAACCAAACAAAAATAAAAAGAAAAAATTTGATGGAAACAAATCGCGCAAATATACCAGGTGAAAATGAAACTGATACATTAGAGCTGTTGATCTTGAAGTAACGAAAAAAGTTACAGGACTATTGCAAGGACTATCATCTTGAACCTCAAAAGATGATAACGACACTCGAAAAAATGTCAGAACTTCACAAGAAACTAAGTGATGGTTTAAAGGTAGGAAACCAACTGTACCAAAATTACTGAGTACGTTGCATAACAAAACAAATTGTGATTTACTACAGAAATTGGAAGTTATACCTGCTAGTACTACTAAAATTGAAAATAGTACACAGAGATGTCCTGTTCGAACAATGCCCGTGGTGAAAATCTATAACATTGAGTTCAATACAACTTTGAGAGAGAAAAAAATCGACTAACAGTTTTATAAAGGATGTTTTAATTTCAGATTGACGAATAACAGTGTATTAGGCAAACGAACGGAAAACCTCAGTCAAAGGACAACAACTTTTAAATACGTACGAATGACAACAATATTTGTCGAAGTCATAGTCATAGAAGATCTTTCATTAGGATAAGAATAACAGATGAGGAGTTAGCTTTTGTTAGTATGCAAAAATTAGCCAAAGCTATTTACGGTGGTTCACTGTGTCAGAACTATTGATGAAGCTAATGTACGATTTCTACTACAAGTTAAAAATTCACACGACAATAGAATTAAACTATTTATGACTGGCACAGATTCGCACACATACTTACTGAAAGTGCCAACGTTTACAACGACATAAAGGACAATTTAAAGTTCTTTAAAGTGATTACTCTAATTGCAACGTTTTCAACATTCCACAAAAATAAAAATACAAATATTAAAAATACTGAGAGTTTTCAAAGATAAATTAAACGGCACACCAATGAAAGAGTTTTGTGGCTTAAGATCAAAACTTTATTCAGTTAGTTCTGATCACTAAGAAAAGAAAGTTTGTAAAGAAATCAAAATAAATGTTTGATAAAAGATAATCTTAATTTTTCAACCATAATGAAAATTACCAGGAAATGGCTCTACTCAGAGCATATTATCAAGAGATGTACGACATCAGAAACACCAGCTCATGACGACAAAATCTTTCTCGCTGACGGCATCAACACATAAACTTACCGCTATTTAAAGTAACGGATTTTAGCAATTAATTAAATTACAGAGCAGTAAATAAACATTTCACAAGATATAAATATTTCTGTTGTCAAAGACTTGTGTTATAATGGTATAAATTCAATAAAAAAAATGATGAAACATTACAAACGCGCATATTTTGAAAGCCTTCTTGGAATTAGAAAAAGATAGGAGATATACAAAGAGCTGTACGAATGCCGGGATGACTGGCAACACGTATTACAACAGAGAGTGTGGTATACCATAACACTTTAGGGACCCAAATAACTAAAAATTAAAATGTATGTTAATCTGCAAGCAGAGACTCAGCCGATCAAGAGCGACAACTCAAAGAAGTTGAAAAGCAACCAACCACCCCACCCCACCCCAAAAAAAAATAAAAAAATAAAAATACAGACTGAAGCTACTAATTAAGCAGTAGGTGGCCGATCAGTGAAAATTAATAACATCGACAACGGATTATCTACGGCCTTTTTCGAAAAGCCAAATCTTGAAAAAATAAAGTGAAGACAATTATTTGAACATTGGCTAGTAATTGCTATGCTATAAGTAATAGCCCTTTCGGTGTTGTTTTGAGCATATTACATGAGTGAAATATTTACATATCTACTCGATTCAGATTTCTTGAAAATTTTGAAATAAAGGGCTAGAATCGAGTGTGCTGAGTACATCATATCTACACATGACACACATTTGAAAATTGATCCTTTTGATGGCTTACCAAGCTTTATTCTGCAAACATGTATGTAATGTATTGGGTGAAGCATGATTAAACTCAATGTACAAAAAACATTTAGAGTTCAGCAAGCAGCAAATTGAAAATATCAAATCATTTCACCACAACACCGTTGAAAAGGCAACTGAATCGTTTAACACAGTAACAAAGCTAAAAGAACAAACTGTCTGGAGAATGCAAAAAAAAAAATGATTGAATACTTATGAAAATACATAAAACAAAACAGATTGATATTCAATGGATAAAAAGTGTCTGTTTATAAATTTGTCTTTCACCCTACACGTTTCCAGAAGATAACGTATTTCGCGATCATTTAGATCAGGACCGATTGCTATTTACGTAGCTGAAAAGGTGTGAATTTCGGGTACACTGAACTTTTGGTATAAAATTCAATTTTAAAAAGTAGTACCATCTTTGCGAATAAGCAAAGTTTTTTGACAATTAAAAACAAATTCCCCAGTGTGCCAAAACTATCACCTTCTTAACTACTTGTACATTTTGGAAAGGTTAAGGACATGCATTATCTCTAGATTCATTGATAAAACATACTGTAAAAAAGGTATATTGATAAGTGCAATGAAATAGGTAAAATACTGTATTTTCTTACACTTTAATATTTAATATTTTCCTTCAGTGGGATTGGAAAAGTTAATTTATAAAGGTACGATTAATTGGTAAACCATTGATAGATTATATATACATAGATTATGTATACATGTGCTATATGCTATTTGTAGATCTTTTTTGTTAATATCATAGGCCTCTTTTGGATTCTTAAATGACTGGCCATATCGTTTATGTGATTATGGCATATTTGTCAAGCAGGATGTGTGAGGCATTTCTATACTATATCAACTATAAGCAGGTAACACAAAATCCATGCATATCTCGTACAGATAAGGTGAACTGAGGTTAACAGAAGTAAAAAGTTTGATTTTTTATATTAATAAGTGAAGTAATCTTTTGAAACCCCAAGCTACTGGAAAGATGTATGCAGAATTAGAATATTACCTACATAGACAATGTTATAAGATAAGGGCTCTGAGGAGAAATCACTAATGACATACCTGTTGTAACCATGAATATGATATCATCGACGAGAATAGTAGTTTTCCAAATAGGTAAAATTAAATTCATGGTGGCGAGAACGAGATAATTCAAACTGTGTTAAAATTTCCATGTATTTGCAGCATTTGATGCTAATTTAATCCTATTGAAAAGGATTACTATTTGATGCAACATTTCAAAGATTAGAATGTATCTAATTCATATACTTCAAACATGGTATCATGGCAGCAATGTACCCATAAATCTGGGGCACTTATATGAGGTGTTCGTACGATATATAGAAAAACAAATAACATCAACACCAAAACAAGCCAAGAGCAACATTGCATATAACAGGACAGAGGAGTAAGCCAAGATTATCAGGGAAGTGTAATTGATTATTCCAACCAGCCAATAGTTATGCACACCTCGGACTATCCAAGACACGTAATGGAAGAAAGAGCGTAATCAAAAAGTAATTCTAACACAACACTCGCCTCGCCAGTGACATAGTCATTATCAAGATAACCGCAATGGTTTATATAAAAGTCTTAGCAGTCAACGCCATACTCACGATGCAAGAGAAACTATTCTTGTTAATCAAAGATTTGCATGGAATTTTCCGTTCTTCGTATATAGGTTATGATATTAAAGTGCTATTGAAGTAGTTGCTAGTACTCAACATAGCGTCCCTCGTCCAAAAAAAAGTATATGAATCATTTTTGAATATTTATGTAAAATATTATTTTATTGACTCACCCTGAATTGTCAAGATCCAATCTTTCCAAAAATGCCTTGTCTTGGTTAAATTTTGTATAGCTTCAATTTATCCTTGCTTTCCTTTTCTTGTTATTGAATGTGAACTTTTTCGGTGTGTTAATCGAATAATATCTCATCAGATATCAGTCCCAGAGTCTCCTGTCCTTAACATAGTTCTTAGACCAACCGATGCTGATAATGGACTCCGTCGATATAAATGGAGGACTTGAAATTAGTCAACATATACTAACATATTTAAATGTTGTTCAACCAGCACATATAAATTCGTCTCAGCTTTGCAATAATACAACTGGTCAGCTTTAAACCAGTTACCATGGTATTCAAGTGCAAATGACCTTTTAGAATAGTAGCCATATAAAAATGACAAAAGATGAAATAAAGGAACCTGTATGTTTTATGGGTTAAAGGGGTGGGTTGGTGCAGGGGAAGAATGCCTTCGAATTCGTATGTTAAAAAATCCTCACAGATCGTCCAGTTCAGCTTGTTTCAGTTTATGGGAAAACTCTTTTTTACGGACTAAAACTAGTATTGATGACACTCTCATCGGCGTGTTGGTTTTTAAAATGAGACTCGCTCTCCCTAGGAGTGCGTTTTGGTGCTGTGACCACATCCAGAGATTTTTTAATAAAACCGAGGACGATAATATGGAATTATGGAAGGTTAAATAGGATATTTGGACACCATCAGAAAACGTTATGCAAATACAAATTTGATACGCTTTTTCTCTAAACAATTTTCACATGTCTGTAGTCTTAGGGAAGAACGACTTGTTTGCAAGTATCAGCTCTTCTGGTGCGCCTCGCCTCGACCTTCGCCATTGAGCATGTCCTCAATGTCCTCGCTGCCCTCCATCTGTTACATATCTTTTGCTATCGGTTCGATAGACTGTTCAGATGTACTAATATTTATGCAATGATAACAAATGTAGATAATTTGAATTGGGTACGACACTATCTGCTTACAGATATTTAACTAATGTCTTGGACTGGAGGCATTTTTGGTTCTATACCTAGTCAGTTAAGATATGTGTCTGTGGAAATTCACAAGAGCTTATGTAACATGATAACAGTGTTACCAAAACAATATCAGCATCCTTATACAGCCACAAAATAGGTATCCAGTGCAAACACTCTTACTTTCAAGCAACCGCTTTCACCGCATTGATGATAAAACTCTTTTGAATCCCAGTAGACCTCCATTATGACAAGCTTGGTAAAATGTGTCATTGATCGTATTCTTTATAATTTACGTCTTCGTATTTTTAATCTGAACCGTACTAACAGATTACTGTATATTTGTATAGCGGGTTATTTTAGCGCTGGAGAAATATTTTGCAACTTAGCGGACTCGGATTGAGATTGCAAAAATAAAATTCCACTCAAAATGTACTACCTATCAAAATAAATATTGACATTTTTTTATCATTTTGTGAAACTTAGAAATAAAATTATGTGTGTCAATTAAATGACATAATCTGATTGCATGATTTGTTCTTCCGGATTGTTTTTCTTGTTGAATGATAAATCGTTCCTTTTGATCTGTCTTCAATTTTAAAGTGATTTAGTGTAAGCTATTAGCCAATTTTTACTAAACCTAAAAAAAGATAATTGTCCGTTATCAAAGGAACAAATCTTCTCGACCAGTTGCGTCAATTGTATCTTAGACGGAGTGAGGTCCAGCCGTAAGAAAAACAAGCACAAATTTGAAAAAATGGATGAAAATTAAGGAGGAAAAAAGAAAACAATTATCATAAATTAATTGCTAAATTACAGAAGCAAGATACAATATTTAAAAGCAGTGAGCATCAAAATAGACAAAAATGCAATAATTTTAGAATGAATTTCGTCCCAAATCTGTACCTTTTTCCTTCCGTAATCTTCAATAATAGCAGTCGTCTAATTTGTGAAAGTCCAGAATTATTAACCATACATTTATCTGCTCGAATTTATAAAAACATTTAGAGGACACGTATTGTTTATAGCAAAACTCATTGCACGGGTGTTCATAAGGCTCTCATAGGACACCTGATTAAAAAATCCAGAGTGATTAGAAAATGGTGCTGTAAGTAAAAATCCATAATGCTTACCCAGCAGACAACTTATTCTTACACATTAAAAGGGTAGCACAGTTGGTAGAGCGTCGGACTTGTAATCCAAGTGTCGCGGTTTCGATACCCGCCCAGATCATCCCGGTACGGCTGCCTCGGTGTGTCCATGAGAAAGGCATTTAGGTCCCATTTCCTTGGCTTAATAAAGCCAATAAGGCGCTAAAAGTGCCATTAAAAAAAACAAAACAAACAAACAAAACATAAACATTAAAACAAATGTACTGATGAAACGGATGATAAAGCGTTTGGAAATATTGTATCTGGTTCCTTTAACACAGGGTGTATTTATTGCTATAGGTCACAAAGAACACATTCAATTCCAATAGACCTAAATGACCGGAATGGTCAATGACCGGAATGATTTGCTCTTGGCTACCATATATTCAACTTAGGTTGACCATTGGACTACTATATGTCACGAGACATTCTATTTTCTATTCAAAACATGCATAGAAAATACTTTACGAAGGATAATTACTGCTAATGACACACGTGTTTTTGTTTGAATTTTCCTATGTTACATTTTGAAACTGTATATTAAGTTTGAACATCAGTAAAGAAGTTAACAAAGCTTACATTTAAATGATACGATTAATTTCTTCATTGACGTGAATAAAATAAAATACATGATGTGACAGAGTTTCAATGTTGAAGATATTATTAGCCTATCAGAACTTGAAGAGTCAGAGCATCAGGGAAAAGGTAACTTGTTTCTCATAGACGTCCGCTAGATTTAAATTTTTTTGCAACATTTAGATGCGAAAGAAATAATCACTCTCTGCAACATTACGTGGACAAAATGATGTTAGGTCAACACATCCTATCATAGAAAAGTGTGATCATACAACCTCTCCTCTTCGCCATGTTAAAGCTGTAACGCCAGAAATTTAGAGGTAACACTGAGAAGACAGTTTTGTAACACCAAGAAACCTGTTTTCAATGCAATTTTCAGTGTAGTGTTACCATTAGTAACGAATGTAAGTCAATTTCTTCGATATTTTGTTTTCATTCAATGTGCATTTGGTGAAGCAGTCGTTCACCATTTCTTGTAACAATAATTACATCCATCGGGACGTAACGTTTTCTCAATCTTTGAAGCAATTACTTTTAACTTCCTGGATGCCATTTGTGTTAATTTGCTTGAAAATAAATAAATAAATAAATAAAAGAACTGAGCTAAGAGTTAATAATAGCAATCTGGAGGGCGAATTACAAGAAATATTGTCTCGACTTTTTAAAACTGTTAAAAGAAATCTAAAAAATATCAAACAATATTATATTTGTTCTACTTTTTAATTTTGTTCATCAATCAAGTTCAGAAGGATCTTACGATAATAATAATAACATGCCTGATTTTACCGTTCCCAAGCAGTAAAATATCATTTATGCAACGGAGCAAGATTATCCATTCTCACTGAAACAAAAATAATTTAGAAAATATGTCAGCCCAAACTCCAGCCCAAGATGAAGCATAACAAACCATAAACAGTAAAGAATCTTTGTGTTCCCTCTTTCTTGCTATCATATTCTTCAGGCGATATAAATGAAACTAATTAGCTGAATTTAATTGTGATCGTTGCTTTTATCCCTCATAATTTTAGCATTATTTCTCAGTATGTTGATTAGAGAACAATGAAGGATAAAAATATGCTTGCTGAAAAACGAAACTTTAAAATTACGCTTTTCCTAAACTTATTAAACACCTGTTCCCATCGAAATATGCTCAAATTTTTATAACAATAAACCCCTATTAAATACTGACTACATTTTTGTCTAAAATATGTGAGTGTCTGAGACTAAATTCTGCATTTTGTCCTGTGTTCACATCTTTGTTATCTATAAGGTCATAAGCACAAACAAAAATAGTTTTAATTATTTTTTCATGGATCATAAAGGATTACTCTAGTGTCTAAACTACATGTGGATATAGTACATGTTCTTCTCCGTTCTCATGATAATTAGTAATTCGGAAGTCTGTCACAAATAATCTGTTCAACAAACTCTTTAGTTGTGAGACTATCTTTAAATGAGGCCCTGTTTCCTAGTTGCAAGACATTTTTTGAAAAGTAATTGTTTTGTTTAAAAATGTTTCATAACAAGTCGATTAAGGCAAATTGATGATCAGCTGGAGAAACAACTAGTACATTAAAATTGATATAAATTAGAATGTTTAATTCATTTTCTTTATCATATCTTTGATATGTGACCAGCAGTAGGTGTATTCATTTGTTTCTTACTGTGTGTTCATAGATGTCATGCACCTTTCTAGATAATGGCCTTAGTACACAGAAGTGTGCAACAATGTACGCGATATCTTGGCTTTCTCACTGTTCATTTCGTTGGAGGTTAGATTTGTTTCTTTTATAAATCACCAGATTTTTACATGCTGCTGGTTTGAATCGAAACGTTCAAATAAATATCCTTGTAAGTACATTTATAACTATCAATTTTATTGCAGGTTGATTTGCATTTGTTATGTATTGCCACCATGCCTATTCTGAGGGAGAAAAGAACATTTCTCAGTTTGAGGTTTGGTTAAATACCATTATTATTATTATTATTATCAAAAACAAAAGATTTATAAACATATGGATGTTGAATCTAAGTAATAATGAAACTATTGCAAGAGTCAATAAATTCTTTTTGAAAAATCAGTAAGGAATGCAGGTAAAAATAAAAACAATATTTTAAAATAATGGCAGATTTTTTTATCATAATCTTAAAATCTTAAATTTAATCAGATTTTGAAATGAAAAAATGATTTTAATCATAATTTATATATTTATCTCATTTTTTAAATTTATTTGTTTAGGGATTTTTGTTGTTGTCTTGCAATAATAATAATAATAATAATAATAATAATAATAAGAATGATGATGATGATGATGATAATGATGATGATGATGATGATGATGATGATGATAATGATAATGTCAACATTTCTTATTCTTTTTAGATGTTAGTCAAATTCTTGACATGCTAAATACCATTCAAATGTAAATTAAAGAAATTTTCAGTCACACTTTTATACAGACTGCATTATTATGGAATATTTGGCATATAATAAAAAAGGGTATAAAAATCGATACTCTACATACAGGACATTTTATGAATCAGAGAATTTTTTCCCTTTTTTTTATTGTTGTTGTTTGTTTTTGTTTTATTTTTCCTTTATTTAAATTGTAGCCGTTATAGCGGTAGGTATCTTGCATGATGCATACAGTATATATGTACTGGCGTATTTTTACCTGAGCGTGAGTCCGCGTCATAACTCTGCAGTTTAACATGTACTTTCGGCTGCTCCCTCTACAAAAATAGCATGGATTTAACATTGTACTCGCCGTTGACAACTGTATTTTTCCAAATGTACACGTCTGCAGGGACGGACCAATTTATGGTTTGAAATTTGAAATACATGAAGGGATTAAATATATTTCATCTAGATTGTGTCATGTAAATACTTTAGGAGATTGAATGTTGGATACGATTCATAATGGATCAGAAGCTGGCTATAGAGGAAACAAAGTATCCTTTACTACACATACACATTTAGTTGCTATTATAGAAGGAGGAAGTTGTCTTTATTCTACCTCGTGCTATTTCATTATCTATGTTTTAGTGTGATAGATATGATACGAAAATCGTATACCTTCAATCAATAGTGGCATCCTCGGGAACATACGCAACATCATTTTTGTTTCGTATATAAGTCTTCCAACCTTTGCTAATTTGAGTGGGGAACTTCTTGCTATCCTAGGGACAGGAGGCGCTCGCTGCATGGTTACTGTGACATTGATCTTTGCCAATTGACTAAGGTCTATCGTACGTAACGCATCAAGATGGGGGACAAACTGGAGATTGAGATTCACTTGCCTAACTTCAGAATAGTTATTTTGAAGTATGTTTTCGCAATACACAATTTGGTCTTCTAGTTTATGTAATATTACGAAGCACTCATAATTGTCTCCGTATTTACACACTTCTTCATAAGATTTGAGTGAGTTGATCAGGGAAACTTTCAAGGATCTATAATGCATATTCTTCTCGTCTAAAATCAGCGACTCTCTCTCCAATAACTCTTCTCTTTCCTTGATGATTCGACTTTTTGTGTTTTGCAACAAAGATATCAAGCCATCTATCTCATCGACCATGCTTTTGGTTTCACTTTCAAACTTCAAAATAGCGCTCTGGTTCATTTGTGTACGTATATCCAAATAATCAATGAGGTCATTTATGTTTTTAGTCAGATGCTCTGTTTTCTTAAATTTCAATAACGCACTCCGATGTTTCATCAATTTCAACTTTTCTTCGCAAGTTAAATGTTCATCAAATAAACATTCAGAGCAGCATATTTGTTCATGAGACCTACAAAAATATTCCAAGTCTCTATGCATATGACGTGAACATTTTACCTTCTCATATATTCCAATGGCCATTTCAGATCGGCAGCTGGGAATACTTATATTAGTGAATGAATGATTTAGTTTTCCATTGTAATGAATACCGAGACAATTTGTACAAAGCGCCTCTCTGCAGTTGGTACAAAAACTATCAGCAGGTTCCTGTTTTCCTCCCTTCATACAGGAGCCACACAGTTGATTTACCTTATCCTTATCCACATGTAACATCGACATCAGAATTCGATCATAAGGAAAATGCGCCGCCCATTCCTCTTTGGGCATACCCGATGATGGTAGCAAAGTCTCCTTCTCACACGTGGGACACGTAAACATAGATGCATTTTCGACCTTTTTAAAGGAATTCCTGATATAATCTCCCATGCACCTCTCACAGTAAGTATGTAGACACGGCAGGGACCTCGGGGAGGTTAAATAATCTAGACAAAGTGGACATAGTATGTCATTCGGATTTGTTACCTTCCTCATATTGAAATGCTTTAATGCTAGTACGCGTGTGGTTTCGTGAATCGCTACTATCTGCTGACCTATCCACGCCTCTATATATACAGTATTATTGTATGGACCTCGCCCGGATGTGCATATGTCTCCCGGTTTGAGCCAGTTGGTGACGTAGTCTAGTACTGATAAACATCCTAAGCAAACAGGATAGTACTGATTTGCCGTTCTGGGCTAATCTGTAGACCGACAGGTTGTTTTCCGCCTTTTTTCTCTTCTATATGACTAGTAGTGGAGAATAACCGTATGAAGACACAATTAGCAAAACCAATATCACCAGGAACTGACTAATGCGTGGGAAGGATAAGACTCGTTGCTCTTGCCTTGGGGCGATGCTGCTTTCCACGCATGCTTCAGGATTTCAAATCCGAGGCCAACAGCCACCGAATACACAGGTGTTTTGTTCTGACAGTGATTATTACTAAAAAGGTGAGTGGTCTAAAGGATTTAATGCCCTGGATCAGTAACAGAGGGATTATACTTACCGCCTGGATCCATTTAATAATTAGTAGCGAGCGGCCCAATAATCCGCCTGTATAACAAAGCTGACACTCCAGTACGAATCGTGTCTTCATACGATTGTTCTCCGCCACCAATCGTGTCAGAAAAAAGGTGGAGAACAACTTGCTTGCCTAGGCTATGTTGATAATTATTGATCATTCGACAGCGGCGTGAATCTTTGACTCTTTTTATATGTTTTACATTATAGTTTGAAACTGCAGACCAGTCTTAAAATAAAAACTGAATTGAACGGAGATTTTATTTAATTGTTATGATTAAAACCTTCTTTAATGCGAAAACATAAAAAGTAGATGTTTTTATATTGAAAACAAAACTGTCTGTTTTACAGGGTTATTGAGGTGGGCTGGTGCGTGGGAAGAATACATGTCTATTGGTTGAACATTGAAAAAACTATCTCATTTATGGATTCACTGACTAGATAACATGAAGGGCTGAAAAGACCAGATAGTTTCTCAATTCGGCGACATATATATATATATATATAGTTCATGTCTGGAGGAATTGGATAATAGCAAAAACTGTTAAAGTAAACATTGAACTTTTTTTAAAGTTCAGTGAGGTATGAACTGAAAAATTGCTGTGCACATATTCCACGGCGTTTTATAAGTTCATACTTCACTCAACTTAGAAAAAATAACCTGGTAAATCCTTATAGTGAAATTTTACACTTTTAAATGATAGAATAAGAGAAATTATGCCAAAAGTGTATTAAAGATATCCAATATAATTATTCCTTCCTTGTTTTCATTTATAGTGCATGAATACACTCAAAATAAGGATCGATATATGTAATTTCCATGCAGCCAATAAGAAAAAGACTAACAGCTTCCGGGCAACCTAATACAAACTCTTGCAGTTTCATCGCAACCTCACGCAAACTGATCCCTTGTCAGTATAATCACTATGCTACAGCTCTGGTTGCGCTCTACAGATATTACGCACTTGTGACAGAGTGACAGATGTAAGGTGAAATCGTTTGCATTTGCAACATCTACAATGGAGAAAATGTTGGCATACCTCCATGCTACTTTCATGTACTATGGCTGAAATTTATTTACATGTTGTAGTTGTGGAAATCGTGCATGATATAAGCACACAGTTGATGAAAATGGCTACTCCCATGTGCTCGAAAAATCAGCCTGAACTAGTCCAAATTACACTAACTTTAGCAGTTATTAAAATAGGGAAAACTAATTTTGCCAGAGTAGACAATACCAGCTTCTGAAAGTTCAATGAATGAATTACAAAATATATCAAAAATAAAAAACGTTATCGGCTCGATTTATTATAATTTACCTTTGAAGTCCAGGAAGTGAAAATGACCAAGCGGAGCTAACAGTTTTTGATAAGTGCACCTCTGACGTACGGCCAAGCTGTATACTCTATAACCCAAATTACTCCAATCAATCATACACCAAAATAAAGGGAATTAAAAGTTATTTTTAAAAGTACCTAAAATATACAAGGTCTTATTTAAATAGCCAGGCTGACCAGTGAAGAAAACCTGGAGAATTCTTTTTCTTTATGCAAAGTATGAAAGTGTAGAGCGCAACCTTAAAACGAACATGAAAATGTGTGCAATTGCTTTTCTCTTTTTCATATCATCATGTATTATTTTCTAAACAAAATGGTAGATTAACGTTGATGTTATGTATGCAAATGTGCTAATTATGCCTATTTTGCTATTGCTTATAAAATATGCCTTGTGACAGTATTGTATGTGAAATTACCTTAATTATGGGGAAATTCGAAGTCTTAGAAGACAGAAAATTTAACACTGTTGAATCAAGTGAAAGAAAAATATTGCAAAAAATGTTGGGTTTTTTTAATTGTTGTTTTTTCTTCATTTATTTGTAATAAAATTAGGGAAATATTATGACAAAGCAGATTCGCTTTCTTCATTATACTAGTGCTAGAGGAATTAGCATACTTTTTACCCTTTGACCTTTGAACTTTATCTGTTCTATCCCTGTTCAAACTGTAGAATTTTTTAGAGACATCTCAGGAATAACTGTGGTAAGATTTATGTTCTTGTCTTTTAGTTTAACAATGGTTGCAATGTTGAGAAAATGCAAGGTGCATTTTTTCAATAGCTCACTTTTCATCATGGGGAAGGGAGAGAGGAATTAGTATTGTGTGGGACTTTGCTACTAATGAATACTGTTCTGTGGAAGAAATACATGAGAATTATTTAAAAGGACTGCTTAGATGCTTGTATATATATATATATATATATATATATATATATATATATATATATATATATATATATATATATATGCTTGTGTGTATATATAGAGAGAGTGTCACAGACAGACAGAGACAGAAGAGATACAGAGGCAGACAGAGAGACTCTCGAGCTGCAAACTCGATAGATAACCAGGGCTAGATTTACGGCATACTTTTGGATAAAATTTTGATATATCCAGTTAAGGTGTTGCTTCATTTTCTCGGGGTTTATCGATATTGACTCTAAAAAACAAAACAAAACAAAACAAAATAAAAACGTTCAGAACTTCTCTAAAAATCTAAATACTTGCTTCAGCTGATTTTTTTACCCAACCTTTCGAACACCACAACGACCGCTTCCATTTTGTAAGCCGGGGAGTCCGCTAATGTACTTATAGTTTAATTCTGCAAGAACTTTATCACTTTATCCGAGTTGGAATTGCAACTACATTAATATGTACGCTTATAAAAAGTTCCTTTCTGCCATTATTGAATTAAAATTATGAGTATATTGCATGAAATTTACAATATGTACACAGAGTATGGTACCGTTGTTCTGATGAGTGATTGTAACTCCAATCTGCATTTAACCGTGACAAGAAATAATTTGCTGCGTTCCCTTTTCGTTCGCAACGATATAATTTCCTTGAACAATGTTGACTTTTGTAAAGGTTACCGCTATTCATATGATTCCTATTCTGGTGTGAGGATGTCAGGATGTCTTTAATTGATCACATCTTTATTGACAAGTCAAAAATGGATAATGTCAAAGAGCCTATGATCATTGATGATAATGCACTAGATGTTTCTAATCACAGACCTCTATTTGAATCTTTTGAATTTCAATTTTATGCTATGAGTGATTTGACCTTCAATAGTTTAAATTTTAAATGGGGGAAAGTATCCTCTCGGATTCGACAAGAAAATATGGGAACATTAGATAGCAAGTTAGAGTTTCTTAAGTCCTTTATCCCGAACAACGGGATGCAGATAGACTTGCTGAATAGCAAAGTTGTTATTGCTCTATCTATTGCAAGGAAAACAGCCCTTACTGTTTCAAAATTTAAACCCTTTTTAAAGCCCTTCTGGAATTATTAGTTAACGCATTTTCACAAAACCATGGTCAAAAGAAGGCAGGAGAGGATACAGCAAGGGAAAACTAATTGTACAAACGATATATTTTTAATTTGCTATAAAAATGACAAATCAGCTTTTCGAAGACTTCAGAGAAAATGTTCTTGAGAGTATCACAGGCAAGAAAATGAAAACAATAATAAGTACGCCGAGGTTGATCAAAAAATCTTTTTGAAAACTCAATTCAAGCCGACAGAAAAGTAGAAAACCGCTTGAAATGAAATTTAATGACAGCAATTGTCGGCATTCTGCAGATATAGTAGAGACTCTGTAAGCTCCACCGAATTTAGGCAATAGATATAAAATGTTTCAAGAGAAAGCTGGAGAATCTGTTAAGATGTGGAAAGAAACCACTGTAAATGGAGAGCTTGATCCAATCACACTTGAAGAACTTGCATCTGTCATTTCAGATGTTCAGTCTGGAAAGATCATCGGGTTTGACAACATATATTTTGAACAAACATATATTTTGAACATTATAATTATGGTGGTACTACGATCTGTTTAGTTTTGTGTTACTTTCTACAGCTCAATGTTGTCAATTGTGCACATTCCAGACAAATTAAAACAAAGTCTGATAATTACCTTTTTTAAGGGAGGAAAGAAAGAGATCCAAACAATTATAGGGCGATAAAGCTTCTTCCAGTTTTTTGGAAGGTTTTTGAAAAGATTTCATCAAAAAGGTTACATACTGATTTAAATCTGCTAAGTTTTCAATTAATTCACTCCAAAGTGGCTTTCAGAAGGGTCTTGGTTGCAATATGACTTCTTCTTTGGTCCACGAAATAACTGGTTATGCCGATAAAAACCAAAGTAAATTGTCACAACTTTTATTGATACTGAGAAACCTTTTGCCACTGTATGGCATGACGGCTTATTTTATAAATTATTTCAGATCGGTATCAATCATAGAATATAGAATATAATTGTCGATCTATACACATATATGTACAGCAGAGTTATCATTTCAATAAGAATTTCAAAATATATAACAAGTGCTGAAAGTCACATATTATCCCCTTGGCTCTACATTGTACTTATCAATGAGCTGCTTGGAGTTTTAACATCATGCAATGTTTTTTTTTGCATTTCTCGACAATCCGTGCCCTTGTTCTATGGTAGCAGATTCTATGCAAATTCTAAGTCTTGCAAAATTAGACATGGATCATTTACTGAAGATAAATTTTGAGTACTCTGTAAAGTGGGGATTCAGATACAATTCTAAGAACAGGAATATTATTATTTTTAATGAAAGTTTATTTGACTACAGAAGAGTACATAGACATTGGTTCTTGGGGTCTGAGGCTGTTCCAGAAACATAATCATGTAGACATTTAGGCGTTAATGCATCTAAGTACAACAAAATAGATAATAGGATGAAAACGCTAAAAATATACTCGTATGTGTTCTATTCAGTTGTTTTATTTGGAAGTTATTGAGTTAATGAGTATGGTTTTAATCCACTCATTTCAGTTCGTGTTTACACCGGCCCTGGTTTGCCTTTCCATTGCATAGCGATGAAAGCCGAAGCGGACGGGATGATCCAGACTACAATCGGAACATCCTCTTCTCTTTCCGATCCAAGTCGAATAACTTCGAATAACTTCGACTCTCATAAAGAGATTCGGAAGTAATCGTAGTGATACTTCCCAAACTGGTATGTTTTTGGCCGACCAACATCCAGCTAGATGTCACAAGAAAATATCCTTATTAAACGAGAGGTACTGATAATAACATTCGAGAACGTTTCAACCACCGATGAAATACCTGCACATTTAAATTGCAATGTTATTCCTGCGATTATTTATAAACAGAGTGAAGAAATCATTTAGTTTCAATAGCCTCAAAAGATTGATTTACGTTGCTATTAGTGACTACACGTCATCCATTCGTTGTGACGTCAGTAAAGCCATAATGATGCAAAACAATCATGGGCTTGAGGGCAGTTCAAAATGGCCACTATTTCCATCCAAGGTTTTTCCAATCATAGGATGAAAAAGGCCAAGGACGTTTCCATTGATCCAGGCTACATACCAATCGGAACAAAGCGTGGCTTTTGTTCCAAAATCCATCCCGGAATTACTTCGATTGTGAGATACAGCGTATAATACCTTTATGGAATTATTTGCAAAAGTTCATTAAAAGAAAGTACTCTAGTGAGAACAAGTCATCTCAGTCTAGTAGCTGTAATGAACGCTGTGATGTTATGTGATGTGCAAATGGTATCATTTGGTATACCATCGCCGCTAAGTAAACTCCTCTGCTCTCTGGTGAGTTAATATGCAATTGTTTATATTATCCGTACGCTGACCAGCTTGGCGGACACGTATGTATGTTAAGAGTCTAACAAAATAGTTACAAACAATTTTTCCCATTACTTTGTTTGTTGTTATGACTTGCTAAGGTCAATCTAATATATGCCTTGATTTTTATTTGATCGATTTAAAATTCTTCTGTAAAATGTGTTTTTACAAATCATAAAATTGACTATGCTCATTGGAGGGCCTTCCGTTGTGCAATCTTCAGTTTCAGAGGTGCGTATTGGTTGCACGTTGTCAAGCTCTTCAGTTTCGGAGGTAAGTAAATCTTGCATGCAATCCGCAATCCCATAATGCCTTAAATGTAAGTGATCGGTTTTAAAACCATCGTAACTGATGAAATTTGCGGCAGCTACTGTATCATTTCAATGATGTTTGTCCCATCATTGTCGGAAAGCTCCGAGCGTGCTCGGTTTGGCTACATACAGGTGCGAACCACAATCAGAACGTCCTCGTCTCTTTCGCATGCGAGTCGAATAACTTCGACTCTCTGTACGAGACTCTAAGGTAATCGTAGTGACATTTCCGAAATTGAAAAGTTTTTTGGCGGATAAACATCCAGTTAGATGTGCGAAAAATAGATCCTTATAAAATGACAGATGTTGAAAAAAACACTCGACAACATTTCTAGCATCAATACAATTCCTGTTCTTTTAATTTATAATGTTAGTCCTGCAAATGTTTAATGGAACAATATACATAATTAATTCGTGTACAGTCGCTTTAGACTGCTGCTACTGCTTACGTTGTGATGAGAGACGACACATCATCGAGTCATTGTTTCGTCAATGAAATACGTAATAACAACGACGGGCTGGAGCTCAGTTCCAAATGGCCACTATTGCTGTCCGATGCCTTTTTCTAACACGATACAGAAAAGGCAGATGACGTTCTGATTGGTATGAATCCAAGAAATTCAGTACAACCTGACCAATCAGATTTATGGAAATCAACATGGAAAAATAAAAATGTAATTATATAAATTTTAACGTGTGCAACTCGATACGAATATGGGGATGCGTTTAAGTTAAAATATGAGCATCAGAGAGACAAAATGAGCATCTGATGGGAGGATACGAATGCTTGTGTCATTCTTTCAAACCGCGTAATCGTAACAAAAACAATTTATTCGATCGGTCAAAATCTGATGTGATGTTTACGGTAGTCAAAGTCTAACGTAGTGGGTCCACTGTAGTTTATAGCCAAAGATACCCAATCTGGGACATCAATGTGCTGCAAGGTGGCCTTGAACTTGATCCGCTTAATTTTAATTTGTTATAACTGCATACACTAACATTACTGTGGAGTAGTCTAGTGAACAGATAGCATGAGATATATGTAAGAGTGCAATGGACCACTCCACATAATTAAAAAGGGGGTGAGTTAGAATAATATAATATACACGTTAGAAAATTGTAAGCAAAATCAACTTTATAAAAGTGATACACACCTCAAAGATAAAACAACCCAGCAGAATATAACCAATCTGATTTATAACACAGCACGAGATGAATAATAGTCGATGTATATATATATATATATATATATATATATATATATATACATGTGTGTGTGTGTGTGTGTGTGTGTGTGGATTCTGTATGTTTGAACTTAAATTCTAAACTTGTGTAGTAAATAAATGACAGAGGGATGAAACATATGTTTTCCTGCACTATTAAATCATACAAATATTATGACAATAAGACAATACAGTACATTGTTGCTTATGATATTTAATTCATGTAATAACGGACATTTCTGATTCTTTATTCTCTGTGTATGTATCTGGCGGTCAGGTATTTTTTTTATGGAGACTTTCATTATGTGGGCATAAACGAGTTCCCACTTCCGAGAAGCGAGTTCCAATAAACCTCCAGTATGACAAGCTTGGTACAATTGATCATTGATCGTATTGTTTGTATTTTACGTCATGGATTTGAACCCGCATTGTTTTGATCGCGAGTTCTGCACGCTAACCACTGAGGCACCGCGGCTCCCTTAAATACGGGTAAGGGGTGCTTTTGAGTTCAAATTGGCGCATCTGAGGGACAGGTTGATCATCTGGTGACATGATATAAATATTTCTTTAAGCTTTTGGAGTCGTGTTATCCTAACATAAACGTCTTAATATTCTTATGTGATGTACACTGTAGTCAAAGTCTGATGTCATGTGTCCACTGTAATTTATACCCAAAGACACCAGGTCGATGACATAAGTGTGCTGCAAGGTTGTCTTGTATGCTTGATCCGGTTAATTTTAATATGTTTGAATTGCATACACTGATATTGCTTTGGAGCAGTTTAGTGTACTGATATAATGAGATATATAAAGGAGTGCAACGAGGACACTCTCCATAATTAAAGCTGGAATGAGTGAAACCAATTTAATATACACGTTAGAAAATATTTAACAAAAACAGCTAGATAAAAGTGATACACACCTCAAAGGTGATACAAACCTCAAGGGTAAAACAAGAATCAGAATATAACCATGATGACGTATTAAAAATAAACACAGCGACTGAGCCGTTGTAAATATTAAAGCACGAGACGAATAATATACTTGTTCATATTTTCATGGATTCTATATGTTCTTATTCAAATTCTGAAATTTATATTCGGTAAATGAACGGCAGAGGGGTCGAACCATGCGTTTTCGCACATTAGTAGTATTTGTATTATGCCATACAACTATTATGACAATAATACCAAACGACAACACAGCACATTATTACTGATGATAATGTAATGTATTTATTTACCAAAATTATCTTAGAAATACTTTAATGGAGTGATATAGCGTACAAGATGTAAATCGCCAGAAAATGACGAAGTCATACGCTGAAGTTCGCTAGCCAAAATAGAACCATGTCTAAGACGTTATGAAGCCTTTATGAAATTATTTGCACAAGTTCGGTAAACGAAAGTACTCTAGTTAGTTCATGCTTGAAAAAAGAAATTGGAAATGTTTCCACCGAGAATAAATAATCTCAGTCGAGTCGCAGTAATGAACGCTATGAACTGCTCCCAAGTTGAAATCAGCTACTTTCTTGCACAAACGCCTGATCATGTCTTTACTTCATATTTCAAGGGATTTGCAAAAAGAAACGGATAATATAGAAATGTTAAGCCTTTAGCCAGCAAGTCTAGCACTGTTATTGTTAACTTTTCATCTTTTTTCATGCTTCGCACAGAATTTTAAAACAAACTCTTGAATTTGATATCTGGTCATGACAAACCCTTGAAAAATAGAAAAAGTGGAAGAAGCCTTTGAAGGGTCTTTAAATTTGTACTCACCAACATTTAAAGCCCTTGAGTTTTGCTAATATTTGTCTTATTACTATTTAGTGTTTCATGTTTACCTATTTAATTATTTTGGGGGAAAACTGAACGTTAACAATCGTTCAAGTCCTTCATTTTACCACACGTGTATTCAGATACCTGTGGTATTACCCTTAGTCTTATGGCCAGACCGTGATACATTTTTACTTGCACTTCCCAAAGCACAGTTTAGGTGTCACTATCGGTAAAAAATTCAATGCAAATGGCGCTGAAGCACGGTGAACGCAGATTTCGTTGTCTGCTTTAACGACCCGGAAATGAGTGTTCAATCGCAAATGGATCACTGATCGCAAATATGCATGGATTAGATACTTCAAAGAGAATAAGTCTGTGGCAATATGTGCTTTGTTTAATAAGTTTATGTTTGGGGATAACGTGGGAGTATACCCTTTCCACGCATATGGGAGTTAAGAAACACCAATCGTTAGCGAGCACTTTGGAATCCTCTGAACAGTCATTGGTGACCTTTTTAAAGACAGATTCTGAGAAAACTTATACCAGTCAGCTACAGATCTCCCTCTCCCTCCTGATACAGCTAATGGATGAAAACCCGTATTTGGGCCAGATCTCCCTACCAAGCAATCACAGTTAAAGCTGACAGTTTCAGGGAGTAGGCACAGGCCACAGGGCAACTAGTATTTACCATTCAGTCAAAATGTTTTAGGAAAAGATCTAAAGAAAATGCCTCGGAATAAAATAATCTGAAAGAAAAATTGAAAATTACGGTATAATTCCTGAAGAAGTAAAATGTAGAGATTGAGCATAGCTTGCTTAGTAGATAGAAAACAGTGATTTGACAAATACCCATGCATCTGGAAATTTGTCATGACAGTAACCTTTGCTGACAGTGGCGTTATCCTATACATGTTGATATTTTTATTTCAAATCTTAAATTTTGCACACTTTATTTTATAATTTGGAAGATGGACGCAACAGAAATACAGTAAAAGAGGTTTTAGAATTTAACTTGTAAGGTGGGTAAGTTAATTTTAGCAAAAACCCCTGAAAATTCATTAAATTTGGTCCTGAATGTTTTGCATGAACCATGTTTTTACGAAACTTTAACGTCAAACGGAATGTGCAGGCAGTAGCGTTGTTTGCCTGTGTCACTGGAGAGCATGTTGGGTCTTGAATTAACAGTAGTGATACTTTCCCAAATGGTAACTTTCTGGCTGACGAACATTGAGCTAGATGTGCGGAGAAAAGAGCCTTATAAAATGATAGGTGTTGAAAATAATACTCGACAACTTTTGAAACATCAGTGAAGTACCTGCACCGTCCTGTTCCCTCCACATCTATTTTAAGAACTGCTGTTTTATTTCTTTCTAAACTTACCATCTCTATCTGATGATGTTTATTTTTTATGAACGTTTTCTTTTTTCGAAGATTCTAATAATTTCTCACTGAAAATATTAATAAAAAAACTCAATTCCTCATCATGTCCAATCTTAATTACCCTTGGTGATAACAAACTTTTTTTGATGAATTATAATTCCGTGCAAATTCAGTATGCTTTTGCAATATGATGTACAGTTAATGTTGCATAATAATTTGTCAGTATGATATGAGCAAAGAAAAGAGAAAAGACAATGTGTATTAATGTATTTATAAAAATACTATTGTAAGCACTAATTGGTGTCATCCAGTTTTATGAAATGCAGGTTGTAACATCTTATTCTAAGTAATAAATAAGTCTGAAAATTATTAATTATTATTAATTATTGCAAATGTACAGCTCGAAACACCTCGCCTATCTACAATTTTAGTGACGATAACATTTTCTGGATTTATCTGCAATTCATACTATTATTTTTAATTTTTTTAAAATCAAAATGTTTCCTATTTACATGTGAGGTGGACGTGACCAGTTGTGTTTCTAATTGCAAATTTATTACTTGTGGACTATTGGCTCTTGGTGTCAAACGTGTAATTAACACAAAAAAGACATTTATCTATCACTGAAGCAATATTTATCAATCTGAACATATATCTGTTTGGGAGTAGATTACAAAAGTCTGTCAGTCTAGCACTAAATGAAACCATAATGAAAACCTCCTGAGTCCATTACCTCGAAATGTTTCTGATCTATTAACTATCCATGACCTTTGTAATGTAATAACGGAACCAACACGTGCATTGGAGACAAGGAACCATTCATTATCAATACTCAAACAAGCGTGATAAAGGCAGATGTTATACATACTGAATCAACAATTAATGACCACGAAAATAGTTTTACTACCCTGAAGACCAATACATATTTTAAAAGAGAAGTCTGCCTTTACACATTCTAAAACAAAATATTAAAGAAACTATTTGCAACCAATTATTTAATAAAAATATTACTATTCACAATTTTGTGAGGTTTTTAAAGATACTATAACTATACACTTGTCAAACTACTCAGTGCCCGGCCAGAAAATAAGCCATTGCTCAATTCGCAGTTATGAATAGACAATTATATAAAAGACAGATGAAGGTAAAATACACTAAAAATATTCAAACCATTATAAAGCTTATAAAATGCAATGAAATAAAGTTACTGATATGAAAATGAAAGCAACAAAAAACTTGTAAAAACAGATGAACATCTATTTTCCTTAAAATCATCTAACCCAAGACATATTGGAAACTTTTGAAACAACATCTTACATCATCATTTGACTCACACACATTATACCATTTAAAAGTTCTAAAGACTATCTTAATTATATTTTCACTTATGATGAAAAATGTGAGTTACTAAACTTATATGTATAATCTGTTACTCATTATAATGCCTCTGCTTGCATAGCATATAAACAAATGTTCTTTTTAAATGTTTTTCTCCTTCACGACTTGTCACAGTATGTATGTATGTATGTATGTATGTATGTATGTATGTATGTATGTATGTATGTATGTATGTATGCATGCATGCATGTATGTATGTATGTATGTATGTATGTATGTATGTATGTATGTATGTATGTATGTATGTATGTATGTATGTATGTATGTATGTATGTATGTATGTATGTATGTATGTATGTATGTACATAATGTAACGGTACGTCAGCACAATATTGGCGATTAAAAGTTAAGTTCTAAAACCGTAAAGATAAAAACGGCAAAAATATTATTTAGTTAGAATTGGGGTCAACATTTCGTTGTCAAGATCTTTGTAGTCTGAATTTATTTCTGCATGTAAATATTTACAATGGCCACAAGAAACTGCTAAAAGCCTCTTAGAGGTGAGGTATGTAATAGCTGATTACACGCTGTTTCCATTTTCTCCTTCAGTTTTTATGTGTTGCTTTGGTAACACTTTTATTTGTATATCCAGTATATCTTGTCTTTGGAACAATTGTACCCTTTATTTGTGTAATTTAATTAAAATTATAAAATTGTGTCCAAGGTTGTGTGTTGTACTTCGCATAGCCTCTGCTTTCCACAGAAATAATTGCATCTCCAAAAGTCTGTATTTTTTATGCACTTCGGTCATGTGGTGTAAAAGTTCTTCACACAAGACTTGATTCTGGTTATTTTTATTTCAAGATTTGAACAGAAGGATTTATGGATGTGTTAACATTATACTTGGCAGACATTATATCCAGGTAAAATGCATAGCAGATGGTGTAGTTGGCACGACTTATGTACCTTCTTTATATAAAATACGAGAAAAGTTTAAATGTGTTCATGGTTGTAGTCTTTTACATTGTATCTTTTTCTGTTTTGAAATGTAGTTGGAATGAACTTCATATTTTTTTAATGTTCTTCTGTGATATGATGTATTACCTTGATAGGGCATTATGTATATTGTACTCTTCCTAAACGTTTGTCATGTGTACCATGTTATTGTTTGGTCGTGTTGTGTTCCGATGTGCTTATGTTTTCTCTATGTTTTTTTTTTTTTTTTTTGGGGGGGGTCTACACAAATTCAAATATCGTAGATGTTTTTTTCCACATATGTCACATTACAGAAACCAGTTATCTTTCAAAGCCTGGAAGTTTTAATTCTCCTTGATACTGCTATTTATGTATTGCGCCTCTTTAATTTAATTTATTGATATAATGTTTTCAGCTAGTAACCAACTGCTGAACGATTTATTATACCCTTTCTATTTACCGAGTGCATACTTTTAGGTTGTTTTTCTTTTTAGCATTTGGAATATGTCATCTAGTTGATCGTACAGAGATAACTCTTGTTTGTAAATAATGTCCTGTGTATCCACTACCTTCAAGTTTTCTAGTTTGTAAACAACTGGATCACCTAAATTTATTTGCCTGAATGTAAGTATTTCCAAAATAAAGTTAGCAAGGCAACCCTTTTGAAAATTTTTTTAATATTTTTAAATTCTAACTGTTGCACCGACATTAAATTTAGGCATTCCAAATATATCAGTTGTCATGTAACCAAATAAGTTACGCCATATATTTTATCTATTTTCTTCATTGTTTGCTTCAACTGGATTATGTCTATTGATCTGTGATAGGTTATTGTAACCATGAATTAAATTTGGTAAAGCGTCAACCTATTTGATGGTTTTATTTTGAGCGAAATACTTCAACATTCTAGTCTTTAATATTATGTTAAAGTTTTACACTGCATATACATTTTTCTCTCAATTGGAATGTATTCAAAGATTTTCTCTTCCAGCAAATCCTTACATTTTCCTCTTATAAAACTCATCTTTTTCATCAAACCTAAATTTTCAGATTTTCGATATTTGAAGATTGTTCTAAAAGCATCTTTTTATCGTATTTACCTTTTCAGCCTTAGAATATTTCGAAAAAATATATATCACTGTCAAAATGCATTATATCCATTGTTTGTTTTTTTGTATGCTAACATATAAACTATGTTTACCTGTCACTGGTCTTCCACATGACTATCATAAACTCTTTTGTAGGTCAATTGGTTTTCTCTCTTGTTTCTGTAATATGTAGGTAGATTATTAAATCAACCATTCTTGCAGTTCAATGTATTTTTTTTTTCTTTACATCCTGTGTAACTTGTTGCCACCAGTAAGAGATATCTGTGTATACAACTTGTCTGTCAGATTCCTATTATAGATTTCTTAAATAGTTTTCTTTATCAGTTATTTGAATGGAAATAAAAGATCTAAAGAATACTTTACGCCTGATTAATTGTCTAAGAATTGATCAATCACATGTCTGCAGTTCTTTGAGTTCATGCTGGATGTACTGACAAAGTTGAAAAATAAACATTCTTTGTTAACTTTACTCAGGTGATTCAGTTTTGGAACGGCAAAATGAACAAATCTCAATCGACGCACTTTTGCATACCTGATGCGCTATGTGGCACACACATAAGTGTAGTAAACATGCATACGAATTATTCAGGTCACTGGAAGTGCTACCATTGTCGAAAAGGTTATATTGAACACTTAGTCAGTTTAATTACTTAAAATGCGTCTTTTGCACATGGAGACCATTTGCCACTTTAGTCTTAATGATACAAATTTGAATGATTGAGGGCACATATGGAGCACATTAAATGCTACGAACTTAAAGAACAACTTGCGAAAAATAAAATAAAATTTATTTTAGCATATCTTAAGCGAAGTTAGTAAAGCTACACTTGCTTCAATTCATGCGAAACGTATTGCTGAAGTTCAACAGAGCGCGTCCTTTGCTTACATTGAATAGCAACTTTTGCTGACATACTGGCATCATACCAGTTCTTTATCATGATTTCAGAAAGCACATATTTGGAAATTTAAATTACTGATCATGATCTTATTCTTTAGCGACTTTTTTGATAATACGATTGAAGAGCAATAATCGACGTCAACTTTAAATTCATGAATTCGCGAGTATGCAGTATTACACAAACAAGAGAAAATAAAAAGAGCACTTTCTTTACTACATGTAGACGTCGTACATGGTAAAATTTATTGTATCCATTTAAGAATTAAATTAGCAGTAAAGTATGTGCAGGAAATGCGTTTATTACAATCTGTAGAAAGTCTCTGATGTAAATTACGTAATTTGTAGATCAATGGTGCATCTTGACATGATTATCACTTCAAAGATAATTAATGACAAAAACGTAATAGGAAATGTATTCACTAATATAAAACAATTAGCTCAAATGAATATATTACAGTGCCGTAAAGTGCATGACAAGAACTGTTTCCTTAGACGCGGGAATCAGAAAAACAATCGACCGACTCTTGCATATCAAATGAGTTATATCGTATATACAGAAACACATTACAGAATAAGAATATATGTCACATTTACCTTGCCAGACAAGAGCACACACTACACTCTACTCCTTGAACAAAAAACATTAATGGCGGCAGCAAGTATCACTCTGCGCGCCACTGGCCTCTCAAAACACACTCGAATGCCGATTAAAAGCTCTATACTTTTCCTGATTCTTACAAGTGTCACAATTGTTGAAAAGTGACAATGAACATTTTCACAATATAATAACCAATAACTTAATGAAGCACAGACCCGAGAAAGCTTCTATAATGGCTCGTAGATCCTGCACTACTTGATGGATACCACTCACAATATTTGTTTTCAATTTTAATGCCAGTCGCTGAAGTGATGGAAGGCATAGTTCGAATAGATAAAAAGAAACAGACTTCATAAGCTAGGTAAGCGAACTAATAATACTACTTAATGAGTCCTATTTAGAACTAAAATAAATGAGCTAATCAATATGGTCCAATAATACTACTCAATGAGTCCTATTTAGAACTAAAATAAATGAGCTAATCAATATGGTCCAATAATACTACTCAATGAGTCCTATTTAGAACTAAATAAATGAGCTAATCAATATGGTCCAATAATACTACTCAATGAGTCCTATTTAGAACTAAAATAAATGAGCTAATCAATACGGTCCATTAATACTACTTAATGAGTCCTATTTAGAACTAAAATAAATGAGCTAATCAATATGGTCCATTAATACTACTTAATGAGTCCTATTTAGAACTAAAATAAATGAGCTAATCAATACGGTCCATTAATACTACTTAATGAGTCCTATTTAGAACTAAAATAAATGAGCTAATCAATACGGTCCATTAATACTACTTAATGAGTCCTATTTAGAACTAAAATAAATGAGCTAATCAATACGGTCCATTAATACTTCTTAATGAGTCCTATTTAGAACTAAAATAAATGAGCTAATCAATACGGTCCATTAATACTACTTAATGAGTCCTATTTAGAACTAAAATAAATGAGCTAATCAATACGGTCCATAGTTATAAAATACAGGTTGGGTTTTTCCCCCCAAATTAGCAAATAACTTACAACTGGGTAGAATTAACCCTAGAACGTGGTGGAAAATAACCCGAACACATTTCGTAATTCCGTCAGTATCCACCTTTGAGTCATGATAACAGAGGGGTTCTTCTCGAAGAGAAAGCACAATTATTCAATACCTATTTTTGCAAACAAGCAAATATGGATGATGTAAACGGTTTTCTTCCACCTACAGGAAATCCTAGAGCTTCAATCGTCTAATATATTCAAATGCTAACAAAACACTCGGTATTTCGAATGATCTTGATATATCGAAGTGATTTTGAACTGACACTATTTGCCTTAAACTATTGATGGAGGGTGCAGAGATTTGTGCTGCTCCGCTATCACTAATTAACGGCTTCATTACTAGTTATTACTTCCTAACTGTATGGAAAGAAGGGCGTGTTATTCCTGTATACAAGAAGGTGATAAATCTTGTACTTGTACTTATATATATATATATATATATATATATATATATATATATATATATATATATATATATATATATATATATATATATATATATATATATATATATATATATATAAGCAAAGCGTACGGTTCGAAGAAAAGAACTATTTTTCACAATTAAGGAAAAAAGAATATCTAGCTCTCTTCTCAGTTGGTTTCATTGTGACTTGTAAAATCGTTTCCAAAGAGTTGTAATAGAATATCTTATCAGTGGTAATCAGTATGTGAAAGCAGGAGTTCCCAAGTGTCTGAACTCTATCCTCTGCTTCTCCTCATTTATATCAACGACATTGTTTCTATACAATCCTGTATAAAATTATTCTCTGATGATATATCACTGTGCACAGCAGTAGAAGATCACTTCGTAGCTAGAAAATATTCTTAGCAATGACCTGCACAAACAAGTCAGTAGACTGAACAGTAGGTCGGTACTTTTGACCCAAATCAAATTAAAACTAAGACTATATGCAGGAAAACTGTTTCCCAATACGACCCTCCGTTGTTTTTTTAACACTATATTGATCCAAGAAGTAAATTATTATAAACATCTCGGCTTACGTTGGGCAATAAAGGTCTATGTCATATTTATATAATTGAAATAACCACACATGCTCGGCAAAAAACTTAATATCTTACCAGGACTCAAATATAAATTAGTTGAAAATCATTGGAAAAATTATACATGCGCTTTGATAGTGCAAAACGTGCGGTACAAAACAATTACTACGGCTCCAGTCTCGTTTAAATCAAATTTGTTGGCACCGAACATTCTTCAATGTTGATTCTTTTTCTTCAATTACTCACATGCTTACGAGACTAAAACAATTCGTAATATGTGTTAGTGAAAAGACTATTAATCATGCGCATATAACAGGAATGTGGATCTATTGAGCGAGAGGACAATACACGCGTGTCTCTGATACAGGATAGTATGATTTGACAAGTGTAGTAATAATATATATGTGACAAAGTGAACTGATCAGAAAGTATATACAGAAAGTGCTCATAAATGAGCTCCTACTTAAAAAATCCCACAGATTCTTTTATAGTAATCGATTCTTTTGACAAAGGCGATGAAATATATCACTCTCAATGTTTGTTTATCCATGCATATGTTCAGAGTTTCCAAAAACAATCGTGTAGCGGGTCATTGGTGCGAACGTAAAATCAGCAATTTATCTAAAAATTGGTCCTAAATTTTGGCAATTTATAGTTTAGTGATTACAGGTTTTATATTAGCTAGGACAACCAGCAACATTCTACACCGAGTAAAAATGATCTGTTAGGGTGCAATGACTTCATTTATGCCACACAACACTTTATTGACGATGGGTCAAAATGGCTTATTTACCATTCAACGAGGACAAAAGTCGGGAAGAACAAATCATGCAGTCTGATTATGCCATGTACTTGACACGCCTCTCTGTTCAGAAGAAACAAGAATGCTGCCAGTGTTTCATATTGTGAACTTGATTGACTGCGGAGTGTTTACAATTGCCAGTCGATGTGTATAACGTGATCAGTCTTTAATTTTGTCCATAGTAGTGGATAGGTTGCTGTCACTTCTATTCTTTATTCACAGCGTCAACGATAGTGATCGATTATTGAAATCTTCTTAAACATTATGATGTTAGTAATTTTGTTTTCTTATTCTTGGTTATGTACGGTACTAAAGGTTTGGTGCGCCCGTAAAGAAGAACATTTACTTCGGATACTGTTGGGAAACCTTACCATATGCTGGGAACGGAGACGTTTGAAGCATTCTTACTGAACAAGATGGAGGTCCATTTTCTTGCATTTTTATGTTCAGGTTTTCACAAAATTTGAAAACAAATTGACAACATTTATTTAGGCGGGTAATAAGTTATCACAAGATGTTACTTCGCGATTTCAATTTGAGACTGCTAAATAGTTATTTTTTCCACTGTTAAAATAACCCGTTCCACGGTAAACTGTGAGAATGACTCAGATGAGAATACAAAGATGTAAATGAGCAATAGTACGCTCAATGACACAGTGTAACCAAGATGGCAATAATGGGGCCCTTTGGAATTCACCTTTAGAAATTGTATGGTCAAAATGTTTTAATGTGTTCTTGAAATAACTTTTTTGAAATCCACGAAGCATTTATTTGTTCGAAGTTTTTTTTTTTGTTTCTACAAAATATCAATAATAATGTGGGGAATTCACCTGCAACTGTCTGATGAAGAGCATGCAATACGATCTAATAACCATACGTAAAAAGTTTTAACATTTTTATTGTAACAAGCCACGGGTCTAAAGGCAGTTAGTGAAGTGGAAAGAGTACTCTCACTAATTCCAAAGTTCACTTTAAGAATAATGTCAAACATACTGTGTGATTTTGGCTTAAGGTCGTTGTTTCCTCATTGTTTCTAAGGACTTTAATACAAACGACATTATCACTGAAGGGTTCTAACACGCGCTAAGGCCAGGCATACTTTTCCTCCAATCAAGCTAAAGACCACACATTCAGGAGACTATAATTTTAAACTAGAATGTTTTTTCACACTTCACATTTTTATGATTTATCAGCACGCAATTCTAATCCGTAGATCGGTATGTCAACATCCGATCTCTAATTAACCATGACACCACAAAACCCTTGAATACAGTTCAGGATGATAGAGACACTAACTGATTGGCTGATTAATCGGTTTGAGAAATATCTCCTAGAAACCGATTGCCCATAATCAAACAAATAATCACTAAAATCTATCGAATCTACAAACGCAGTTGTAATTATAAGTTGCAGATACCATACGTGTGTTACATTATTCTCAATGCGGCGAAAAGGGATGCGACAAAGGAAAACTGTTTGCATCGGAAGACTCTATTGTGGCGGGATATGAATACTTGTATCGCCATGGAAACCGTAATATTTGTTAATTAAGCACTTGCAAATTTGCCTTGTGTAATCCTCATTTGAACAAATCTATTCCCACAGATTTGTCCTCATGCCATACATTTATTCAGTATCTGCCACACTTGATTACGATTTGAAACCAGATTCCAATAATCTAAAGATGTTATCATTACACAAGCACTCGAAAATATGGAACGGTCTTTTGAACTGCTTACATGCGTTGTGTGAAAGATAAAGGACGGTGAGGACATTCATTCTACAGTACCTGATATCAAGGCATGTGGCGTGATCGAAGGAAAAAAGAAAAAAACCTTGCAGATAAACTGTTTGTCACTTGAACCAAAAGTGTTCAAGCGGTAAAGCTTAAAATGTACTTTATCACATATACTTAAGCCCTTATGACCAATGTCACATTTTTAGCTATCTACAACACTATTATCTTGCCCCTCCTACACCCTCCCCCTTTTCAAATATTTCCGGATGTGGTCTTCTACCATAGGCACAATATTACATAAACATATTCAATGTGTACAATGTGATTCAATTCAAGTCTGTCTTTTTAAGTTTTGTAAGCTGCTATAAATACTTATTCCATGCTAATTCAGTGAATTTGTGGATTTTCCAAGAGAAATATTTTTTTTCACTGGAGTGAATTATCAAAATTATTTGTTCACTCTAGTCAATATACATCGATAACATTATGACCAAAGAATTTCATCCACCTTGTTGTCAATTGCTTGGTCTAGAGGTAATCATGGCGACCTGTCACTCAGAAGTACCAGGATCAAATCCCATTATGTATATATGTTGTTTTTTTTTTTTTTTTGGTTTTTCTTTTGTTGTTGGGTCGTTTTCTTTTTCATTTTTTTAAATGTGTTTTCTCTACCTTGAATTCGGAAAGAGAATTATGTTACTACTAATGTTTTCTGTGCTAATAAACACAAACGACAGCAGAACATAAATGGTAAGTAGCTGACATTATCGCTCTAGAGACCGCAAGAAAATCTGGCACTTCAATCCTTTATGCACTTCAGCTAGACAATACGTTTGAGCATACAATAAATATATATTATTATCACAGTAATGCGATCTTGATTGCTAGATCACGTCGAGTTGTCAACATCAGAAAATCCGGATCATTACGAGACGCGAAACGTCGAGTCACTATTTGAATTTTCTGGTGCTACAACCAGACGTGATCCAGTAATCAAGATCAAATTACTATGATAATTATATATTTGTTATATACCTATCAATTTTCAGATAAATTAATAAAATCCCAAAATGTAACTGAAAAAAAAAGAAATTGCTTAACATTTCAACCTTTCTGATACGAACTTCATCTTAAGTCGTAAACTGAATTTCAATTTTTTGAACAGCTGATATGCGCATGCATATCAGTTTGATGAATGAAGCATATGTATCAACAGTCACTCATTTTCACTGCTATCACTGTTAATAACACGTGTTCGTCGACGCATGGGGGCAACAGACCTATATATGTGATTTACAAATAGTGTGCACTTGTCAAATTTTGCATCACGGAAGATATCACCAACTGAATAACTATGAATATTTCTATCCGAGGCCAGGCTGATAGCGTTTGAACTGTTTCTAGCGGGACATTGTGAGAGGCTCAAATGGGAACATCGCATGGGAATTACAGCATTATTTTGACAGTTATTTACATCTGGATTAAACAAATTGTTGGAACTTGATGATACAAATTTGTTAAAGAGAATGCTACTCATTTCTATGTGTATGTCAAGTCAGGCTACGGCATAGTTATTCACGCTTGTTCAGTTGTAAACAGGAAACCTCGAGGAAAAGTAGTTCCAACCTCGTTTGAGAGTATGGTAAGACGGAATCAGAAAACTACAGTATCGTTTTCCTACTTTTGGAATTTGACGGTAACATTCTGGCTCATTCTTGGGTAGAAATATAACAAAAAAAGAAATTTGCTTGCTCCAACTGAATAACGAATATATTTTATCTTGTGGGTGAAAACCTCAAGTATTTTCACCCACTCGATGAAATATATATGTTATTCACTGAATACAAGTAAATATCCTCTATATTGTCGAAACATTAGGTAACGTACATGTTTTTTTAAATCATACGCATCCTAATGTAAAACATGTATACATTCATTACTATAAGCATCGAATAAATAACATCATCAGTTTAGCATGACATCTTAAGAAGGCGTTGTTTTTTTCTATACTGCCAACTATTTGTCACGCTACGTCCAGGTCATTAGTGTGCTCGTTTTTATATGAGATCCTGAAGTGTTAATGTCAAGCATAATTTATTCAAGAATTAGGTAGTTTTTTTAACAGAAAAACACTCCGAGTTTTCATTAAATTATAAGAACAGTTCATCTGCTAAAATCAGATCTAAATAGGTATCATATATTATTACCGATACATATGGAAATCATTGTAAACCTACTGTTGGAAATAATAATGATAATACTTCAAGGATACCTTACAGCTAAAATCTCGCGCAAGAGCACACTAGACTCCTTTTCTGTATAGTCTATGCGTAACTTTACTTTTTTTTCTAAAAACATGACCGTCTTAGATATGCCTAATGCTTTGTGTAGTCTTTGTAGGGACACATATTATGTATTTTGCAAAGTTAGAACCCTTGATTATGCTATGTGTAGAAACGACTTGACGATCTCAATAGCAAAGAAAGATGTCTCAGCATCCTAACATTCAACTACCAGAAACTTAATTTAAATATAAGACATTCTGAGTATGCAGTTCACTATAATTTACAAAAGAATTAAAGATTACAATGATGTGCCATCAACATTATAGGCAAGGAGATGGAGGAAAGTTTCATTCGCCTGATATGGAAGTACGTTGAAGCATAAAAATACATTTTCCTTGATCTGTCTATACAACCATGCTATGGTTAGCTAAATAATTACAGGGTTCGGTCATACATATGATTAAATCAAAATCTCGTGCAGCTGCTTAAAGAAAATAGTTTGATTCATTATTTAATTTAAATTTATGATTATTACATAAATACGTAAAACTCTCGAGAACTAATACCAGTTACTTTGGTTACCAGTTGTTTACGTGATATATGTCAAATGACAGAGCAATACGAGGAATTTCATTGCATGTGTCCAAATAGTTAACACGTGCCATACATGCCTACGTGCCGCTTTTCTAACAATTACAACACTTTGAGCTCGACACGAGTGTTGAGTGTATTTTACTTATTGACCAGAGATTCATTGTGTTTCAAATTTACAGCCTTTTGACTAAGTACTTACTTTTCCTACATATGGTTTGACTTTTTGATCTATTTCAAATCAAAATCTTCGTGAATTTTGACCCAGTGGAGCATAACTGAGGACGTATTCTTATTCTTTAGATTATTACTTCGTATAATAGGTTCATCAAAATAGAACGCTTACGACCTGCCATAATAAAGTCTTTCAAAACTATTGTACTTAGTATTCGACGTAAACAATGTTACACTCAGCGGGCTAAATAATCATACGTTATTTACTATCTTCCTATTTAAAAGGAAAATTATGTTTTCTAAACCACAATAATGTTGAGTACGCCTTTACAAAATGTTTCCTTAACCAGTATAAATATTGATTGAGCCATATAAAAGCGGAGTGCGATGATAACATAATCTTAAGACTATTTTCCCATTTCCAATCAATAGGCCTAATTCGTTATTTGTCAATCAATGTAGTCTTACTTTAGGCGGTTAGAATACTTGTAGAGACAGCTCTGCATAAACATCCAACCTCAACCTTGGCCACCCTCCAGAGGACGTCATGATATGGGTCCTCATTTGAAGGATAAGACAACTCTCCTAAAGAGAGGCAGGAAATCCGAGCGATAATAGCTAGCGACATGTAAATCGCCCACGTTCCGGAGACAAAGAGTAAGCAGAAACGTAAGGCGTTTCCTTACTGAGAACCTAAAGCTTTAAGCCCATGCCCGTGACGAGGTTGTGCTGGCCTTAACATTAACTGGTTAATTATATGGGCAACCACAAATAGACACACTAGAATTAGTCCTCTCTCCTGCAAGAGAAATCACAAAGTTAAAAGTTAGAGAAAGCCGATAATGCGTGCCAGCTGACAGCATCAACAATGTCTGGGATCGAACAGTTGCATTTAAATGCAAGGTTCGCAGATATGACTTTAATCTTATCATCTGATACTTTCATTAGACGTATTTGATCCTGTAACAAGGTGCCTTGTTTTTCTTCTTTCAACGGGAAAAACGTCTTTGCAGGCTCCGACAAATCATAGAAGTGCGTTGCATGGAGCACCTGAAATCAGAAAATGGGTCTTAATATCGCGCCTATCCCAACGGAGAGAGAGAGAGAGAGAGAGAGAGAGAGAGAGAGAGAGAGAGAGAGAGAGAGAGAGAGAGAGAGAGAGAGAGAGAATTAAACGCATCAGCAACACCCAATCAAGAAATGAAGGTGCCACCAATATTTGCTTTCATTCAAGGTGGTTTATATGTGTACAAGCGAAATATAGTTTTATTTCTCTATTTAAAAATGCCACTTGATATATTTTCCCCTTTATCTACATAAAATGAAGATCAGCAAAATATTCAGCAATAACGAGGAGTTTTACTATGAAAACATAGGTCGAAAAGAAAGATTGGTGAAAAAAGAGGAGACAGCAAGCTGAAAATCTCTAACTTTAGTACACACGATCCCTTGTACCGCAATGAAAGAACATCTAAATTGGAGATCCAAAATATCTTTCGGGAGTTTTGCCCCGTGAATATTTAAAAGTGATGGTCGTCCTGTTTTATTAGTACCTCTGCTGCAACCCTTTGTCATGAGGTCTTTTAATCTGAATGCAAGATTTTAAGAAATCAAACTTACCTGTGGGTAAAAATGGTCTTAAGTGGATTAATTGGTCAGGAGTTATACCGTTTGAACCTCTACAAGATGACTCTTTTTTATCAAACAGGCTATTTTGTCTTGATATAAAATTACATGGAAGTAAAGTAAAAATAAACCCTTTAACTTTGAGGTCAATATGTTGTGGGATGGGAGTACGCCACAGTGATCCCTACATTAAACCAGGGTAGGCTTGACAAAAAATAAACGTTTTTATTTAATATACAACATTTTAATGGATCAAGACATGTTTAAGCTTTTCAGACTTGTACATTCCTAGCCTTACTGATACAAAATTAATTCACCGTGACCTCCATATCAGGAATTTTTGCCCTTTCAATGTTGTGTCACCCTAAACTCTTGATGAGGAGATTTTACCCTATAGTTCTACAAGCAAAAGAAAGACAACACCAAAACCCAATAATTAAGGTTTCTTCAACATAACTTTGAACCACTCAAGACTATACAGACTTGTTACATCGAAAATTACTTACTCACAGTTAATAGAGTATGTCATCATGACGTTGCTTTTCTGAACACTAAGTCACATAATGAGTGGAAGTTAATAGATTTATATATCTATGGGTATTACGGAGATAAGTTGAGCTATCATCCAACCTGTATCATGAATCTGAGATCATATTAGAGTAAACTGTGCCCTACTCGTTGGGACCAAAAATCTTGTGACAATTCAAATACTGTATACAGACTTAACTATGACATGAAAACTGTATCAACACTTGCTAGGAAGGGGAAATGTTCATTTATGAGTCTTTAAATCTCTCATTTTGTTGTCATTCCAACAACTTTTAATGTAGTCATTTTTAATTTTGTACGGCATTGTGATATTTCAAGATAGATTTCTCATCACATTTTTAAAATGTTCACACATATGTGTTGATATATATTTTGTTAGAGTTTGATAATGATTAGTTAATGTTTGGGGAAAAATTACATTTCTTGGACTTTGTCAACATTATTAATGTATGCGAAACATAAATATTATGTCCACATTTACTTGACAGAACAGAGGTTCAATATTCAAGGGTCTGAGAGAGATACTGACATATCTTGTTTTCCAAGTTGGCAAGTTTTATTACCTTCTTGATACTTTGAAGAGCTTTGCGATTGATTAAGGTCACACTTTGTGTCATGTATACTTGGAAATGTGCAAAAAAGCTAATATTTGGAAAGATTTCAAGCCTGCAAAGGAGTATACATGCACGAGAATGTGTTTGCATTCAAATTAGGTTTCAAATATTCTGCATTGTCGCGTCCTTCGTGATTAATTGTTAATGTGGTAACATGTTCAGAGTATACAAATGTAGGTTCCGTGTCTTTTTATGCCCCCTCTATATCTATGGAGAGGCATATTCTGCTCCTGTAAGAAGATCTAGTTCAAATTTGATGTTCACCGTTTTCTGGCAAGATTTTGCACAGTTTGAGTCCGTGTGTGACTTTGAACTTTGCACTTTGGTTTCTCCTGAGTAATTTTAAAGATTTCATGTAGTGTAACCCAGTTTAGTGTAAGGCTTTAGATCATGGAGCCATTTTTCTAGTTCAATCTTCACCGTTTTCTGGCAACATTTTACAGAGTAATAGCTCGTGTTTGATTTTGAACTTTTCACGTTCCATTTTTGCTCAGTAACATTTGAAACCCAATTAAGTACGAGGTTTTACATTGAGAAGAACTAGGTCTAATTTGATTTTTCATTATTTTCTGGGAACATTTTACGGAATTATGGCCAGTGTTTGAATTAAAACTTTGCCCATCAATTTCTGCTCAATAACTTTTGAAGGATTTCACGTATTAAAATAAAACTGATTATGAGGCTTTACTTTACGAAGACCTAGGTCAAGTTTCATTTTCAAAGTTTTCCGACAAAATTTCAATAAAGTTTGAAGGATTAATTGGAATGAAAGCGAATTTAGTCTGAGGCTTTTCTATGTTAAGTATAATTTTAACTTTTTTTCTGGAAGAAAAAAAAATTGCAGCGTTTGGCCCCAGTTTGACTTAAAGTTTTGCCCTTCAATTTTCACTTAGAAACTTTATAATGACTTCGTGGATTGAAATACAATTGGTCTGATACTTATATTACTTTACGCAGAAAATATGGCAAGTTTGATTTTCACCCTGTACCTGCAAAATTATACTGAGTTATACCATCTGTTTGACTTAGAAATTTGACCTCCAGTTTCCTTTTGAAGGACTTTATAGATTGAAACACAATTTGGTATGAATGTTTCATCAAAAACAGCTATATTATGTTGAATTTTAACCATTTCCGGCACAATCTTTTACAATTATCGCCTCTTTTTATACTCAGAACTTTGTCTCTCATTCTTGCTAGTATACTCTTTAGAAGATGCAACTGAAGTAATTACCGGCATTTAAATTTGATATCTGATTTTATCCTTCAGAATCTAAGCTTTGTGTCTCAGTATTTTTATGAGAAAAGAAGGAAGGATAAGAAGAGATTAGAATTTTAAAAATAAGAAACTTCAAAATTATTTTTTTTCTGAAAGTCATCAGAATTGGATTTCCCTACAAATATGCTTGAATGTTTCTTTCAATAAAAAATAAAATACCAACCCCCCCAACTCCCATTAAATACTGACTATATTTAGGTCTAAAATGTGTGTATAAGAGAGAGAGACTAAATGCTCTAATTTTGCCCACATCTTTGCTATCAAATGAAAATAAGATATTCATCCAGTGTCTAAAATATGTGTGAATTTAGTGTATGTTCTGGACCGTACTCATAATAATAATTAATTCGGAAGTCGGTCGGAAATATTCTGTTTAAAAAAAAACACAAAAAACTTTAATTTTGAATTTGTCTTTAAATGAGCCTCCGTTGTCTAGACCTAAAATCTTTTCGAAAAGTGGATACTGCGTTTAAAAAGTGCTTCATTTAAAGTACATTGAGGCATATTTATGATCAGCTGAAGAAGTAACGAGAATGATATAAAAATACTAAGCATTGCCGTACAGTGTTCAATTAATTTTATTTATTATGTTTTTGATACCTGATCATAAATCTATTATATTCATTTGTGTCTGACGTTGTCTTCATAGATACCACAATGTCCTTTTGAAAACAGAAGTGTGTAATGATGTACGCGACATAAAGGTTTTCTGTTGAGTAAGAGCTATAATATACAATATCTTTTTGGCTGCTTTTTTAATAACCAGATTTTTACATGCTGCTGTTTATGATCGAAATGTTTAAATAAACAAATACATGCTGGTAAGTAAATTTATAAGTAGCAATTGTATTTCATGATTCGAGGTTTGTTTAATTAACAGAGGATGGTCGGAGATAAAAAGTGCATGTAATGAGAGGAAACAGTATCCTTTACTATCGTAAATGGTAACGACCACTTTGTTTCAAAAACAGTTTTAAAGCTCGCACTAACTCGGAACTTGTTTCGAAGGGAAACGAACTGCCCGAGCTGATTTTGAAAACACGTCTATGACACAAAATAATGCTAAATGAGATACATCGACTATATCTGCTTGTTATTGATGATTATGCCAGCAGTTTTAGTTTGGCTGCTGGAAAATGTTCTTCCAATGGGCTTATTTAACGTGTGCGTCGATTGTTCTTGTAACCATTGTCGCACATCTTGCAAACGTACACTTGTTTTTTGTTTGTTTCTGATACTCGTCAATAAGTTACCCACTGTTTGATACTGCTCTAAGGTTGATGTTCGTGTGCTATTTTTGGGATTGCGATGAGGTTTGACGTGTCCAACGAGCAAGAAGAGTAGGAGTCGTCATCGGTTGTGCGGTGGTGTCTTTTTCCTTGATTTCGTTTTTCACTTCTCTCTTCCCTTCTTTCTTATTTCTTTTGCTGAAGAAGGTGTCGACATCATCTTTGACCCAAGCTTTTATTTATTCTCGTTTGGGAGTAGGGGATGGTGTCCACAAGGAGGCTGCAGTCTTATTAGGTATTTGAGAAGACGGAGTTTGAAACACTTTTCTTTTCATAATAGTCTTGAAATCTTTCAGAGTAGGGTTAGCTGTTTCGTCTAAAGCTTTATTGTGAAATAATTGAAGACGTTGCAATAAGTGTCCGTACCATTGCGATTTTTCTGTTTCTGACAAATTGGTTCGATTCATCAACGATTGTAATTCTTGTTGTAACCGACATCTCGGTGAGATTAGGATTAGGAGGTAAATGAGGTATCCGTTGTTTGTACAAACAATGAAGTTCCATCCATCGTTTGTATGAAACTAAAATAAGTTGTCGTCCTTCCATAAGATCTAAAGGTACAAGTATGATGTCTTTCCAGAAAAGTGTCCTTTTTATCTTCTTCAATCTCGTGTAATTACTCTTCCTAAAAGAGGTCCTGCAATCGATCGTAACAAAGGAGCAGTCACTTTTAACAACGGTGCTATCAGCATGGGTAGAAATCCTTTTCGTTGCACTCTTTTTTCTTTGACTGATGGATATTTTCTTTTTCACCATTTGGCGAAGAACATTCCAATTTTGTTCTAATCGCTCTTTCTGTATCTTTAATAAAGGTACCGTTCCTTTAAAAATATTCAAACAACATTCACACACGGTATCAATGATTTCTTTGGTTGTTTTTTTGAATGATTTGTTTTCGCATCAGAGGATTGGATTTAGTCAGTACTGACAAAACTTCCCAATGTTTAGACAAACGAGGAGGGAGTCCCTTTCTTTTGCGCTTTTTTGTTGTTGGAGGAAGGTTGTTTCTTGGGACGATAAGAAGGATGTTGCGCACTTCTTGGTGACATCTTTTGTTTCAGAAGCAAAAACACACTGCAGTGAAACTTATCTTTTTGTACTGATTGTCAGCACGTCGTATTGTCGGCACGTTGTATCGACTTCATTATGGGCACCACTCGACGATGAGGTGTTTTCAATGAACTAAATTGTGACAGTTATTGTTTGGATAAATCCAGTAACCTCTGTGGCACACCTATTCTGTATTGTACTTTTGTTTTAGGAGAGGCCACAGTTTCAACTGCAGCGGCAGTCGCTAGAGCAGTAAAAGACGTCGATGTCGCCGCCGGAGAAGTAGAAATGGGTTTACAATTTTTCAAATCTGGAAACAGTTAAATCAACTTGGGCAGGCTTCATCATGAAAAAGAAGTAGAAGTGGCAGGAGACATCGTCACCGAGCGGCGTGGTTTTCTGGAGCACGTATGCATTCTAGCACCAGTACCTCTTTTTCTGAAAGAAGACTTTTTGTTTCTTGGGGCTTTTCTTTTTCTTCTTAGAGTAAACGTGCTGCACCACCACTATCACCACTCTTCATTTCAGTTTGCCATCTTTTTGTGGATTTGGCTTTTTTATTTTAGCTTAGGCATTAGGATCCCATTTTGAAAGTGAACGAATAATGACACCTCCTAAAGAGCCACTTCCACCAGGTTTCAAAATGATTTGTATTTGTTTTTATCGATTCTTGGATCAGTCAGTTGTGACAACCCCGCTTTATGTTTCTCAAATAAACGTTTTGTTTGATGTGGTATGTGAATGATGCCTTGTAGTAATTGATGTGCTGTTAAAGTAAACCATCGTAACACTTCTTTGGGACTCGATTCTAACAAATGTGCATGGACTTGTGCATGTTTTTCGCGACTGATGGCATACAATGCACTAATCAATTTGGCAGGAGGATGAGATTGAAAGGATGTCATGTTGAATACTATTAGAAAGAAATGAAGTGAAGGATATTTTATTTTCAGACACAGACGCCAAAGGTGACGCATAAATGACAGGACCTCCTTACTGGCGCCAATTGTAAAACAAATTGGTAACAAATCTCGAATAATCGGGAGTGGTTGGTTTCAAATCGATGAATAAATACGCATGAGGTGTTTGAGTGGCATCGTGATACGCATAATTCAGCAAAGGTGTTCCTAACTGTTTGGCTAACAATAGTACTTGAGATTTATCTCTTGGACTTTTAAACAATACCACATAATGGGCATTGAGACCGATAATGCAATGTGCTTTACTTTATTGAAATAAATTTTGAGTAATGTAAATAATACTAGCATTACGATGATGTCCTTTTAGTGTAAACCAAAGTTTTAGTTCTTCTTCGTCTTCTCCTAACATGTAATCGAAGATGACAAGATGTGTTTGACTAAAGTTAGACACGATTCCACCGTCTTCGCGAGGAATGCCTTCTACGAATGAAATGGATTCTCCTTGACTTTCTTGGAGTAATGTGTAAGCCAATTGATACTCTTTGTAACACCATATGATATGTTGTGGTGGACGATCAAACAGTTGTGATTTGTGTTCGATAAAACGTTTGACAAATTCGGTGTTGCCTGAACCACTTGGTCCAGCAATCAAGATGTTAAAGGGATGGCGAAGATATAATGCCTCCTAGCTTTGACGATCTAACTTTTCGTCAATTACTTTGAGAACGGAGGAGAAGGTTGCAGCCATAACAATAGTATTGAGAATTCTGAGATTACAATGAAAGACACAAGACAGTTTATAAATTTTATACATGTTTTGTGTTTTTTAAAAAGTGTAAAACATCCACAAAAACATCCATTTGCATTTCAAAGTCAGTGTACAAAAATGAAAACACGCAAACACATAAGACATAAATGACTCCGTACATCAATGTGGCATAAATTAAAAAAGCTGCGTATAAACAAGTAAGTGTACAACATTCTTGATCTATTTGTGGTACATTAATCTACGTACACGCTCTGGTGTTCTTGTAGTCTCTGTGGAATTCCTTATCTCTAATTTCTACGGGAATGTAATTTTTTCCTTCTTTTCAACTTGTACACAACCAATACTTCTACTTTCGTGAATTTGTAGTATTTCTTCCTCTGTGTTGGGTTCTTCTTCTTCTACCACTGTTTCTAAAACTGTTTCTAATTCCATTTTCCTTTCTCGCTTTTGTTCTTTTGCTGCTTTTAAGTTAACTTCTATTCCTGGATCAGAAACACACGATGTCTTTGGCAACGCATGGGATCAGAATTCGTCACCAGAAACAAGGCCAAGCCTCGCTCCTGCCTACAAAATTCTCAACCTCAGATGGAATTTCATTATCCCGTACCAGTGCATATACTAGTACTAGATTATATGAATCCAGACCATGGAAAAACGTGGCTAACTGCAGCGATAACAATAGTATTGAGAATTCTGAGATTACAATGAAAGACACAAGACAGTTTATAAATTTTATACATGTTTTGTGTTTTTAAAAAGTGTAAAACATCCACAAAAACATTTATTTGCATTTCAAAGTCAGTGTACAAAAATGAAAACACGCAAACACATAAGACATAAATGACTCCGTACATCAATGTGGCATACATTAAAAAAGCTGCATATAAACAAGTAAGTGTACAACAGTTTCGATCTATTTGTGTCACAATCTACATACACGCTCTGGTGTTCTTCTAGTCTCTGTGGAATTCATTATCTCTAATTTCTCCGGAAATGTCATTTCTTCCTTCTTTTCAACCTGTACACAACCAATACTACTACTTTCGTGGATTGTAGTATTTCTTCATCTGTGTTGGGTTCTTCTTCTTCTACCAATGTTTCTAAATCTGTTTCTAATTCTATTTTCACTTCTCGCTTTTGTTCTTTTGCTGCTTTTAAGTTAACTTCTATTCTTGGATCAGAAACACACGATGTCTTTGGCAACGCATGGGATCTGAATTCGTCACCAGAAACTAGGCCAAGCCTCGCTCCTGCCTACAACATTGTGAACCTCAGATGGAATGTCACTATCCCGTACTAGTGCATATACTAGTACTAGATTATATGAATATAGCCCATGGAAAAACTTGGCTAACTCTTCTCGGTGGAGCAGAATAAAGGCATCTGATGACTGCGGGAGAGAGTGCCATACAAAACGTTTACTCGGATACGGGAGACAATGCTGTCGTTTTTGGCATCGTAAAATTTATTAATAAGCAACATTTTTATACCTCTATTTGTCTGTGAAAAAATCGGTTCTAAATATATTATCTTGTTCTTTTCTGAGTGTGTTTCCAGATAAGATCTCTGATATTGATCAAATTATGTATGTACTTATGCATATGACGTATGCTGACGACATTGTAATCAATTTGGTACAGTGTATATGTATGTTGATTATACACATTGTTCTATACCAGCATATTGTGTACGGTCGTTATTTTTATCTGATCATTGACAAGGTACTTAAATTGTATACATGATACTCACTCAACATCTTTCTTTAACAAAACAAAATCTGCAATCAAACATTTGCCATTTGAATACCCCTGACGTTAAAAGTTCACAGGTGTCAACCAAGATAAAAACAGTTTGCCCATGAAAAATATGCAATAACCTCCTTCCCTTGAATGATATCTGGTTGTTGTCTCCGAAACAAAGACTTACACAATAAAAATTCTAAATAATTCAGCGCCCGATCTTATTTGAGTCTTTACAAGCTGTGATATTGTTCTGAATACATATTTCGAAAAAGTGTCTGATAAATTGTAATTTTATTGGTCCGTAAATATTCAAATGTTGTTCGTCCTTCGAGTTCGAAGATGACCATAACATCACTAACTGGTTTGGTTTCTGTGAGTACATGATTGGTTGATCAGGCCAATTAATGCTCTGAACTGTCTGTGGCACACTTGACAGGAGAAGATGCTTGGGTTTGCTTGATAGATAGCCGGCGTGCTGCAGTTCTGAGATTTACGCTGCTCGCGCTTCTGCACTACCTCTGCAATTTTCCTCAGTTCAAAGTCTGTAGCTGCAGTATGGATGAGGGTGCGCCAGGTGGAGCGATCCTGTGCGATATCTTATCAAGACTCAGGGTCAATGTTGAAGTGTTTCAAGGATGAGGGAATCTTTGAAGCGTTTCTACTGACCACCCTGAGACCACTTTCCCTGCTTCAGCTCACCGTAGAAGATCTTTGGAAGTCGCTCTTTTGACATCATGATGACGTGACCTGCCGATCTCATCTGTGATTTCATCAACAGAGTGTGGATGCTTGAAATGCATGTCAGTATGAGAACCTCAGTGTCTGAGACCCTGTACGGACATATTATTATCATCAGTTTCCTCATGTATTTCATGTGAAAATGGTTCAGCTTCTTTGCATAGCGTCTATACACCATCCAGGTTTCGAATACATACGACAGGGTCGGCAAATCAATGGCTTTGTAGAGCTTCAGTTTTGTTTCTATACTGGTGCATCTGCGCTCCCACACATTTGCGCGTAGTCTGCCAAAGGCCACACTTGCTTTAGTAATTCTGGCGTTGGTTTCATCATCAATGTGGACTGCACGTAATAGTGTGATGTCGAGATAGGTGAATTTGTCCACTGCCAGAAGGGTTTGGCCATTTACTGTGATGGTATGCTCTACGTAGCGTTTTGCTATTGTAGGTTGGTGCATCACATCTGCCTTCTTGATACTGACTGTGAGACTGAAAGTGTCACAACCTGAAAAGAAATGGTTCATAATCTGTTGCATGTCAGATTCAGATTTGGCATTCAAGGAACACTCGTGAGAAATTAGGAGATTACGAATAGTCACATCATGTAACTTTGTCTTCGCCTGTAGTCTCCTCAGATTGAAGAGCTTGCCGTCAGTCCGGTATCTGATGTCAATCCCAGTTTCATAGTCACGGAAGGCATCAGTAAGCATGGCAGAGAGCATCATACTGAAGAGGTTTGGTGCCAACACACAGCCTTACTTGACTCCATTAGTGACTGGGAATGGTTCAGATGACTCGCCGTCGTCTACGACACGAGCGAGCATGCCATCATGGAATTGCCGAACCATCACGATGACTTTCTTTGAGTAACCACATTTTCCAATAATCTTCCAAAGGCCCCCACGACTGACTGTGTCAAAGGTTTTTTGTCAGGTCGACGAATGTCGTGTACATGTTGGAGTTCTGTTCTTGGCATTTCTCCTGGAGTTGAAGAGCTGCAAACACCATGTCATGTCTGTGGCCCTCGTCCTTTCCTGTGAAGCCACACTGACTCGCACGCAGGAGCCCTTGATCGATGTGATGCACACAGAGATTTAGCAGAATTTATGCGAGGATTTTGCCGGCTATTGACATCAAGAATATGCCCTGGTGGTTGTCGCAGGATTGTCTGTTGCCTTTCCGCTTGTACAAATGGACGATGGATGCATTCTTGTACTCCTAGAGTATAGTTCCTTGAGTCCACATTGACTGAAAGAGTTCAGTCAATTTGTGTGCCATATGCAAGCCTCCGGCTTTGTCGACTTCTGTTGACATAGCATCTACTCCAGGTGCTTTGCCATTCGACAACAGTTAAATTGATTTCTCAGTTTCAGTCAGCATTGCATGATCCCGATCAACTAGTGATATATTGATTTCCTCTTGGGGTAGTCGATCAATTGCCTCCTCATCGATAGATGACTGTTGATTGAGGCTGTTGTTCAAGTATTCTGCCCATCTTTGAAGTATATTTTCTTTGTCAGTAAGCAGTGTGGTGCCGTCAGCACTCGGTATTGGATATTTTTCTGATGACTGTGGCCAGTAGATTGTCTTTAAAGCTTCATATAAGTTCTACATATCATTACTGTTTCCGTAGGACGGAATTTCATCTGCCTTATTGCTCATGAGTCTTGCAACTCTCTGAGTTTGGACTGGACATTCCTCTTAATGCCTTCTTAGATGATGAAGTAATCTCTTCTGAACAGGTCTTTTGTTGCCGCTATTTCCCATTCAGAAGTCTCTGTATGGCAGCATCATTGTCATCAAACCAATCTTGATGTTTACGTGTGGTGATACTGAGGGTTTTGGATGCAGTTGCGTACTCAGAATGGGGCCTTGGGGAGGTGGGTTGATCTATATATTCTACCAATGGTCATTTTGTATAATTACATATCCTGTATATACTTAATATGTAAAACTTAAAATATGTTTGAAACAAATAAAGCTCCTTACTCATTGGCAAAGGAGACGGAGACGGGTGGGGGGGGGGCGGGACCTTACAAATATGGAAATATGGTTTAAAACGATCATGCTTTCAATCTTCTTCCTTTCTCTACATTTTATTCCTTTCTTGAGCTTCTTTTAACTCTTTGTGAGAATGAATATATTACATATAACTTATGCCAATACAATTTAAATAGTTTTTGAGACGAAGAATGTTTTATCATTTACGATCATAGTTATTCATTACAATTTATAATATTCTTACACTTTATCGGGGCATTTATAAATCGGAACTGTTATATCACTCATAATTTTAAGCATTTATATCCAGGCAAATCCCATACAAATGTAGGTCAAGACATATATTTACGGTGTCTACAGTTTAACAGAGGAGAAAGAAGAAGGATAATAAATGGAAAACGAGGTTTTGGAATGACTGAGCGTTTCATAAGAGCAGTCTAAAGGTCTCATTAAAGGAGGAAATTTAAACAGTGTCTTGGTGATCATCACTGAATCTGACAATGCAATTGAAATGTTGTCGTCGATATTTAGCCCCAGATGGTGCAGACTATTCCTGTAACTTCAGGTAACTCTCTTCTTGTTTTTAACCCTGACACTGAACAACAAACGTGGGGGTGTGGGGGTGTGGAGGTGGTTGGTGGTACAAAATCTCCTTTGCGAACTCAGTTTTTCCTCGCTTCATACAGGATTTACAGGGTTCATCAAATTTATTTTTGTCTTCAGGTAGAAACTACTGCATAATGCGATCGTAGGGGTAATGCTCCGCCCAATTATCAACAGGCACATCAAATGACGGAGCTAAAGTCTCCGTCACGCACGTAGGGCACCTGAAGCCCGTTTTCTTGTCATCCTTGTTATCATGGTAGGGACCTCGAAGTGGTTAAAATGTCCAGACAAAGTGGACATAATATATCATTCGAAATCTTTTGTTTTTCTCATACTGAAATGCTTCAATGCTAGCGTGCACTTCTCTTTTTGACTGGATACTATCCACATGCATGCTTCAATATATACATATTAAGTCTGATGGACTTTGACAGAGGAATGTATATCGCTCTTAATTTGAACCTGCGGGTGAGATGATTAGTCCAGCGATAAGTATCTTACAAATATTTGTGGTGTTATAGGTCCAAGGTTCGTAGTCATTGTGGATGGAAGCCAGAGTCATAAATGTTCCTATTTCAAAGTCGAAAGCGATTTTACAGAACTTTGTAAGGTCAAAATTGAGGATAGAGGTCTTAATTGTAATTATATTTCAAAAGGCAACATTTCATGATGTAAATTCAACTGTTGTAGGTAGCACATAATTAACATAGATCCATACCACAAATGTATGGCACTATGCTGCATGCAAAACTATGTTTTAGAAACATTAGGGAACATAGCTTAAGTTTAATTGCTCGAACACTCCGTAACGTAGAAGTGTGCAGGTGCACCTTTTCGATTGTCATACGCAATATCATCACTTTGGTGAAAACGTCTGTAGACGGCGTCGCATATTCCATAATTCCAACAATTCTTCCCGCATGGGATGGGTCGCCAGTGTCATTATTATAATAAGAAATTCAGACATATCAACGACAAGCTTAATTCATTACAGAATCGGAAACTTTAGTGTTTTAATAAATCAGAAATTCAGATATAATAAAATGCAAACGGTAAAAAGTCTCTCTGCAAATAAAGGGTGGGTAAAATTAGTTATCAATAATTGATATAAACAAATGTGTATGATTTATACCGTTTCATATAATAGCAATTCAAGGATATATCATAGTAAAATGCTATGTATGTGTACTCTTGATTTCTATTTTGTATTTCTATTGTCTTTTAAGAACTTTATTCCATAGTTATTTCTTAAGATCATTTGGTTACGTGTTTGTAAGTTCATGGCAAAGTTGCCTATATGCATTCTTGCATAGGCCTGGTGTTTCAATTAGCCTTTTTTTGGGAGATACATAATATATAATTTGTATGGTGAAGATAAATCCTTAATTGTACTATGTGTAAAAATGGATGAACTATCTGATTTAAGGTACGCTATATGTACAAATGGTTGAACGATCTGATTTGCTGCGGAATATATATATATATATATATATATATATATATATATATATATATATATACATATATATATATCTCTCTCTCTCTCTCTCTCTCTCTCTATATATATATATATATATATATATATATATATATATATATATACAAAGAAGGATTTTAACATTGTCTTACAAGAGCAAAGTTTCAAATATAAAGCAAGAGCGAAATTAATTCCAAAGTGATTTACAATTACAGTAAACGTGCTGTCAATTATTTGGGCAAGAAGATTCAGGAAAATTTCAATCGCCAGAGGAAAGTTAATTATGTTGTGGCAAGATTAAAATACATGTCCCCGATCTGTATGTACAACAGTGTTATCATTACCCCTAAAATTACCGAATTCCCTTACTCATATGATCAGTGTTAATAGACTCAAAATATAATGCAGTTATTTCACAGTAAAAAGGTGCATAACTAATATGGTTTAAATTAGTTATCACTTCATAGACCCGTACAAATCTGTCGAACTAGCATTAGTTGATTATGTAATATTTGTCAAGAAGTTGGATAACACGAGGAAATGTATTTCGTGTCATCGAATAGCAAACTCCTGCAATGCACGCAACACGTGTCGCTTATCGAAAGCTTAGAAGAACCACGGAGAATGCTTTAATACTTTCTTGTTTCTTTATTTAGTCGTCAAAGCTGCGCATGCTCAAAACTCAACACAATTGCTATTTGTCTCGTTCTTAGAGAATGTTCACATTAGAACCGAGGTTTTAACAGGAATCACTAGTAGAAAAATCTATCCATATCTAAAAATTATTATTTTAGCCTCCGCTGGACAAAGATTGCAAACAAACCATTGTCTTACGGGATAATTAGAAACTGATATCACACTAACTCACATTTAGAAACACAATATTAAAGAAAGGTAATAAGAGAATAGTTACAACTTGTACAAGTTGTCTGAACTATCCCACCAGCTTAAATGTTTTTAATACCAGAAAACTAGTGATTCTTGTGTTTATTTGGTCTATTGTAGAATAAAAATATTATAAAACTGAACTAGCTATTCAAAACGCCACCAACTAGTCGAATATGATATATATTAACACAATGAGGAATGTGTTGGAAGTGCAGCAAAAGCGAGATAAATGACGGAGAAAAGAAACCACAGAACCCTTGTGTGGATCCAATGGAAAAAGGGAGTTTTGATTTATGCATGATACATTTGATAAACGAAGCTTAACATAATAGAAGAGACATCTGTTCTCCCCTCACATTCGTTTTCTATGGTTAATATTCTTATTTTCTTCTTTCAAAAATGTTTGTGGTCAGAATCCGGCATTAACATATGTAATAAACTGCGTGTACATTTGTTAGCCTTTGGTTCGCAAAAATTTAGAATTTAACAATCTTGACATTTATCCTCGTCATGCATAAATCGAAAGCAAGAGAAACAATTATGGGGTAAGGGGTATCATTCCACAACTGTAGCATGCGCTAAAAAGATGAGGTCACGATTCAATCTACCAGGACCAAGATCAAATTCATATACACTAGCACCAGATTGAATCCTCCAAGAGTCTGAAGGGCATATTTCAAGAGGTTTCTATAGTTGCGTACCGTAGACCTAAAAATCTAAAGAACCATCTGGTATGTGCCAAGGTAACTTCAAACAAGACCACATAATCAGGCACATATTGCTGCAAAGACAAGCGTTGCCTAATTTGCACACGTATGCCCGAGACCAAATCGTTCAAAAGCGCGACGACAGAAGTTAGCTTCACTATCAATCCAAAGTTAGGATGTCGAACCAAAAATATAATGTGTATTCTAACATGCAAGATCGATGCCACTCAATATGTTGGAGAAACGGTTGATTTCAGAAAACGAATGGCATTAATTGTTCGCGGCACATAGTGTCCGTCTTTTGTTCCCAGCCTGAAATTAGGTCAAAACATTTCGTTCACTGTGTGATAGCCACGATTTGATTTTTGTTATATAACTTCGTTGGACTGATGGCAGCATAAAATATATATGCAGTTTACCTACTTTAAGACCGGTTATTAATTCTTTCTTCTTTCTTTCTTCTTTTTTATGCTTTTTTGTGTATTTCACCGTCATTAAAATATGTAGGAGTCAAGAAGTTCTCTTGGCTTTTGTGTTTAGTGTTTGTTTTGTGGATATAACTTGTTTCTTCCCCGACAAAGAGCTTGTTTAGCTCCAAACGTTGGGAAACTGTTTTGCACTCCCGGCGTTATCAATTTTGTGTCACACATCTAATTTGGATAATATTTCACTCATTACCATGCCAGATATGACACATATATACCTGATGTGAGTACTGTCACTGAATTGTGTGTAGTTAATGTCAATGCATTATATATGAACAAAAATGTCATCGGGTTTCGTTGCCGCGTTCAGCGTTACCCGAGGGTGGTTTAATTTCGGCTTTAGTTATTTCAAAATACTGAGTTCGGTTCATCCAAAGCAAAGTGCCTGCAGTGAGAAACCGAATTACCTAAAGTTCTCTGGCCGTGGATTTCACCAGTACCAGGGTACTTACAGAGTAACTTCTCGCTGTATTATCACAACGCAACCAGTTTTGTCAGGAAGCTGTCCCATTTCCGCAGGAGTGTACTGGGTAAGCAACTCGGCCCTGGACTTATCTGCCGGGACAGGCCCGGGGTTTTGCTCACACCAGTAAAACACCGGTAAAAACGGATTTTTTTGCGGCGGCCCACCAGGATTTGTCCCGGTATACCCAATGGCCAGTACACCACTGTATTTCCGGAAGCAGTCTTCAGCTCTAGAGCTGTATTTGCGACGGCCAGTCTTAGAACTCTGTGGAGTTTCGTGAAACCCGTATGCTGGGGTCGATGGTGACGTTGGCGTGGCTCGGAGGACGGCATTGGTTTACTCGCAGTGAGGGACTAAAGCTTCGGGACCAGAGGTCTATATGTAATAAGGAGGCTCTTCGGGGATCCTTTGGCAGACTGGAAGCGACGGGCCATGCGTGGTGGTTCCTTGACTATTCGACGAGAGCTGTGGAACCAGAAATCCATTGTGATAGATCTATATATCAGTCATATTTGTTTACAAGTTCCTTACGTTGATTCTTGTTTGCTTACTCGTTGAAGTTATATGTTCTGATTAGTTCTATTTAGGAACTATGTCATTTCCTTATATCAGTTGTTGAACTTGGTGTGCATCATTCTGTTAAATCCATTGTTGAACTTTATACGCACGAGTATGGAGTCAGGTTCATTCATTGTTCAATTAAATTATAAATAAACATCCCATTCACGAAATTGCTTTCAATGTCTTCGCTAAATCCAATCCGAACCCGGCTTAATCTTGTTACAAGTACTAAATATAGAAATGCATTAGTGCATAATTTGATAGGTGTAGGAATGATGTGGCGAATGGAGCTTTTGTGAAAGGCATACAGACATATACAAAAAGTATTTGAAAGATATTTACACGTGATTAGCGGTACCATAAAAGACTACATTTTTATCATCAAAGCGGCGTGTTTAGAAGTAAAACATTTTCATTTGATGACTATCTGGTGACCAGATAAATTCCTGTGATATTTCAAAGAATGAGAAACAATCTCACAGAATTTTTGACTATCCCACAATCTCAGACCTTGAGTTCAGTTTCGCACAGAATAATAACATTCTTCTTCTAAGATATTTCCTGATCTAATATTTTATATTCAGTTAAAAGAATTGATCTGCGACGCAAAAAACTAGTTCAGAATCAAAAGACTATACATTGAAAGAAATTTTCATAGTCAGTTGCAGTTTGATTTTTAAAAATATAGACGGAATATAATATATTAAGGAGCATTTCAGTTATGATCGTGTAGATCATGTCTTCAGTGAGTTTTAGACTGCTTTAGGGAGTGCTACTGGGTTGTCATTTTACACTATTTCTTCTTTTCTTGACATTAAGACAAATAATTCTGCCTTTAAATAAAATATTGCAGAAGGAACGGCAAACGGAAATCAGGCTAGTCATACATCTCAGCCGGCTCAACATGTACATAGCCATGGTAAACGCGTGTCATTTCTGGAAGGGTCAATTATGCGGAAAGTTAGTCGTCGTAATGAAGGACAACTCGGTGGTCGTGGCCTACCGTCTCAAATGGAGGGGGGGGGGGGGACAAAATAACCAGACCTATGTTTTCTGGTTTGGGAAATTTTGCGCTGGCGTTCACAAATGAATATTACGGTCCAAATCTGGCAAAATCCCTGACAGGCTCCATGTTCTGGCCAATTCATTGTCGAGACAGGACCTGACCTTTCACACACAATGGATATTCCATCTTTCAGCGGATTTGTTCACTTTTAGATTAGTCACTGATAGATCTGTTAGCAACAAAGTGGAATCAAAAACTGCCCACTTGCATCTCTATAGTCCCGGACCCAGAAGCATGCGCCGTGGAAGCACTTTCAGTAAGTTTGGAGGGGTTTGGAGGCTACACCTACACTCTCCCCCTTCCGCCCCCCCCCCGCCCCCAAGGTTTTAATATTTGAAATAATTCAGAAAATGTGAAGTCTCAAATGCAAATTGATTCTGGATGAACGATCTGCTTGATCTAGCTGTAGGCGTTTACAGGGAAATTGGCGGGTTTACAGGGAATGGTGCAATGTGAACAGCATCGTCCCATTAAGTGCTTCAATCCCCAAATTGGCTAATTTATTTTTCTGGTTTGTTGAAGAGAAAAAGCTAGCCTCAAGTACTATTAAAGGCTACCCCTCCATAATCTCAGACACAGTCATGCATCATGGTAGAACTAATATTGGTCAAGAAAAGGATTTATCAGACATATTAGCCAATTTTGATTTTAATAGGCCAAAATCTCTCACCCTGTTTCCTAACTGGAATCTATCATATGTGTTGACATGGCTCCTTTCAGATCAATTCATACCTTTAGCCAGAACATAGTTGAAGCTGCTATCATACAAGATGTGTTTTCTGGTAGCTCTAGCCAGCACTGCGGCAATCTTTAAAATCTTGTTATCTCCACTCCGCATGAATGGATCGTCATATAAAATGGGGTTTTCACTAAAAGATATATTTATGATGTCCAATTGGTCCTAAATGAAAATGGTGCTGATATGGCCACCACATCAGTCATTTTCAAAATCTTGCTATGTATACTCCCCCTGAAAGGATAGTCATATTACCACGGGGTTTTCACCGGAAAACTTCTCATGGTGTTTAGTTGGTCTTAAATGACAATTATGCCAATCCTACATCCAGTATGGCCGCCACGGTGACCATCTTGAAAATATTGTTCTCGCTACTTCTCCTAGATGGATAGTCATATAAACATTGGGTTTTCACCAGAAGACTTCTTATGGTGTATTTCTGGCCTGATTGAAAGAGGTGCCAATCTGACATCCAAGATAACCAACATGGCCGCCATCTTGAAAATCTTAGTACTGTATAGAGTATGAACATTATTTAAAGATGTACATATTGACAAATCTTTGTGCTCGCGTCATATTTCAGATGAGTATTGCCCTTTTTGACTTACAGTTGGATCATCAGAAGTTATGCATGTTAAACAATCTTGGTAATAGTGGTATATTGACAAGAATTATGCCCTTTTTGGGCTATAGACTTATCTCCATCATTGGGTAGGGGTGGGGTATAGGAGAGGCTATCAGGAAATAGCGCACCATTTGTCTAGTTTGAAATTTATATTGTGTTTATTTAGCGTTTAATATGAAACAATACCCCAATCTGCTTTTCTTCTGAAAAACTTCCAAATTTAATTACCAAGAGTAAAAAACCCAACAACAACAATAACAACAGAACAAACAAAAAAAAAGCACAAACAAGCAAACACAAAAAATACATGAATTACAATTTAAATTTGTGTTAAAGCCATGTGACTCTTTAACTCTTTAGACCACAAATTAAAATGCTTAGTAAGTAGACTTCACTTTTAAAGAAATTAGATGATTTTGATTATGAGAGACTATACATGTTAATTAGGTCTTTATCTTTGGAAAGAATTTTATCTGAGTATAGTAAAATTGGTAACATCAACATGATATAAAGCTTGCGAGATATTTTGCATAGGTTGTGTTCTTACAATTCTACATAAGTCTGTTTAATGAATTGGGCAAGTGTTTTTTATTTTTCCTTTTACTTTTCTTTAAGTGCATTTTAAGACATTATTGGCTATATTATGCTGAGAATATGGGATCCAAGTGTCTCTCCAAGAACATATCGATGCAGCTGACCCAGGCTGGCCTGAGCAGGTATCGAACCCACGACCCTTGGTCAACTGTTAAGTTTTGTAAGTCAGATGAGTGATATGAGGCCCGCTAGAATCTCTTGTTCTTATGACTTGTCATGCCAATGACATGTTTAAATTAAAGTACTATGAATTCATTATTTTTCATGGTGTAACAATTTTATTGGATTTTATTGCTTTAAATCACGAATTTAAAGACCCAAAGAACATTGATCATTCTTTGGAGATAGTAGCAGCCATTTCCCGATCCACAAATTCTAGTGCGGGGATTTTTTTCAAAACCACAAAATTTATACCAAATAAAAATCAAGTAATTCACAATCATATAAACAGCTTAGGTCATTATTTGTACAGGCCTCTGCGAAACTGTTATCGACCTGAATAAAATCAAAATATCCATTTATAACTTTTCATAGCCTGACATGTTCCAGGTAACTGTACTATGCACATAAAGTTTAATAACACTTCAGTGAATCCTCAAAAATATTTGAATGAAACTGTGTCACTGTATTGATCAAACAACGTATTTAGCAAGAAATTGTGCACAGCAGACTTGTTGAAATCTCACACTTTAATTTCTCATCATACATTTCGTATTCAATATAATAACCAAACCTTAGATTTTGCCATTTCATTTAATAAACATATCACAATTTCTTCTAACATTCTCTACACATCATCCGTATGGGCATTGTTATGTCAGCGCAGTAAATTACAGACAAAATATACATTTTGTTACCTAGAAATTTCTTCGCAAAAAAGAATCCGCAATCTATTCGCACCACCTCAGCTATTTCCAAGATTGAATTGACTGAATAAGTTGCACTTGAAAAAAACAGGTATGATGCATTAGTAACTTCTCGGTCAACCCTTGATTCGCATATAACCTAGGTGGTCCGGATGGCAGCTATCGGCATACATTCGAGGTATGATCCGTAGGATTGATCTCGTAGATATGAATGGTCTATATTGCATATAGACGGAAAAAACGAACAAGTCTTCCCGGGAGGTCTTGATTCGGGAGGCAGCGGAAGTTAATTTCAAACATTAATGGTATAGAATAATGTATTCGATGGAGAAAAGTGTTAAACCTCGTTTAGCCAGGATAGAATAAGAGTGTCAAATCATTAAAAGGGACTCGCTCATTACTCCTAACTTCTTCAGTGTGTGTGTGTATATATATATATATATATATATATATATATATATATATAGAGAGAGAGAGAGAGAGAGAGAGAGAGAGAGAGAGTGAGAGAGAGAGAAAATGAGGGAAACATATAGAATTTGCCATTCTGTCAAAAGAGAACAGGGTTGGATATAATAGTTATACACTTTATTATTTTCTAATTCAACCACGTTTAAGTTCCGAAAATAGTTTCTTAAATGAATATAGTAAATAATAATAATTTCTGCATTAGATTGGTACCCAAACCATAATACTTTCATTTATTAGAGTTAGGACAAATCTTTATAGGCCTTGAAAAACTAGTCTTCCATGGCCTTTTTTTTTTTTTTTTTTTTTGAGCCTTGTACAGTTAAACAGGGAGACCCTTTGGTCTGCACCTAATAGCATAGCTTTTCACCAAGAGTTCATATGATACTTTGTCAGTAGGAAAAAATACAGAATAACAAAATAAAAGCAAATATTTTATTGTCAACTATACTTCAGAGATTTAATTTTTAAAAATTAATAATGGAAATAAAATGTAATCAATTTACTTGTCAATGAGTCCATCTCAAAATATTTGGTACTCAATTTTTTTTATTCCCCCCCCCCTCCCCACCAGTGGACTAGTTTTCTGCCTGTAAAATAATTAGTGGTCCGATATCTATACCAAACATCAATTTGTTTTTCTACATTTGTGTTTATTGACAACCTTAGACACCACGTATGCACTATACTAGTTTGGGCAACATTCTAAACACACTAAATGATAATAATCAACACTTATATAACGCCGACAGATGATAAGAATGAATATTGTATTTCAAGAAATGTTTACCATGTTCATTCGTTATAGATGTAGATAAATAAATAAATGCAGTGATTCTAATATTTTGTCTCAGGTTTTTCTTAATTTTCTGTGTGCTTGCTATTCAAATGTTCATGCATGAAACATCCACCTATGGGTATTATGTAATAAAAGGTATCAAATTACACAACCCCCCTATTTGTATCAAATTCTGGTGTGAAGATGATATTTTGGATGCCTAAACTTTCCTTAATTAGAGTTTTTGTTTTCTTGAATCATATATTAAGAATTGTTTATGGCAGCTAAGAGGTTAATTTTGCTTTGTAGAACTTGTCAAGTGAGAAATGTATCAATCTAGGTGTCTGAAACCTAAGGCCAAAAGTGAGTTTGGCTAGACCGTCAGCTGATAATGCCTCCACGTAATGCAAAGAAATAATATAAACAATGCAGAATATAATTCCAAGAGTAAAAACCAGATACTGCAGTCACAGTTTGAAACTCAAATCATAAACTATAGTCATAGTACAGTGTCAAAAATACCAAAATTAAAGAGGAAAACCAAAGGTTATTTTAATAGGAGACACTTTCATTACAAACCAGGAAATATTTCTCATAACAATGGTATAGAAAGTGCGAAAACTGCAGAGAGAGTGTCACAGAAACACATTATAAAAGACTTTTAGAGGAAAAGTACTATCTTGTCACACAAAAGTACAGGTTCACGCCCTGGTATTGACAAAGAGGTAGTGTTGGTGTAATACAAGTTCCTAAGGCTGACTAACATCCAAGATTTAATGGTTGTTCTGCATGCTGGTGACTCCGAACAAAGGAAGTAAATAAAAATGTATCATTATACAATCATACCAAAAGAATGCATTATCATTCAATGTGTTTGCTATTTTGCATGAACTGATTCATGAAGCAAAGTACACAAACCCAAAAAAACAAACAAACAAAAAAAAATTATGAATAATAAGAACAATTTCAACCAAAACATAGGTGACAAGATATGTGCACAAAGATCATTTTACTGAGAGACAGGGTTCTAAGTACAGCTCCTACTTGTAATATATAAAAACCCAAATATCATTTTAGTGTTAAAGTTCAGATATGTTACTTTGAGACGAGTAACTCGTTCTCAAACAATAGAACAGGGGAGTAAACTTATACACTCCAATAAAACATTGACTCAGATAGGTCTAAGCTGGAACTCTACAGTTTCGTATTTTGCATAGGGCTACATTCTTATAGAAAAAGAATTACCCAGGTTTTCCTCACTGGTTATCCTGGCTATTTAAAAAAGACCTTGTATATCTTAGGTATTGTTAAAAGAACTTTTATTCCATTTATTTTGGTGTATGATTGATGGGTACAATTTGGGTTATAGAGTATACAGCTTGGTCTTACTTAAGATGTTCACCTCTCAAAAAACTGCTAGCTCTGCTTGGTCATTTTCACTTCCTGGACTTCAAAGTAAATATATAAAAAAGAGCCAATAACTTTTTTTTACTTTTTATATTTTTTTGTAATTCATTCATTGTACTTTCAGAAGCTAGTATTGCCTACTCTGGCAAAATTCGTTTCCCTATTTTAATAACTGCTGAAAACTGTATTTTTACTAATTCAGGCTGATTTTTTTAGTACTTTGGAGCGGCCATTTCTGTCTACTGTGTGCTTAGATAATGTACAATTTCCACAAGTACAATATGTAAAGAAATTTCAGCCACAGTACATGAAAATAACATAGAGGTATGCCAACATTCTCTTCATTGTGCATGTTGCAAATTCAAACAACTTCACCTTACCCCTGTCACTCTCTCAGAAGTACATAATATCTGTAGAGCGCCCCCTAAATAGACCTATTGTCACTTTCTACGAGCGATTTCCCTTTGCGTAAGGTCAGAGGTCATTCGAGGTAGAATTACATTATGTTCATTCATAGTCGTCATACAACATATTTAAGCAAAAACCCAAAAAATAGGGACAGAATCTATTACATCCCAATTTACAGTACATATAGCGTTGACATGAAACCTGCATTATTTACACATGTTGACTGTGATAATTCCTTCTTAATGGAGACTGTTTTACTCCGAATGACCTCTGACCTTTGGAGCTCTTCAATGCCTAAAAAGCAAAATTCCGAGTGATGTGTCAATACATCTATTAGAAATAAAGCCATTTAAAAATCACCGTGCAACATAACATATAATAAATATTAGATTGTATGTGACAGAAAAGGTAATGCATTCATAATTTACATGTCAAATTCAGTGAGGAGAATACATACAGGAAAGAAAAGTGAATTTGTTGCGAAGTTACATAGAAAACATTATTGACATTCAATGTGACGATATGCACAATAACGCAACGAATTTAGGAGTTGGGGAAAATACCATTCCACCGTGCAACCTTATGCTGATACATTCAGGTAGAAAATTTAACTCAAAATAACAAGGCAATTAATACGGTGACCAAAACAAACTCTGCACATATGGTTTATTTCGTACATGTCAGGAGGTTTGTTAAATGTGACTGTAGTGCAAATATAACCGTTCTAATGGATATTGGTGATGAACAATCACGTTGAATAGGGAGTTCATTAGAACTTAAACTTCAGTGTCACATGGAGGTAAAAATATGACAACTGAAGCAGATAGTAGCAGCTACTGATCAGAGGTAAAACTTCATAATGCTTGTTTTCCATAATTATTTGCATTTTTGTTGCGTGCGTCTGCTCTAATTACTTCACGAAATGATCCATTGTGTTGTAATTTCTCATAAATCAACTGATGACACTAAAACGAATGCAGAGATGCACATAGTTGTCATGGATACACACACTACTCCTAGAGGGATCGGACCACTAATTCATTTTCCATAGTACATAGATTAAAGTTCGTGAATTAATAATGGGAAAAAAAGATCCATTTACTAGCCAGTGGTTGCATCTCAAAACATGTAGTACTCTATTTTTAGTCTCCCACTAGTAGACTGGTTCTCTGGTTGTAAAATAATTACTGGTCCGATACTTATAGAACTTAAGCTAAAATTTCCTTCTCTATGTCGGATGTCGATTTGAGTGTAAGTATGCATAATTGCATGTTTATACAATTAAATGGTACATACATTCAAATATATACAATTTAATGGTACATAACTTCAGCTTTATACAATTTAAAAGTACATAACTTTAACTGTATACAGTTCAACGGTATATAACTTCAACTCAACTACACAAAAACACATACACACACAAACCAATGAAAACAAAACTGGCTTGATTTCTGAAAACAAAGTATATTACAGCAAGATAAACGGCAACACTTGTTGTTTTTCATATTGTATATTGCATACTTCCGAACGATATACCGGTATTGGGGACGGGAACAGTACCTTTGTCCGAGCAAAATGCTTAAGAGTTTCTAATTCTCTCCTTCTCTCTTTGAAGGCCTTGGGGATTAACAAACTGCCCATCATAATCTTTTCTTCTTCACTTAATTCGTCATTAGAGGTATAAGTTACACCAACCAAACGAAAGGGAAAATATTGTTAGTGCTTTGTTGTAAAAAAAACCTATAAAACATGAATGTATAAGTTAATGCATGTGAAAGCGTTGTCTTCAAGTGAACATACGATGAAAGATTAGCATCACACTAATACTTGTTTATATAGATTATGCGATAGCTTACAATAATTAACTCGTTACTTCCTGCAGATAAACTTTTGAAATTAAACTGTATACATTTTATACATTAGATTAAGAGCATAAATTGGTGATGATCTAGAAGTCCAGATGCTGGTTTGTTCAGAAGGAGAAAGCTCTTGATAAAAAGGAAGGTAGAATTAACATGTTCCATTTCATGCCTCAGTCAAATACAGCTAATTAGAAGTGAAAAAATAACTGTTGGCTTTCTTTCTCATATTTCCAGAATTACTTTACAAGAGATGATTACCAGTATCTCAACAGTCTTTTCGGCGTTTGTGATTCATGTTCTGCTGATGTTGACAGAGAAAATGTAGTCAAAATTTATAAGATTTATGATTTGATCAAATGCTGAAAAATGTTCGTAATTTTTACTAACATCATTTTTGACATTTCGTTTGAAATTTCACGGATTTAGCAAGATTCAAATTTCATCAATTATTTATTCTTGAAAAATCGTAAACTTTTATAGTTGAATAATGTTTTCAGCTGTGTATATTCTATAAATATATTCACAATGAATACACAAAAATCTACTGGACAAAAACACTTAACAGAGTACACAAAATTATCATATATATATATATATATATATATATATATATATATATATATATATATATATATATATATATATCCATACTACTGGTACAAAATAATATATAGTTAAATTGTATCTTAGGATTAGAAAGTTTATGTTATATGCGAATGAATACAATTGTGCTATTAAAAATCCTTAACCATTTCTTTCAGGAATATAGTGGAAGTCATCATTTAACTGAAACTTCCTCTTTCCAGCACACAAAATGATTTCAAATAGTTTTGCTGATTTATTTATACAATCTTTTCGCAATTTATCTGCATGAAAAATGAAGAAATTTACCCCGTTGCTCACTACTGTTCAAGCCGGAATCTCGTTATTTCACCTTCCCGGATACTCGCTATAAAAAGTTCTTTTTCTTTCTCATCGAAGCATATTGCGATGGGCTCTTTTGGAATTTCTGAGTGAAATACTTGTACCAGCTCGCCTTCGCGTGTTACTTGGTGGATTCTGCCAGGATCTTTAGAATTGCAGATATAGATAGTGTCCTGTCCGTCAACGCAGAGTTTCGACGGATATGTCAGGTCCGGATGCTGGTACTTGAATATCTTCTTGCAGTTAGACACGGAAAAGCAGTACAAAGCGGGTTTAGGATCACTACTGCCAGCACCATGTGAAATATATACCCGGGACTTGTCCTGACTTGTAGCCAAGTAGCTATAACTACGAGAGAACCATGATCGACATATATCACAAATATCGTGCTCCGTGTCCACACTCCCTTCAGCAACGGACACAATACTCCAACAAACCTTGTCTTCGCGTTCACCGCTCACTGCCAACTGATCAGGTGAAAGAGCGCTCACTCCATAAAATGTCCTCGGATCTGTGTCAATTGTCCTCACAATACTAATGGTGGCTTCACGTTCATTGCATTGAATAGACAAAATCTGAATTTTCCTCGTAAATGGAAATGTGACCGCCACAAGTGGAACAGTCTTATCTAGAACACATAAATCCCATGGCGCACACGGAAGATGGTGATGTGCCAAGTAGCGGTTCGTTTTGAGCTCAGGGACATAACAAAACGCGTCAAAACCATCATCGCTCACCAGTATCAGCTTGTTTCCCGGCAGACACTCGATACATTTTAACCTTGCAGGACGTCTATATGGCGCTGTAAAAACCAGTTTGATATATAATCATGAATTTTAGTTCCAAAATATCATTAAAACATATAAATAAACATAAATGTATAAATGATGGTTGTAATGCAGTAGTGTAACTTCTAAGAATAATAAGATTTGTAAATAACAACATCAATAATAATAATAATAATAATAATAATAATAATAATAATAATAACAACAACAAAAACAAAACAACATCAGTGATAATAATAATAATAATAAGAAGAAAAATTGTAATATGAGAAAGATGGTAACGTTAATGATAATGAAGATGATGACGATGATGATGACAGAAAGGAGGCAGACAATTATTGCATCACTTTTAAAGAACGAAAGAAAAAGGCTCACTGTCTCAAAAAGAAGTAAAACACCAATGCTCAAAGAAGAAGTACTTACAATAATAAAGTGCTACCACTGATTCATACTAGCACCATGGAGGAAACACATTTTTCCATATGCAGGATCAGTTATAGCTCGTTTTGAACTTGGGTTTAAAGCATATGTAAGCAAAACAGTCAGCAATAACCAATAATTTAACTATGAAAACACATTTGGCAAAGAAAGATTGGTGAGAAAAGAAGAGACAGCATCTAAATTAATGCGCAGATAAAATAGGGATTGATCCAAAAAATCTTTCAGCAGTTATGTTGCGTGAATTTTTAAAAAGTCATCGTCGTCCTTTTTCATTATCATCTCTTTTTAAACCCTTTGTTATCGAGGTCTTTACATCTGAATGCAAGATTTTAAGGAATCAAACCTACGGATGAGTAAAAATGGGTTTGATTGGGTTTACAGTCAGAATTGATACAGCTTGAACTTCTACAAGAGAGTACAGTTTCGTCCAGCAGACCTTTTATTTTGCTAGATATAACTATAAATGAAAGGAAAGTAAATACTTTAACTTTGAGGTTAATCTAATGTGTGAATGGATGGGCGCCAAAGTGATTCCTATGTTGATCCAGGGCGTGCTCGACAAAATTAAGTTTTATTTTGATACAACAGCTGAACATTTGAATGGATCAAGAATTGTTAAAACTTTTCAGACTTGTTGCTTTGTGCATTCCTAGCCTCACTGGCACAAATTTAGTTCACTATGGCCTCCGGGTTCGGAGTAATGGGCCTTAATGTTCTGAAAAAAAAAGATATAAAATGGGGTTTCCTCGTGTACAACTTTTGAACAGTTCAGGACAGGATGTTGAAACTTCACCGACTTGTTTCTTTCAGCACAACAGCTACACTGATGACATACACTTGTGTCACCTTGAACTCTAGATGAGACGATATGACCCTTACAATTCTTCAAAACCAGATAACGTTTGAACCACACAAGATAGATTGTTGAAATTGTACAGACTTGTTACATGGAACATTCCTTACTCACTGCCAATAAAGCATGCCATCGTGACGTTGCTTTTCAGAAACTAGGTCACATTGTGGAAGTTATTATACTTCTATATATATAGGTGTTAGTTTAAACGTGTTTGATTTCATAAATTTGTAATTGGTGATTACAAGACGTACAGTATAGAAGGTAAGCAAGTGTCTTATAATTTTAAAAAATATAAATATATGGTGGACGATATTAAGTTTTAATGACAACAAATTAAAATTATTGAACAGCCAAAGTGAAGAATCTCTTCGTTAAACATTAGCATTTAGCCACTGTACATGAAGCAAGATGATGAACAACGAGGGAGTAGGTGAGAGACAAGGATAATAAAAAAGAAAGCAATTTAAAGGAGAAATTGTTCATTTAAATGTGTCAAACATTTTGTAGAAAGTTGAGAAAATAGAGAGGAAAGAATGGGGATCAACAAAAATAAATAAATAAATCAATAAAAAGGAACAAAAATCGAGATTAAAAGTGAACAATACTTCCTTCTAGAGTGAGTCGTTGCGGAGGCGATAGTGAATCAGTTGGAAAAATAGGGGAAATTAATGTTTGCAGCTGTTCATGACCCGTAAAAGCGCATGCATGTTAGTAATAGTAATATGTGCACCTAGGTAAATCTTTCTGACATTTAAATAAATTTATGAACGGCATCGAAAATACTAATGTTTACTTAATACGGAAGCGTTGTATCATCATACAAGAAGGTATTTAATGTTAAATTACCATATGGTACGAGAGATTGAAACAGTTCGATGCGTTGTTCTTGGTAAGCAACGCAAGAAAACAAAAAGAAGTGTTGTGTACTTTCTATAGATCCACATCTACAAAGAGGTGACCCGATTATATTCTTTGTAAATAAATGTTGATTAAGTAAACTGCAATTTATTCTAAGTCGGGTATGAAGAATTTTAAATTTCCTTCTACCCCAATAAAAGTGTTTGGAAACATGAGTAATGCGATTATTTAATGTGCTTTAGAAGTTGTTAAGGGAGTCAATTTGACGAGTCTCAATATATAATGTATTCCAATCTGGAATGACCGAAGGAAGAAACGAGTTATCATAAAGACTGGTTCTAGCTTGTACTAATTGGACCTTGTTTACATTACGTATGTTATGGCGACTAATATCACTAACGGATGGTAGAATCGGAGATATGAGACAGGGAGGGCTTGAACCAGTTGTCATTTTATACAAGAGTGTAAGTTTGTGTTTTTGTCGTCTGGATTCAAGACTTTCCCATCTTATTTCTCGATGTAGCGCTTCAATAGATACTAATTTTGTCGCATCAGTCACAAATTCTGGCTGCCTCATTTTGTATTTTTTCGAGTTCTCTTTGCTCGAGTAATGTGCAGTTGTTACAAACCACATTACCATATTCCAAAACAGATCGTATAAAAGATCTAAATATAATTTCTAAACATTTTATCAAGTTGGAATTTGAGTTTACGCATTACATTAATTCTTGACCATGCCTTTTCTTTCATATAGTCTATTTGTTTGTTCCATGAGCAGTCATTCGAGAGAAATACACCAAGATATTTGTGCACATCAAGTTCCTTAATTCTATGGCTGAGTATATATAGTGGTGGATGGAAGGGTTTATTAATTTTCCTAGAAATTGTCAGGGATTCAGTTTTAAGCGGGTTGAAAGATACAAGCCAATTATTTGACTACTGATAAATATTTTCCAAGTCAGAGTTGAGGTTATGAGCTGTTACGACGGTATTTTCTACGATTAGAAAAAGACTTGTAGCATCTGCAAATAAACTTATATTGGAGTGTATATCATATGCAATATAATGTATGTATATCAAGAAACGTTAGGGACCTAAAACGGATCTTTGGGGTACACCAGCTCTAATACACTTCCACTCTGAAAACACGCCCAAAAGTATCACTCTTTGTCTTCTGATTTTTAGATAGCTAGAGAACCATATAATAAGGCTTCAAGTGATACCAGTAGATTTCAATTTATGAATGAGTCTTTTATGCCACACTCGGTCAAAAGCTTTACTTATGTCGCAAAACACAACTCTGATTTCCTTACCGGAATGTATTGCTTTGCAGAACATATCATAGAGGTATATTAATTGATTAACTGTGGAATCACCCGAAATAAAGCCAGACGGGAAAGGTGTGTGAATGTTATTTTCAAGGAAGTAATTAAATATGTGTTTAAAAACCAGTCTTTCAAAACCTATGCCACCAGTATTGAGAAGCGATACTGGTCTGTAATTAGATACGTTTGAAGGGTCGCCCTTCTTTAAAATTGGACAAACGTTTGCTTCTTTCCAAAAATCTGTAAAGGTTGATTCTCTATGAGATTGGTTAAAAAGTGAACATAGTGGATGTGAGAGATTATTAGCCAGCTCACGCAGAATACAGTTACTTAGACCATCTTGACCAGAAGCCTTACCAAGAGGAAGGCTTTTGAGAACACTCTGTACTTCGTCAGGCGTTACTTCTATAGAACTTAAACTTACATACGTATAAAAAAGTATATCAAGAAAGTTATCATTTGTTTCATTTAGTACAGTTGTCTCTATAAAAATTCATTAAATAATTCAGCTTTGTCAACTTTATCAGTGATTATATATCTAGGTGTTACCAAGTTAAGTTGCATTATCATCCAACCAGTATCAATAACCGAGTTTAAATCAAAGGAAGCTGTGACCTACTCTTTAGGAATAAAAAGCAAAATATTTTCTGTGACAATATAAATGCTCTATGCAAACTTTACTATGACAACATGAAAACTGCATTAACACTTGGAAGTAAGATAATATTCATTTCTTTATGAAATGGGGATTTGCTGTCATTCCGACAGTTCTTGTGATTTTCTATTTTTAATTTTGTTTAGCATTGTGATCTTTTACGATAAGATACCCTTCACAAAACCTTAAAAATTTACACAGTTGTGTGTTGATATAACTTCTGTTAGATTTTGATGATGATCGATTAATTTGGATGGAAACAATTTCATTTCTTGGACTCTGTCAGCATTATTACCGCGTGAGAAATATAAATATTGCATCCTCTATTGCTTGATAGAGGAGAAGTTCTGTATTCAGGGGAATGACAGACCTTGTTTTCTAAGTTACCAAGTCTTCCTGTCTACTTGGTACTTCTACGTACTGTACGACAGATTAAGGTACTGTGCAACGTTTTCACACTGTAATCGTAATGTAAACTTGAAAATGGGCAACAAAAACATATATTTTGAAAGATTTAAAGCGTCCAAAGGAGTATAAATACAAAACAATGTGTTTGCATTCATATTAGATTTCGAATATTCAGCATTTTACTATCCTTGATGAGTAAGTGAGAATGTGGTAACTTGTTTAGAGTAAATAAATACAGTATTTATTTCGTTTTATAACCCCACCAAATCTTTGGAGGGACATATTCTGTTGCCCATGTCTGCCGGTTATGTTCGTTGCGAATTTCATTTCTGCTTAATAACTTTTGAAGAATTTCATGCATTGAAGCCAAATTTAGCGAGCGCCTTTACATTTGGAAAGACCTAGATTCAAGTTTTATTTTCACTGTTTTCTGGCAAGATTTTACATTGTTATAGTCCGTGTTTGACTTTGATCTTTACACTTTGGTTTCTGCTCTATAACTTTCAATGTATTTTATGGAATGAAAACCAATTTAGCGTGAGGTTTTGAATTAAGAACACATAATTCAAGTTCGATTTTCACCGTTTCCTGGCAAACATTTAATGAGTGATATCCAACGTTTGCCTTTGAACTTTGCACCTCTATTTATGTTTAATACAATTTGAAGACTTTCAGGGATTGAAACCAAAAAGAACTTGGTTAAGTTTGATTTTCACTATTGTCTGGCAAAAGTTAATAGAGTTATGGCCCTTGTTTTACTTAAAAACTTAACCCTTCCATTTTTGCTCAATAACTTTGAAGGATCCCAAGGATTCTAATCAAAATCAGTATGAGACTTTTTTTATGAAGACCTAGATCAACTTTGATTTTCAAGATTTCAGTTCAAATGTTATGAGTTATGGCCCCTTTGTGCCTTTAAACTTTCCACTTCGGTTTTCGATTAATAATTTTCGAATGATTTCATGCATTGAAGTATGGAGCTTTACTAAGTCATGTTTAATTTTCACTCTTTTCTGGCAAAATTTTACAGAGTCGTAAACTCAGTCTGACTTAAAGGTTTGCCCTTCAATTTTCACTTAGCAACTTTTGAACAACTTCGTGGATTGAAATAACATTTAATATGAAACTTATATTACTTTACGCAGACCATTGCAAAGTTTAATTTTCACCGTTAACCTGCAAAATTCTACGGAATTATTCCTCTGTTTGACTTTTGAATTTTGAAATAAGTTGACCTATTAATCACTTTTGAAGGACTTTATAGATTAAAACACAATTTGGTATGAGCTTTATATCAAAACGATCTAGATTATGTTTAATTTTAACTATTTTCTGACACAATGTTTAATAACTATCAACTCTTTTTGACTGAGAACCTTGCTTTAAAATTGCATCATATTGGTTTGAACTTTACATTATTTTTTTCCAAAACATACACCGAGAATACTCTGCAAACGATTAATAGAATCTATGCTGGGGTTTGCACCGAGACAAGGAAATCTCTGTCCAGGGTTTACATTATTTGTCTCCATTGCAAACCACAACGTAGATTAATTTTCTCACGCAATGTTTTCCTTTAAAATTTAAAAAAAACTTTATTTTTGCAATATAGTTTAGCACATTCAACACATCCAGTATTCATCAGGTATTATTATTTTCTCACCTTTTTATATAGGCCATTCGTCTTATAATGTTTTATGAAAATCAAAATAATCATCTCAGCAGAATCCAACTATATCTGCCGTTTAAACCCCCCCCACACACACACACACAAACACACAAAGCAACAATTTAATAGTTATAATTCTTATGTGTTGTAAGTGTTTCACCAAAAAGTCTCGAGTCACGTGCTATTGGTTTGTACACACACCGCGCTTTAATACGAATATTTTACGGCGGGCTGTGGCGTTACCTGTCGATCCCAATCACAAAAGTTCTACACGTGAGAAAATAACAACATAAATTAAACATTTGATGGTAATGAGGAATTAGCATATTTAATTGATGGATGTCATCTAAAAAATAACAATATAAAATAAAAAAAATTGTTGTAAGGATAAATTTAACTTACATCAGTTATAATTTGGAAAAATGATATAGTGGCCAATGATACGATACTGGGTAAACAGCTCTAACGAAGAGTAAAATGTGAAACGATTAACGATGTGTTGGATTACTCACGGATACTTAGGGATCTGTGTCATTATTATATATAACTCTTCTTTTCTTTGGAATAGGTGAAACTGTTTGTGGCATATTGGTGTTATAATTGATATTGATTGTAAAATTACCCCCGTGTATGAAAGATCCACTCAAAAAAAAAAAAACAATAATAAAAAAGTACTCAGCTGATAACCACGTGCGGAGCTTTATCCTTCGCGGAAATTGATATTTATCTGTCCTGGAAATATGAGAAGTGTTTACTATTACTAGTACAAGGACAAGCTACAGGGAAATCTGCTTGTGGAATAACTTGTGGAATTTTAGTAATTGCATGATTTTTCTTTTCTGATTGCATGTTCATGTTTGATTCAACTGGGGCGGATAGGGGTTGTTTGGTAAATTTTAAAGAAAGCAGATTTGACATTAAATAATTCTGGTTGTTACTAAGTTTGGGATAGTTGTTGAGAGAGTTAGGATTTTTGCAGACAATGATCTGTAAAGCCTGTGTGACTGGAACATTGTTTTCTATTAGTTTCTGACAAATATTTTCTCATATTTGGGTTTGTAATGCGTTTAGAAGCCAACTCCGGCAAGTTTACTTTCACAGTTATTTTTTCTTCATTAATGCATAAAGCTTTTTTTCCCAACTGGTGCCAGTAAAAACCATTGCTCATTTGGCTCAGGTGCATCCACTTGAGTTACTGGGGCAAGGTAGAATGGATGGTCAGGGTCACAAAAATCATACAGACGTTTGTTCTCATAACATTTGTAGATAGTTACAGGACACCTGTCTGGAAAGATATGGTTAGCGTACGTCCTTGATTTTTCAATTTTTGTGCTTATTAAGTCTTCCCCAATCTTCGTCTGTCTCTGGCTAAACTCTAAATAATCCATTTTCTTTTTAGATTATCTCTGTTGTCATTTTTATTTCTTCAAGTTATTCGTTTCTCTCCTCCAAAATATTTTAAATTTTTTTTTAAAGTATCGGTGTTTGTTTGATTTTAAACTAACTCCGTCAGGCACAGCAGAAGACAACAAGGGTTGCTTTCCTTGATAAAAGTAGTTCCTAGCGCATGTACACCATGACTGAGACAACAGGGCTGAAACAGCCGGTCTGAGATAAAAATAGTAAGGTTAGCAAATCAACTAGATTTCTCTGTCGAATGGGTGAGAAAACTATTGCTAATAACACATAGGAAGGTAAAAGAATACTAATAAAGCTAAGATTTTTATATTAAAGTGTCTTGTTTCACTTCTTTGGGTTACTATGTCAAGCTGGGCTATCAGGTCCTTTTTTTTGTTATCTCGCTGGGTTATCGGCTGGATTTACAACTTGTCTGACTCTGGGACTCTGATCGCTTTTTTATCGGCTGGATTTACAACTTGTCTGACTCTGGCTGTATTGATTACTTCAGAAAGCAAGTCAGGCTATTTAAACATTAACACTTTGAGATTATAACTCGTTTGTCTGACAGTCAGTGAAACAATTTAAAGAAACGTGCCTTCCTGTGACTGGTCTTTTATGATCACTGCTTAAAAGTGAAACTTAATTTAGACTGTAAAGCAAATCCCTTTGCTTTGCTAAGTTGACCGTTGATGTTTTGTTTGAGGTTTTTTTTTTAATATTATTTTTTTTACATTTATGTATTAACTCCAAAATCTATTCCCTGTAGTGATTTACGTCGATGGCATTCATACTTGGCAATTGTACAGATCAATAATTCACATGTTTCATAAGACTTGCATAGATTACAGGACAAATATTTTCCTCTGAATAACCTAAAATATAAAAATGCACTATTGCATAAATTGCTATGGAATAAAAATGGTTACCAACGGAAGTATACAAAAATGGTTACCAACGGAAGTATACAATCTACATTATAAGTTCGGGCATGTGGGGATGTTCCGTTTGACATTTGGAGAAAAATCTTAGCATAAGTTTGGGAGAAGGTGTCAAAACTGTGTTCATTGCATTTGGTTGCTATGCAATCCAACTGGTTGCTAAAGAAAGCAAAAGACCTCACCAATACGGAGATGATATTAACTCTTTCTGAAAATTAGAAAGCGTATGATGCAACAACAATCAATATTAAATCAATTTATTATAATGTATCATTTAGTGAACAGTGGAAAAGAACTGCTGTTAAGGAACTTGCATATAAGTTTCCATAACAAATAAAATACTGTTATGTTTATTGTTTGCTTTTCGTATTTTTTGTATTAAGGTCAAATTAATTCTTTTGTTGTTTTTTTAAATTTGTGTCAATATACAACAGTTTTGGTGGATACAACTTGTTTAAGTGTTTTATAAAAGGAGTAAAATTTGAGAAACTAAGCGCTTTTTAGGGAAATTTGTTTTTATTTCCTAAAGAAAATGGCCCATTATTTTTATTTATGTACTTAGCCTTTTTTGCAAAGCATGATCCTCATCTTGCACAGTGTATACAACCCTTGTGTCACGTGAGATGATCATGGGGAAAATAAGTCTCAGACAGTGGCATCATTTTTAAATATAACTTCATCGGTTATGTGAAACATCAAGATCTTACTATGGTAACGAGATATAATAAAATTTTCTACATTTGCATCAAATCTACCATTACAATATTTTGTTGGATGTTTCTCTTTTGAAGTCTATAAGTTATAATTGAGCTGATTTTGTTTTTACTGCTATTAAATACATTAGTAGGTTTACCCTAGAGCACATTATAATATGGATACAGCTACCTCTCTCTCTCTCTCTCTCTCTCTCTCTCTCTCTCTCTCTATATATATATATATATATATATGACGCCGTTTGAGGATCAGCAAAAATATGCTAAGTTTTTAATTACCATGAGAGTTTAGCGTACATACACACACACATCTTGTTTCTGTCATGTCATCTGCAGCATGATTCTTAGGTAGACTGGTAATTCATTTATAACTGAATTCATTGTCGATGCACGTGTGTTCTTTTAATTCGTGACTGTTTCCTGTCCTACTTTATACACGCTGGATGGACATTAGCCAAGGTATTTCGTGTCTCTCTTAATCTGGAACAACCAATTGTCTAGTCAAGTAATTAGCGTCCCGTTAATAATGGGGATGTCTTTTATCATTGATTCAAGATTTACCGAGTATCTTGACGATGGATCATTTGACTATGGCGTGTTTTGGTTTGACTCTTCTGTGTTAGATTTTGAAACTGTATAGCAATTTGAACATCAGCACAAAAATTAAAGAAAGTCTACTTTTAACTGATATAATTACAATTTCATTGGCTTCAACTACAAAAAAAAAATATGTGAGCACATAAAATGGTAGACCTTCAGTATCAGAACAACTAGGAAAAAGTGACTTGTTTCTATTAGATGTTCGCCACAATTCAATATTTTTATAACCGTCAGATGCGAAAGAAATGTTCGCAACCAGTACCATTACGTGGTCCAAAATAAAGTTAGATCAACACATTCCATCACATAAAAAAGTGTGCACCATACAAACGATCCTCTTTACCATGTTAAACATGTAATGCCAATAGTTTTGAGGCAAAACTGAGAAGAGAGATTTGTAACGCCAAGAAACATGATTTCAGTGCAATTTCCAGTGTAAAGTTGCCATTAGCAACGAACTTAAGTATATTTCTGCCATATGTTTTCATTCAATGTGCATTTGGTGAAACATTCACCTTTTCTTGCAATGATAATTACACCTTTTCTTGTAATGATAATTACAATCATCGCGATGAAATGTTTTTTTTTTAAACATTAAAACAATTGTAACTTTCTGGATGCCATTTATGTTAATTTTTGCTTAAAAACAAAACTAAAAGGTCATACAATCATTCCAAACCATTTATTAATTTTTATTTGATGACGAGCGATTGAATTTGGAGGGAAGATCTAATAATATGGATTTTTGTAGGGAGAATTACAAGAAAGAAATTATTTTCTTTGCATCTATTTTAAACGGTTAAAACAAAGCGAGGTAACAAACCAAATAATATATTCTCTCTTCTTTTTTTCATCAAATCAAATTTCGAAATTAACTTGCAATAAAAGTAACAAAATGACTGATTTTACCGTTCCCAAGCAATAACATACCATTAATGCAATCGAGCAGTATTACCCATTCTCACTGGAAGAAACCTCCACCCACCCACCCACCCATCCATGATGCAAAATAACAAACCGTTAGCAGTAAAGATCATATTTGTTCTCTCTTTCCTGCTATTACACTCTTCAGAAGATAAAACTAATTAGCGGCATTCAATTGCGATATTTGCTTTTATCTTTCATAAACTTAGCATTGTGTCTCAGTATATTGATGAGTGAACAAGGAAGGATAAGAATATATCGGTTGCAAAAAATGAAACTTGAAAATTAGGTTTTCTCTTTAAAATCATCAAAATTAGATTCCCATAGAAATTTGTTTGAATGTTTGTAACAACAAAATCCCAATTAAATACTGTCTGACTGTGTGTTCATGGATACCATGATGGTTTTTTGTACACAAAAGTGTAATGATGTACGCGCTATAAAGGTTTTCCAATTTATTTATTTTTATTTATTTTTGAAGGGGGGGGGATATTTCTTTGTTCTTTCTAAAATCACTAGATTGTTACATGCTGCTGATTTGGATCGAAATGTTCAAATAAATAATTAATGCGGGTAAGTAAATTTATAACTATCAATTTTATTGCAGGTTGATTTGCATGTATTCTGCATTACCACCATGCCTATTCTGAGGGAGCAAAAAACATTTCTTGATTCGAGGTTTGGTTCATTACCAAGGAATGGTAAGAGATAAAATGTGCAAGCAATTATAGCCTGCTTTCGATCAGTTATGAATCGTACCTTTCTATTTCCAAAAATATTTTACATGGCACAATTACACTCTAGCTGAGAATTATTTAACCCTTTCATACCTTACAATTTCAAACCAGTACTTTTTCATTCTTTTTTTTTTTAATTTGGAAAAATAGAGTCGTCATGGGAAGAGCGTAATGTTAAATCCATCTAGAAGACGGAGGAGCCTAATACACATAATAAGCTGTGGGTTGTGACTCGGGCTCTCGCGGATTTAAAAAAAAATCAGTACAGATATACTGTACATACTGTATAAACCATGCAAGATACCTAACGTTATAACGGCTGCAATTAAAAGAAAGGGAGACGAAACCACAGTGACAAAATTCCATGAGTCATAAAACTGTCATGTAACTAGACTGTAGATTTTTTTTATCCTTTTCTTCCACAATAATGCAGAGTTAATAAAAGTGACTTTATAATTTTTTAAAGTTCATATTTAAGTAGCATTTAAAATGTATGTCCTTTGACTACATTTATTATTACAGGTAAAGTAAAAATAAAATTTTAAATAATGGCTGATATTTTTTAATCAAAATTTTAAAATAAGAAATTTAACTAAATTTTAAATTAACAAATTATTTTAATAATAATAATAATAATAATAATTTTTATAGTTTTCTTATTTTTGAAATTATTTTTTGATTTTTTTAATGATGATGATGATGATGATCATGATAATGCTAATCAAATTTCTGGCATGTTAAATACCATCCAAATACCAATTAAACAAATTTTCAGCGTAAAGACACTTTTATTTAGACTGCATTATTGTGGAATAAGAATACAAATATCTATACTCAACAAACAGAACTTTTTTTTCTTCAGATAATTTCTTGTCTCTCTTGATTTTAATTGTAGCTGTTATAGCGGTATGTATATTTCAAGGTATACACAATATATATATATATATATATATATATATATATATATATATATATATATATATATATATATATATATATATATATATATATCATATACATTAGGCTGCTCCGTCTACTAAAAAAACACGGATTTAACATTGCACTCGCCGTCGACGACTATTTTTCCAAATTGCAAAAATCTGCAAGGACGGAGCAAGGTATCGCTTTAAAATTGAAAGACATGAAATGATTAAATAATTCTCAGCTAGATTGTAATGTTTTCATGTAAATCCTTTAGGACAATGAAGGTCGAGTTCGATTCATAATGGATTGGAAGCTGACTATAGAGGGAACAGAGTGTTCTTTACTACTCGTACAAATTTAGTTGCTATTATAGAAGGAGGAAGTTGGTTTTATTCAACCTCGTCCTCTTTGATTATGTATGTTTGAGTGTGATAGATATGATATAAAACTTTTATACTGAGAAGACGAGAAAACGTTGTCACGTGTATTCTCCCTGGTGGTTGAAGGTTTCCAACCTTTTTCAGTTTGAGTGGGGAACTTCTGACTATCCTAGGGACACGGGGTGCTGTCTTTGTGGTTTCTATGGACCTTACCTTCGCCAGTTGACTAGCGTCCATCTCAAGTAACATATCAAGATTATAGTCAATTCTGAGATTGGACTGCACTTGTCTTATTTCAGAATAGTTATTTTGAACTATGTTTTCACACCGCACAATCTGCTCTTCTACTTTATGCAATATTACGAAGCACTCATAACTGTCTCCATATTTACACACTTCTTCATAAGACTTGAGAGAATTGAGCAATGAAACTTTCAAGGATCTATAATGCATGCTCTTCTCCTGTAACTTCAGCGACTCTCTCTCCAAAAACTCTTCTCTTTCCTTGATGATTCGACTTTTTGTGTTTTGCAACAAACAGATCAAGCTGTCTATTGTATTGACCATGCTTTTAGTTTCACTTTCAATCTTTGAAATAGCGCTCTTGTTCATTTGTGTGAGGTTGTCCAAATAATCAGTGAGTTTATTTATGTTTTCAGTCAGATGCTCCGCTTTCTTAGGTTTCAATAACACACTGCTATGTTTCTTCAATGCTAACGTTTCCTTGCAAGTTCCAAGATGATCTAATAAACAATCAGAACAGCGTGTTTCTTCATGAGACCTACAGAAATATTCTAAGTCTTTATGTATATGACGTGAACATTTTACTCCCATACATATTCCGATTGCCATGTCAGATCGGCAGCTAGAATCACTTATAATAATGAAGGAATGATTTAGTTTTACGTTGTTATGAATACGGACACAATTTCTACAAAGCGCCTCTCTGCAGTTGGTACAAAAACTATCAGCAGATTCCTGTTTTCCTCCCTTCATACAGGATTCACACAGTTGATTTACCTTATCTTTATTATCAGGTAACATCGACATCAGAATTCGATCATAAGGAAAATGCACTTCCCAGTTGTCTATGGGCGTACCCGATGAGGGTAGCAAAGTCTCCTTCTCACATGTGGGAAAATTTAACTTAGATGCTTCTCCGACCTTTTTCAAGGAATTCCTGATATGATCTCCCAGGCACCTCTCACAGTAAGTATGAAGACAGGGCAGTGACCTCGGTGTGGCTAAATTGTCCAGACAAATTGGACATAGTATGTCATTCGAATTTGTTGCCTTCCTCATTTTCAAATATTTGAATGCTTGTATGCGTGTCTTTTCGTGAATCGTTACTGTTTGCTGACCTAATTTATACCTCTATATATATAGTAATACTGGATGTACATTGCCCAGGGAGTGTGTATCTCTCCTGGTTAAAACCAGCTGGTGACGTAGTATAGTACTGATAAACGTCCAATTAGCAATCAGGATAGTATTGATTTGCCGTTCTGGGCTATGTTAATAACTGGTCACGAGACGACGGCGTGAATTGTTACCCTATTTTTTATGTGTTTTACGTATTAGTTTGAAACCGCATAAGAATCTTAAAATAAATAATGAATTAAAATGAGTTTTTATTTAAATGTTATGGTTAAAATCTTCTTTTGACGCGAAAACATAAAAGGTAGATGTTTTTATATTGAGAATAAAACCTGTCTGTTGTACAGGGTTAGAGAGGATGGTTTGGTACATGGGAAGAATACATGTATATTCATTGAACGCGAAAAGAATGATCTAAGTTATGGTTTCAGTGATTGAATATCGTGCGACGCTGGGAAAGACCAGATTGTTTTCTCAGTTTGGACAAAATGCTCAGCACATACTGCGCAGCGTTTCCCAAGTTCATACTTCACTGAATTTAAAAAATAAAATAAACTGGTCAATCATTATAGTTACATTTTAAAAATGAGAGGATAATGGAAGTTATGCCAAAAATGTATTAAAGCTATCCAATATAAATATTTTTTGTTTTTATTTACAGTGCATGAACACACTCAAAATAAGGATCAATATCTGTAATTTGCATACAGCCAATCAGAAAACGGCTAGCAGTTTCCCGGCAACCTAACAAAAACTCTTGCAGTTTCCGGCAACCTGACACAAACTGACCCCTTGTCAGCAAAGTCATGATACTACAGTTCTATCTGACAATATAGTCAACTGAAGCAAATTGAAATCCATAGTGAATAAATAGGCAACTGAATAAACTGCAAAATCATTTCCTGTGTATTTAATACGTGTGCCCAAATATTCCTGTGTATTTAATACGCGTGCCCAAATATTCCTGTGTATTTAATACGTGTGCCCAAATATTCCTGTGTTGAAATCTGGGAGGAGCTCCCACCATAGTAGCCTACAGCTTGAACCCTAAACGACGTGGGATATTTTTGTTCTTAATGTTTCAGTATTTTTTATCTTTATTAAAAAGTAATATATAGATCTACTTAATATGAAGATTTTTCACAGAGCGAGAGAGAGAGAGAGAAAGAGAGAGAAGCCATTGCGCATCGATCTCATCAAATCATGAAGTGATAAATATACTCAGTATGAAATCACCACTATGGGTTGATTAAAAGTGATAATAAGCCACTGTAAAAAGCAGAGAAGGGGAGTGCTGTTGATTACTGTCAATAACGAATGTGTTCTTTCAAGAAGAAAAGCAAAAAGAAAAAATCAATACACGTGCTACCTGCTGAAATGGCAAATCAAGTAATGGCATAATATGCGTACCGACTAATTAAATGTACATCTGATTAACAGCATCAATGAAAATGTGTGAGTGGGATGGAGGGGTGCATATATATATATATATATATATATATATATATATATATATATATATATATATATATATATATATATATATATATATATATAGATAGAGAGAGAGGAGTTACTTTTTAAGAATATTACCGGGCTAGACTTCCAGATTTTGATCAATCCAATTAAGGTGTTAATTCTTGATTTTATCGGGTTTAAAGACCCTGACATTTTCAGAAAACACGTTGAACAATTTTCTTAGAATCTCAATACGTGTTTCAGCTAATGTTATCGCCCAAGTTTTCGACGACCACAAGGATAGCTTTCACTTTTTAAGCCGGGGAGTCAGCTAATGTACTTATACTTAAAATCAACAAAAACTTTATCCGAGTTGGAATTGCAACTGAATATAATATGTACGTTTATAAAATTTCCTTCAGGTCACAATTTCATACAAAACATGAAAATGCGACTTGTCTCTACGCCAAGCGAAGTCCACCTATCTGGTCTCATGTGAATTATACACTGAGCATGACCGTGCTAGATGTTTAAAACTTTAAAATGTAAGAGAAGAATATGGAATATCATCTCTCTCTCTGTCTCTCTCATTATAATATGTTTTAACGGTCGAACCTTCAGATTTAACATTTTCAGAGCTCTTCATGTCGAATGAATTACTGTAACGAACAACATTTTTTATTTTTGTACATCGCAAGACTTAAGTACATAGAAGCTATTACACTGCCTTCGTTGTCGATGTTTAAACAAACATTGCGTCATTTCAACTTGCAGTTTATTTTATGTACACGCTCATAGAGTACAAACTACAAATGTTGCGTGGTTATCAAATGCTATACGTACAACTTTAAACAGAAACCCAAAAAAGGTAATCGTCAAGAGCTGGAAAGTAGAGGATGGACACATATACACAATCTTTATATTAAATATAAATAATAATCTGTCTCTTATTTTAAATGCCTGAAAAACAAATTTAGGTAGCGAACGTGCTGTTTTCTTATTTCTAGAAGTTAACAATTGAATGTACTTATGCATGGATAGTTTATTCCAGAGTACTTTTGAATTAGGTTTGCACGTAAATTAGTATATACTGGACACACTAAAATAACATGATATTCATCTTCAATATCATGGTTGTCACTTACCACACAATATTTTTCTCTTCTATTGATTCTGTTGCTTTCATATCTCTCAATTTCAATTCTCAGATTATGAGAAGTCACTCGGAATTTTGTCAAAGCTGATCTATGTTTATGGTTACACAAGAATTTAAAATAATCTGCGAGGCCGAAGTCAGTTTGGATATGTTTCTATAGAAGCATTATGTCTGAATTTTGTAATTTATTATTCCCGTCTGATAGGAAAGCATCTGTAACCCTTATTTTAAATATTGGAATAAACTTGGAGTAATTTACAAATTCGGTAAACATCCAAACTTCACCAAATCTGTTTACAATATCTCTTACGAGTGTAACCTAATTAAATCTATTACTTGATTAATTTTCAATATATAACTACCTATATGCAGTACTAAGTACAATATTTGCAGAATTTTGTATTCTGAACCGAAACTTAACTAACTTAAACAACCTTAAGTATTTAAGTGGGATTCTTCCAAGTTCACTGTATACACTGACGTCAGAAATATATATTTTTTACATTTAATGGATATTTTTAAAACCTTCGTTGTGCACGTTCAACAGCGTCAGCCTGGTGTAATCCACATACCCATGTCACCCTGGTAAAAACCTCATACCTCGATCATCCTGGTGTAAACCCCATATCTCTGATGCGTAATTAAAAACTGGAACAACATATATACATGCATATATATATATATATATATATATATATATATATATATATATATATATATATATATATATATATATATATATATATAAAGTTTCAAACATTCATTATGATTTAAGTTAAAAAAAATCTTCAAATTGCAACTAAGCAAATTCATCGCCTTCAAAGCTTTATCAGCCAATGTTTTTTGCGTTTTAGAGAATTTTCCATTGCTCGAGAAAACAAGACTGAAGTAATTCACATTTCAAATACATCAATATTATTTCCGGCTATATTCCATACTTCCTCTTGTCTTAATAGACAACCTTTTCTAAAGACCATAACATTAGTTTTATCAAAATTAATATTTAGATTCCATTTATTACTGCAATCGTGCAAATTATCCATTAGTTTTTGTGAACCCGCTGTGTTTTGGAAATTAAACTAAATTGTCAGCAAACAGTGGAAAAAATAAAGGTAACTCGTCGAACTCTATACAGATATCTCCCGTAGATTGTAATGATGTTTCTAGATCTTCAACACATAACAAAAATAGTATCGGTGATAAAACTCATAACAAAAATAGTATCGGTGATAAAACTTCACCTCGTATCAAACCTACTCCATACTCAAAAAAGGCAATACGAATACCCCAATGTGAAACACATGATTTAACTAAACTGTACATAGAACGAAGAACATTTAACATTTTGACATTTACATCTTTCTAAAAACCGTCAACCACAAACCACTTCTGCAAACACTATCAAATGCCTTTTCAAAATTAACAAAAACTGCGTAATATTTTTTGCCTTTACTTAAATATTTATTAATCAAACAATGTAAATACCATAAGTAGTTCCCGTTCCTTTCTTAAAACCAATTGTGCATCCAATAGTTTGTTATTTTCGTCCACCCAATTCAACAATCTTTCATTTAAAATATTGGTAAATCATTTTGAAAGCAACTTAGTACAGTAATGCCTCTATAATTTCTTGTATAACAATCATCACCAGACTTAAATATGGGTACACCTTCCCCCCATTGCGTAAGAAAATAACCACTATCAAATATTGCATAAAATATTTTACATATATAGGGTCTAAGTATGTCTACTCCGTTTCAGAATACTCATTCAAACGAAAATTATTGCCATATTGTTTCGTAGTTTTGGGAGTTCTTAAGGCTTTTGTAATTTCATATTCTGTTATTTGTTTATCTAGTTTTCCAAAGATTGTTCCTTGATCCAGTAAATCATTTTCATATATATATATATCTCGCATAATATCATTCGTTTCCTCATTTTAAAATAGTTTGTTTTGATTGTGCAAAGTACTAAATTATTGGAAAAAATTTTCAGGCGAAATATTTTCAGCAGAAGTCAAATTTTTGTTTTTCTTAAAGAAATTCCAGAATTTCCTGGGATTAGAACTTTTCATATTAGATAACCCATGAGATAATTTCTTTATATAACGGAATTATGCCTTTCTTACATATTTCTTATAAATATTCTTGTTTTCAAACATAAGTAACATATCCCTTTCTCTCAAAGTTTTCCGATGGATTGATAATTGATCCAGATAACACTTATAACTACCTGTACATTCACTGCTAAATTATACTTTATTTGATTTGGCGCTATAATTGGTAAAGTAAACGCTATCAACATTTTCACTGCATGACTTCTCAAAGTAAGGTTTTCCAAGGCCATTTGCGATATCTGTAAACTCTCTCACAACTATATATATATATATATATATATATATATATATATATATATATATATATATATATATATATATATATATATATCTACTACCAGGGTCATTAACTGAAATATTTGCTATGCAATTGTCAAAAGGGGCCTAGTTACTTTCTGAATTTTGAAGAAATGCAGCAGCAAGTTGCGGATCCCTTTTGTAGTTCATTTTCAAATATTCAGCATTCATGTAGTGAGAAATAAAAGCGCTCCATTTAAAGCAAACTCTAATGGTGAATGATCAGAATGAGTTGTAATATCGTGGACATAAAAATCGGAAAGTAATGAAGCAGTACCATCAAAAGTAAAATATAGTCTGTTACGATAGATTTTTCAAGTTATTTTTATAACTCAAAATTTTATAATTCAAATTTTATAATTCTTTAATCGCAAGGAGTGACACCTCCGCAAGGGAGGCCGCACAGAAATCTTGCTGGACGAACATCCCCTTATCACCAGCAGAAATGACAAACTTTTTATACCAAATGCTGTCCAAAGAAAAACTCTCACAATAAGTGGTGATGGTCAAAATCATTCATAACAAGTGCTGATCGTGAGCATTTCTTCTATAATAAGATGGACATCTAAAATTCCTTTCCTAATAATTGGCGATGATGCAAAAGTTTACATAATAAGTCTATAATACTACGTCCATGAGAGCTGGTGTATGTAAATTTATCAATCTCGCGATCGATAAAGCGTCTACCATTACCTATTCTCAATCCAGTTGCTTTACACAAATCAAGCAAACAACTACCAGATACATTTGAACATTTGTTAATCTAAACTCTCATGTTATCATTATCAATATCAAAGTCAATATAGTTTTCTAAATGAACAGAGTCATCATTTACAATGAAGTCAGGTTTTTAAGCAGTTCAGGCATTTAAATTGCCAGTAAGTATGATATCACAGCCTTCGGATTCGTACTTATTTAAATCACTCTGTATTTCATCAAAACTATTTGTTGTTAGCAAGTTATATGTTGCTGAGCGCTCAGGTGGCAAACAAATAAAATAAATACGGATATCTTTCTGAAGATTTCAAGCAACTTTATCTAATTTGTACCAAGTATAGGCCTAAATATCTCCTTTTGAATGTATTATCTTGATACTTTTTTCAGTTTTTCTTTATAATAAACTGCAAGTTCGCCACTATTACATCTGTTTTATTATGAATTAACTTCCTATAATATTGAATATGTCTATACCCTGCTCAATTTAACTTAGAATGTTTCGTAGACCGTGTTTCTGATCAGCAAATTATATCATATTTTGTTACAAAAATCAGAAAAGTCCTTTGATTCTTTCTTTTCAGTGGTAAGTCCACAAACGTGTCATATCACAGATGCAATCCATCCCCTTGTCGTACCTAAGAGTTCATCTGTCTGTCTGTCTTCGTAGTCCTTACATTTGTAGTGGTGAGTGATAATGCCCAAATCTGTGATTCTTCGGGAAACCATTGCACGTTTTGCTATGATAGCTGTTGTGTGGATGGTTGCTGGTAAGAGGACGCCTTGGATTCAGGGGCGTACTAAGGGTAAATGGCGCCCGGGGCGACGATGATGGGCCAAAGGGCTAGAATACGAGGCCCGAATTTTTATCAGCTGTTTTGGCGCCCCAAGACCTCTGGCGCCCGGGGTAACCGCCCCGGCCGCCCCCTCCCCCCCCCCACGTTATTACAGCTTGGGTGGAAGGACAATCTCGCCATCTATATACAAATTCTTTCCTATCCAAAAGGCCATTCTGTTCTCCAGTTTTGCCATCACAAGGTCGTTTGTCAAGGTCTTTCTTGCTTGATACACTTCAAACGGTAATTATGCTGACACTCCGTTAGGACTGTCTCTCAATTTCTCTTTTCCTGCCGCTAACACTCGCTCTCTATTAGGGTAATAGTTAAATTTGGCTACAACGGCACGATTTGTGCCCCTATCTGCCTTCCCAAACGATTAGCACGGTTTATTTGTATATCAGGCGCATTGTGAATTGCCAGCTTATTTTCGATGAAATCATGCACAGTTATTAGGGTCTTCATGTGGAGTCTCAGTTAAACCAAAAAGCAATAACTTGTCCCTCATAGATTTGATAGTAAGATCGTCAATATCCTCTCGAATACCTGCATGTACTTTGCAGCGTTCCATAATGGGACCTCTTGTGTTGACAACATCACTCCTTACATTGAAAAGATTCTGTTCTAGTTCCCCACTTCTGTAGATAACTGCATTGACCTGGCGGTCTTGATGACACACTTTGGACGATATAGCGGTCAATATCTCTTGAATATTGTCTATCTGTGCAATTTTGAGATAACGTATCTTAGCTTGTTGTTGATATCTGACAACGGAACTTGAATATTGTGCATATTTTGTTGTGAGTATACAGATGGGGGAGAAATGTACTGTGGATATAAAACACGATGAGCATTATCGATAACATTTGAGGTGAAACGGATTAGAGATAAAGGTCGTGACTGCACGGGATCCATGCTCACTGAGTTCTCAAAATGTGTATTAAATGTTCTAATTTTTTTTTTTTTTTGTTTTTTTGTTTTTTGCGTCGTGTTAATGCCATTCAGTTGCTCAGATAACAAGAATACAATTACCAGTTCACTGTTAATCCAAATTGAATAAAAAAAAACAATGTAAAATTATGTAAACGATCTGAGGTCTGAAGATATCACGACATTTCCGAGCTTGTGTCAATCTCCTTCCTTTGGTGCCTTATATTAATATGGCTTCAATCGCGTTATTTATATAGTTATTATTTATTCATGGGTATAATAATACGCGCAATTGAACGACCTTTCCGACGGTGTGTTCGGATTAAAAATATCTCTATATTTAGTGATAATATTATCCGAAATTTCGGCGCGATTTTGGTCAGCATTGTGAAGTCGAACGTCGGGTTTAGTCAGATTGATCCCACCAGCGCATTTAAATAGCTACCATTCGTTAATTGATATTAATATATGCGCAATTGAAAGAGTTACACGGGGATGGCGATTTTGGTCAGCTTTTTGAAGCCGAATGTCGGGTATAGTCAGATAGACCCCACCAATGTATTTGAATATATACCGTGTGTTAGTTGGTATCATTATACGCTCAATAAAAGACCTTCGCGTGGGTGGGTTCCGATATTAAATCTAAATATATTTAGTGACAATATTGTCAAAAAAGCAATGAAAGAATTGCTGCGCTATGTTAATATCGGAAATGTCGGGATATCCCGACATTTCCGAGATAATGTGAAGCTGCTTCCTTTCGTGCATTATAGCAATATGGTATAGTCACATAGATCCCACAAGCGTATTTAAATAGATACCATGTGTTAGTTGATTTTAATATACGCGCAATTGAAAGACCTTCACGAGGGTTTGTTAGTCTGGTATTGCTATACAACCGGCATCGTTCGAGAGAGCGGCCAGGCAAGCCAATAGAACCTTGGAGACGAATGTCTACAATATGCAAGACGAATACGACATACATCGGACACGGGTTAGTCTGGTATTGCAGCACCACCGGCATTACGGGTAGCTCAGTTTTTCTAGACCGAAGTCATTCAGAAAGGTGCCATCATGAAAGCAGCAACGAGACCGGCAGAGACATGGGTTAGTCTGGTATTGCAGTACCACCGACATTACGGGTAGCATTACGGCCGCAAAGATTTCATTGTCTGTCGACGAGGAAGAGCAGATGAAGGAATATGTAAATTTCGCTAGACCCAAGTCATTTAGGAATGGATTCTTCGTCGCCTCGAATGGAAACAAAGTCAAAGATGCGTCAAAGATGCTGTCGTCTTTCCAGAGATCGGAATCACTTTTTCGGGCATTGGAAAATATTTCAAAAAAGGTGTAATCATGAAAAATGAAGCACCACCGTAGACCGGCAGAGACGATATAGAGATTGAGAAACAATATCATCGTATATGTTAATTATTCGTTTTGAGCAATTTTATATTGTTCTATGTTGGGCTTTTCACACTTTACCATTAATTTATATAGACATTGAGAAACAAAATTGGAAGGCGAACAAATCAGTCAGACATAATATAATATCATCGTATATTTCAATTATTCGTTGTGAGCACTTTTATAGAGTTATATGTTGGGCTTTTCAAATTTTACCATATATTTATATAGATATATAGAGATATAAATAAAGATACATATAAATATATATTGTATGTTCTTGTTTTGGGCTTTTTATTATCCCCTTTTAGTAATTTGCTGCCTCGTTAGCCTACCACGGTTTGGTAGTTTCTCCTCTCCGGGAACGTAGACCCCAGGCAGCTTGGGAGAGGATAAAACAATACATACAACATCAAATGGGGCTTAGAATTCTCCATATAGCACTACTATTCTTTATGTCTACCAGCCCCCGACAATCGGTATTGCACCATGTCGTGGGAACCCGACATATGGTATAGCACGGATGTATATGCTCACCCGACATCAGCTTATAATTGATGTATATGCTCCCCCGACATACCTCGGAGCGGTTAAACTATCCAGATAAAGTGGACATAGTATGTCATTTGGATTTGTTGCCTTCTTCATCTTGAAGTACATGTGTTTCATCGTGAATCGCTACTGTTTGCTGACTTTACTCACACAGTAATAAATACATTAATATTGAATTAATATGCCCAGGAAGTGCATATCTCTCCTGATTTTAACCAGTTGGTGAGATGGTCTAGTCCTGATAAACGTCCTACTTGCAATCAGGATAGTATATTGATTTGCCGTACTGGGCTATGTTGCTAATATGTCACTCGATAACGGCGTCATTTTTTGCCCTTTTTATGTTTTTACGTTTTAGTTTGAAACCGCATAGCAATCTTAAAATAAACAGTGAATTGAAAGGAGACTTTGTTTAAATGTTATGATAAAAATCTTCTTTGACAAGGAAACAAGGTAGCTGTATTTATATTAAAAACAAAACCTGTCTCTTTTCCAGAGTTATAGAGGTGGGTTAGTGCGTGAAAAGAATACAAGTCTATTCATTGAATATTAAAACAACGATCTGATTTGTGGGTTAAATATCGTTGAAGACATCCAGTGTGTTAGGTTTCCGTACCGCAGAAGCATCCAGATTTGTGTTCTTGGCTTGTTTTCAGTGAGTCAAGAGCTTTTCCAGGTATGCTTGGTAAGGGTAAGTATCCATGCTGCTGCTGACTAGTTTGTTATTCAAGTATACGTCCACTTCGTTGAACAAAAAAATGCATGAAATTGGTGACGGGAGCTACTCTGGCATCTTCCCCTTGTTTGTTGTTGTCCACTTTAAGAACTTTGACTTTCAGGTACAAGTAAATGTTATTTAGATCGGTGTAATCTTCGGTTTCTCCTTTGATTTCAAGTTTGATACGGGCCGAGGTAGTCAAAGACGACACAGGGTGAAATTCTACTCATTTGGTTTCTTGCATCGTCATCATCGCCGGTGGCATGGCAAACAGATCTAGTTCTGACTTAGAACATTCGCAAGAATCTCTGTGCATCATTTTGTTTTCCTTTTGTTTCAGTTAGTAATAAAAAAAACACCCAGTTCTCTGCACGTACCTGTTCTTCTTCTTTTCTTCTTCTGTTTCTGAACGTATTTATGAAATCAGAAGGGGTTCCGACGTCTCCTTCTGCTTCGTCCTTACTGTGGCGTAGAGGAAGAAGGAATGCCTTGGCTAGAAGTGTGAAGCGAATTTATAGAGGTGTCTCGGCGACCCAAAATGTCTTTTCGAGTTTGGAGGAAATACAATTTTTCCTGTTCTCATGAATTCTTCTTTTGGACGTTTTTGTTAATGATGACTTTTCGAAGAAATTCTTTTCCTTGAGTCAAATCTGCATCTTTTAACACATGCAATCCTCGAGTTACGAAAAGCTGATTTTAACATATCTCCTAAAACATGTCCTCGTTGTCCAGCGAATCTTTGATATACAGGATACATCTTATTTTTGCAATTCACTACAGAATCGTTTCCGAAAATATAGTTTCACCGTGACTTTTCTTTTGGATAATAGAATATTTTGTCCAAGGTCTCCTTTTATACTAATATTGACACTGTCAAAATACGATTTACTGACAGGAAGATAACGAGGATGTACAAATTCTCGGTGAACGTGATACGTGTTTCCACCTTCCTCGTAAAAAGCGATGGCACAATTCACTTTGCAAGAAATGACTCTTAGTAACGAACTGGCTGTTTCCCACCACATTGTACTCGACCACATTGGAGTACACAAACAATAAATTTAGTCCTTCGTTCAATTTGACAGGGTAGCAAAAATACTTGTAAAATCGATCTTTGATAGGAGCGAGAGCAGTGTATCCACCCAGAATAGAAAACAAACCGGGATAAAACAAAAATAATGAATATTATTCTGCCGTCAGAAAATTGCACTTTAAGACGATGAGCAATTTTATGGTACTCAATTAATACACTTTTGCGAGCTTTCTCCAGGGCTTTGCCAAAAGTGATCGTTGAAAATAGCTGCAGTCGTTTCGACCAGATGTTGAGCATTAAAATAAAAGCATACAGGAATTCTGATGGTATAGGTTGTCAATTGAGGATTGTCTGGTGATTGTTTGGATTCGTAAATGAGAGGATCGTTTTTGTTCAACTGTTCTTGAATTTGTTCGTTCAGGATATCGAAGATGAAAGTGGTTTGACCTTCGTTGATATTGATGGCTTGCGTAGGATGAATGATTTGTTCCAAAGCTACTTCCGAATGTGCTTCGTGATCCAATTGTATTGACTGAGGTAATTGGGCTGTGAAGCAACATAAGGTATTTTGGCAAACATATTCTGGTTTCTGAGGAGTCACTCATGGTCAAAGGAGAATGATTTTTCAAATGTTCCAAAGGGGTTCTTGCTGTTGTGATTGGAAGAGTTGTTGTGGTCACTGCAGTTGGCAGCAAGGCTACTGTTGTTGCAATTGTTGTTGTTACTTTCAGCAGTATATTTCAAGGAACAACTGGGAAGAAGATAACCAATACAACTGCTGAGTAAAATTGTTCACAATTGTCTATCTCCTTGTTGCACACTCCAATTTGCAATCGCTGCTCCGATGACAAAATACACCACAATGATTTGACAGAAATAGATGATTTGATTTTTAGAGACAATTTCTCCACACAACACATACAGAGGTTGTTTTTGTAGTTCTTGAAGAGAGGAACTCTGAGAAGGAGATGCTGCTGTGTTTAACGTCAAGGTAGTAACTTCTTTTATAGTCGATGTCTTGTGAAGCGGCAATCCAAGAATCAAAACTAGGTGCATAACAATGGTATTGCGAATTCTGAGATTACAATGAAAGACACAAGACAGTTTATAAATTGGATTCACGTTTCTTGTTCTTTACAAAGTGTAAAACATCCACAAAAACATATATTTGCATTTCAAAGTCAGTGTACAAAAATGAAAACACGCAAACACATAAGACATAAATGACTCCGTACATCAATGTGGCATAAATTAAAAAAGCTGCATATAAACAAGTAAGTGTACAACAGTTTCGATCTATTTGTGTCACATTAATCTACATACACGCTCTGGTGTTCTTCTAGTCTCTGTGGAATTCATTATCTCAATTTCTCCGGAAATGTCATTTCTTCCTTCCTTTCAACCTGTACACAACCAATACTACCACATTCGTGGATTGTAGTATTTCTTCATCTGTGTTGGGTTCTTCTTCGACCACTGTTTCTAAAACTGTTTCTAATTCTATTTTTACTTCTCGCTTTTTTTCTGTTGCTGCTTTTAAGTTAACTTCTATTCTTGGATCAGAAACACACGATGTCTTTGGCAACGCATGGGATCAGAATTTGTCACCAGAAACTAGGCCAAGCCTCGCTCCTGCCTACAACATTGTGAACCTCAGATGGAATTTCACTATCCCGTACTAGTGCATATACTAGTACTAGATTATATGAATATAGCCCATGGAAAAACTTGGCTAACTCTTCTCGGTGGAGCAGAAATAAATGCATCTGATGACTGCGGGAGAGAGTGCCATACAAAACGTTTACTCGGATACGGGAGACAATGCTGTCGTTTTTGGCATCGTAAAATTTATTAATAAGCAACATTTTTACACCTCTATTTGTCTGTGAAAAAATCGGTTGTAAATATATTATCTTGTTCTATTCTGAGTGTGTTTCCAGATAAGATCTCTGATATTGATCAAATTATGTATGTACTTATGCATATGACGTATGCTGACGACATTGTAATCAATTTGGTACAGTCTATATGCATGTTGATTATACACATTGTTCTACACCAGCATATTGTGTACGGTCGTTATTTTTATCTGATCATATACTAGGTACTTAAATTGTATACATGCTACCCACTCAACATGTTTCTGGAAGAAAACAAAATCTGCAATCAAACTTTTCCCATTTGAATACCCCTGACGTTAAAAGTTCACAGGTGTCAACCGAGATAAAAACAGTTTGACCATGAAAAATATGCAATAACCTCCTTCCCTTGAATGATATCTGCTTGTAGTCTCCGAAACAAAGAATTACACAATAAAAATTCTAAATAATTCAGCGCTTGATCTTCTTTAGTCTTTACAAGCTGTGATACTGTTCTGAATACATGTTTCGAAAATGTGTCTGATAAATTAGTAATTTTATTTGTCTGTAAATATTCAAATGTTGTTGTTCGTCCTTCGAGTTCGACTGGGAATGGTTCAGATGACTCCCCGTCGTCCACGACACGAGCGAGCATGCCATCATGGAATTGCCGAACCATCACGATGACTTTCTTTGGGTAACCAAATTTTCCAATAATCTTCCAAAGGCCCCCACGACTGACTGTGTCAAAGGTTTTTTTTATCAGGTCGACGAATGTCGTGTACAGGTTGGAGTTCTGTTCTTGGCATTTCTCTTGGAGTTGACGAGCTGCAAACACCATGTATGTGGTCCCTCGTCCTTTACTGTGAAGCCACACTGACTCTCACGCAGGAGCCCTTGATCGATGTGATTCACAAAGCGATTTAGTAGAATTCATGCGATGATTTTTCCGGCTATTGACAGCAAGGAGATGTCCCGATGGTTGTCGCAGGATTGTCTGTTGCCTTTCCGCTTGTACAAGTGGACGCTGGATGCATCCTTGTACTCCTGGAGTATAGTTCCTTGAGTCCACATTGACTGGAAGAGTTTAGTCAGTTTCTGTGCCATACGCGAGCCTCCGGCCTTTGTCGACTTCTGCTGGTATAGCATCTACTCCAGGTGCTTTGCCATTCGACAACACTTCAATTGATTTCTTAGTTTCAGTCGGCACTGTAGGATCCGGATCAACTAGTGATATATTGATTTCCTCTTGGGGTAGTCGAGCAATTGCTTCCCCATCGATAGATGACTATTGATTGAGGCGGTTGTTCAAGTATTCTGCCCATCTTTGAAGTATATTTTCTTTGTCAGTAAGCAGTGTGGTATTGGATATGTTCCTGATGACTGTGGCCCGTAGATTGTCTTTGAAGCATCATACAAGTTCTTCATATCATTACTGTTTCCGTAGGACTGAATCTCATCTGCCTTATTGCTCATGAGTCTTGCAAATCTCTGAGTTTGGATTGGGCATTCCTCTTGATGTTGTTGAAGGCTGCCTTCTTAGATGATGAAGTAATCTCTTCTAAAGAGGCATTCTGTGGCCGATATTTCTCATTCAGAAGTCTTTGTACGGCAGCATCATTGCCATCAAACCAATCTAGATGTTTACGTGTGATGAGACTGAGGGTTTTGGATGCAGTTGCGTACTCAGAATGGGGCCTTGGGGAGGGGGATTGATCTATATATTCTACCAATGGTCATTTTTAAAATTACATATCCTGTATGTACTAACCAAGAAGACAAAAATATGTAAAACTTAAAATACGTTTGAAACAAATAAGGCTCCTTACTCATATCCAAAAGAGACGGAGACGGGGGGGGGGGGGGGGAGGAGGCTTACAAATATGTTATAAAACGATCATGCTTTCAGTCTTCTTCCTTTCTCTACCTTTCTTTCCTTTATTGAGCTTCTTTTAACTCTTTGAGAGAATGAATGTATTACATATATCTTAGGCCAATACAATTTAAATAGTTTTTCATTACAATTTAAAATATTCTTACACTTTTTCGGGGCATTTATAAATCGGAACTGTTATAGCTCTCATAATTTTAAGCATTTTTCATATCCAGGCAAATCCCATACAAATTTAGGTCAAGACATACATTCACGGTGTCTACAGCATAACAGAGGAGAAAGAAGAAGGATAATAAATAGAAAACGAGGTTTTGGAATGGCTGAGCATAAGAACAGTCTAAAGGTTACATTAAAGGAGGAAATGTAAACAGTGTATCGGTGATCATCACTGAATCTGACAATGCAATTGAAATTTTGTCGACAATATTTGGCGCCAGACGGTGCAGACTATTCATGTAACTTCAGGTAACTCTTATTCTTGCTTTTAACCCTGACACTGAACAACAAACGCGGGAGTGTGGAGGTGGTGGGTGGGTACAAAATCTTGTAGCTAACTCAGTTTTTCCTCGCTTCATACAGGGTTTACAGGGTGTGTCAAATTTAGTTTTGTCTTAATGTAGAAACTACTACATAATGCGATCGTAGGGGTAATGCTACACCCAATTATCTACATGACGATCAAATAACGGAGCTAAAGTCTCCGTCACGCATGTGGGGCACTTGAAGCCCATTTTCAAGTCATCCTTTTTTGCCGGATCTCCTGATATAATCCCCCAGACATTTTTGACATTATGTAGACATGGAAGGGACCTCGAAGTAGTTAAAATGTCCAGACAAAGTGGACGTAATATAGCATTCGAAATCTTTTGTTTTTCTCATACTGAAATGCTTCAATGCTAGCGTGAGCTTATCTTCTTGACTGAATACTATTAACATTCATACTTCAATATATACAGATTAAGTCGGTTGCACTTTGACTGAGGAATGTTTATCGCTCTTGATTTGAACCTGCGGGTGAGATGATTAGTCCAGTGATAAGTATCTTACAAATATTTGTGATTTTATAGGTCCAATGTTCGTGGTCATTGTGGACGGAAGCCAGAGTCATAAATGTTCCTATTTCAAAGTCTAAAGCAATTTTACAGCATTTTGTAAAGTCAAAATTGAGGATAGAGGTCTGAATTTTAATGATATTACAAAATGCAAGATTTCATGATGTAAATTCAACTGTTGTAGGCAGTACATAATTAACATAGATCCATAGCACAAATGTATGGCACTGTGTGGCATGCAACAAATATTTTTTGGAAACCTTAGGGAACATAGCTTACGTTTAATTGCTCGAACACTCCGTAACGTCGAAGTGTGCACATGCACCTTTCCGACTGTCATACGCAATATCATCACTTTGGTGAAAAAGTCTGCAGACCAGTTGAGGTCAGCACAACCTTACCACGGGTGTAGAACAGCGCTTTCTCTAGATTCGCCAATAACTATTACTGGGAAAAAGAAGAAGAAAAAAACAAAACAAACAAATAAAAAAGACAACAACGTTTTTTCGTTTCTTTTCTCTTATTTGGGAACAGCTGTCACGGCTTACGCGACCGTTGGTTGTGCTGGTCTCCTGTTAGGAATGCGTTTATCCCTGTATGGGGAATACTGTCTTCTTACTGCCTCCTCTTAATACTTTTTCTCCTAACGTTAAGGTGATCCGGAAATGTATTCTAAGGAGAAAGCACGTTTGTTAGTAAATTATAATTCTCTGAGAATTCTTACCCGATCACATTACTATTAAACCCTCCACACCTCCCCGCTACTGCGAGCATCTTTGTTGATGTATCACTCAAGCTAAAACTAAGTAAACAACCGAAGCCACCTAACGGCAGTCAGGAGAGGCAATGGGTAAGAGTTTCTTCCCTTTGTATGTTATATAGACAGGAAAGATGAAAATAGTCGTCTTTTCGCAATTTCTGGATTCGAGCAGTAGCGGAGCTTCTTTCCCAACATTAACGTGATCAAATAAGTATTCTTGGAGAAAGTTAATTTACTAAAAAAAAATGCCTTCTCCTTAGAATACATTTCCTGATCACATTAACGTTTGGAGAAAAGGCTTTTTCTTAATATCGATTTGACTGCAGTAAGAACACATTTCTGGTAAAAATCCATGTCCAAGTTTATAAATGTATTCGCAGTAAACTATTTCAAACAACTTTGCCACATATGAAATTCTTAAATATTTGGAAGCAACTTTGATATATTTGGCGAAATATAGTTGGACCGTTGCTACTATTTTCATGTTAAAGTGGCTGAAACATATGCTATTATTTTGTTATCACAGGTATTGGCCATTATTTTATGGCATTTCATAGTGTCAGTGCCATTGCTCAAACTTTTTATACCACCACCTCTTTAGTAATTCTGGTGTCCATCCATCCAACCTTTCTTCTGGCACAATCTCACTAGCGCACCTAGTCCTGCAGTTTGTAGCTCTACTGGTAATAGACCAGAGGAGCTAATGGGATGGCCCGTTGTTCGTCCTCCAGCCGTCGATTAGCAAATGTTTGTTATCACTACTCCTCCTAAACCACTTGAAGGATTGCCTTGAAACTTTACACACACATTCATCCCAAGGTCTAGTTGCTTCGAGATGAAAATGATGTTGCCACATTGGCCATCTTGAAAACTTTGTTCTTGCTACTCCTCCTGAACGAACTGTCATATAAACCGGGGGTTTTCACTAAAAGACTTCTATTAATGTATAGTTCGTTCTAAATAAAAATGGTGCCGATTTGATGTCCAATATGGCCACCACAACAGACATCTTGAAAGTCTTGTTGTCGTTACTCCACCTGAACGGAACGTCATAGCGACATAGGGTTTTCGCTAGAAGACTTCTTATCATGTCTAGTTGGTCCCTTTTGAAAATGATACAGCAAGGACATCCAAATTGCTGACCACAGCAGCCATCTGGAAAATCTTGCTATAACTACTGCAACTGAATGGATAATCATTTCAACACGCGGTTTTCGTTAAAAGACTTCTTATGATGTCTAGTTGGTTCTAAATGAAAATGGTGCCGATCAGAGATCGAATATTGCCGTTACGACAGTCATCTTAAAAATCTTGATGTTGCTACCTTCTGAACGGAAAGTCATATCAGCATGGGGTTTTCACCAGAAGGCTTCATATGATGTATAGTTGGTCCTAAATGAAAATGGCAGAGCTGCCAATCCTAACAAAATCTTCTCAGTAAGGCAGTCAAATATTTTTACGCAAGTTAGACCAATTTTAAGTAAGGTGTAGCAAAATATCAAGTGCTGCTATTGTCAACTTGCACAACATGCATTAAAAAAGTTAAGAAGTGTGATCTGATGCTGCGAATACAAACGTGCTCACCTAAACAGTTTGTGAAGTACACTTAGACCTTAATCATATCCGGTACAGTTTATGAAACTACAGTTCCAAACCCTATTGAGCTCCATGGCTTCCTGCTAGATATCTAAACTTGACGTAATCTCTGGGGTTTTGTTGTTGTTTTTGTTGTTGTTTTAATTTCATGTGGCGACGGTGGTACTCTCTCCCGCCATGAATCATATTCACATCGACACGACACGATGTCCAGTAAACGTAATTGTTGCCTTTCTTGCTTTTTATCCCAATAATCTTTGTATACACCTGTGCTGATTGTTTGAATTTTATAAGAGGTTGATTGGGTCTTTTGCCTGAAACCTGTTTTTGTTTGTTAGACGACATTGTGTTAAACCTGTTCTTGTTTGTTCGACGACCTTTTATAGAAAATGCTATAAACAACAGATTGATCATGCAGACGTTTTGCATGAAAAACATAGGCAGATTAAAGCATCAGAGGTATTCCTGTAAAGTTAGTCTGGTTCTCGGACCAACTTGACTGACTCTAATATGAAAATCCTGATCTGGACCAACCCAGATAGGCTAATATCCGGACTTGACTGCAACGATGATAATTTCGTATTTTTTGCTAATAGTCCTCAAGTCTATAATTTAAGGGTCATTTCAGTAAGCCTTAAATCAAAACGTAAGCCTTGGCAAGTCTAAAATGGTGTCATCCTTGTTTTTTATACTCCCCCTGAAAGGAAAGTCATATTACCATGGGATTTTCACCGGAAAACTTCGCATGGTGTTTAGTTGGTCTTAAATGAAAATTATGCCAATACGATATCCAGTATTTCTGCCACACTGACCATCTTGAAAATATTGGTATCTCTACTTCTCCTAGATGGATAGTCATATAAACATTGGGTTTTCACCAGAAGACTTATTATGATGTCTTTCCGTGGCTGATTGAAAGAGGTGCCAATCTGACATCCAATATAACCACCATGGCCGCCATCTTGAAAATCTTAGTACTGTGTAGAGTATGAACATTATTTAAAGATGCACATATTGACAAATCTTTGTGATCGCTTCATATTTCAGATGGGTATTGCCTTTTTTGACTTACAGCTGGATCATCAGAAGTTATGCATGTTAACCAATCTTTGTACTAGCAGTATATTCACAAGAATTATGCCTCTTTTCGGACTATGGACTTATCTCCATGATGGGGTAGGGGTGGGGTATAGGAGAGTCAATGGTATATTTATGTCAGGAAATAGTGCTCCATTCCTCTAGTTTGAAATTTATATTGTGTATATTTAGCGTTAATATCCAACAGTACTCCAATCTGCGTTTAATATGAAACAATACCCCAATCTGCTTTTCTTCTGAAAAGCTTCCGAATTTAATTACCAAGAGTAAAAAATCCAACAACAACAATAACAACTGAAAAAAAGAACAAAAGAAAACAAACACAAGAAAACCACATGAATTATAATTTAAATTTATGTTAAAGCCGTGTGACTCTTTAGACCACAAATTAAAAAGCTTAGTCAGTAAACTTCACTTTTAAAGAAATTGGATGATTTTGATTATGCATGTTAATTAGGGCTTTATCTTTGGAAGGAATTTTATCCGAGTATAGTAAATTGGGTAACATCAACATGATATATGTTGCGTGATATTTTGCATAAGTTGTGTTGTTACAATTCTACATAAGTCTGTCTAGTAAAATGGGCAAGCGTTTTTTTTTTTGTTTTTTTTTTGTGTTTTTTTTAAGTGCACTTTAAGACATTATTGGCTATATTATGCTGAGAAAATGGGAACCAAGTGTCTTTCCCAAGGATATACCGATACAGCTGACCCAGGTTGGCCTGAGGAGGTATCGAACCCACGGCCGTTGGTCAACTATTAAGTTTTTTTCAGTCAGGTGGTTGATATGTGACCCGGTAGAATCTCTGGTTCTTATGACTTGTCATGACCATGACATATGTAAATTAAAGTACTATGAATTCATTATTTTTCATGGCGTAGCAATTTTATTGGATTTTATTGCTTGAAATCATGAATTTAAAGACGCAAAGAACATTGATCATTCTTTGGAGACGGTAGCAGCCATTTCCCGATCAACAAATTCTAGTGCAGAGATTTTTTAATCTTCTAAACCACAAAATGTATACCAAATAAAAATCAATGAATTTACAATCATGTAAACAGCTTAAGTCATCATTTGCACAGACCTCTGCGAAACTGTTATCGACCTTACTAAAATTAAAATATCCATTGGAAGTTTTTATAGCCTGACTTGTTCCAGATAACTATACTATGCACAAGAAGTTTAATAACACTTCAGTGAATCCTCAAAAATATTTGAATGAAAATGTATCACTGTATTTATCAAACAATGTATTTAGCAAGAACTTTTCCACAGCAGACTTGTTGAAATTTCACACTTTAATTTCTCATCCTAAGAAGCAGCGAATGAAAACAAAGTTTGATGCATTAGTAACTTCTCGGTCAACCCTTGTTTTGTGTATCCAAACCATAATACTTCCATTTATTAGAGTTAGGAACAATCTTTTTAGGCCTTGAAAAACTAGTCTTCCATGGCATATTTTTTAGAATTGTACAGTTAAACAGGGAGACCGCTTGGTCTGCACCTAATAGCAGAGCTTTTCACCAAGAGTTCATATGATACTTTGTTAGTAGGAAACAAATACAGAAAAACAGAATAAAAGCAAATCTTGTATTGTCAGCTATAGCACATAGGTGGAATTTTTTGAAATTAATAATTTAAATAAAATGTAAACCATTTACTTGCCAATGAGTCCATCTCAAAATATTTGGTACTCAATTTTTTTATTCCCGACACCAGTAGACTGGTTCTCTGCTTGTACAATAATTAGTGGTCCGATATCTATACCAAACATCAATTTGTTTTTCTACATTTGTGTTTATTGACAACCTTAGACACCAAGTATGCACTATACTAGTTTGGGAAACATTCTAAACACACTAAATGATAATAATCAACACTTATATAACGCCGACAGATGATAAGAATGAATATTGTATTTCAAGAAATGTTTACCAAGTTCATTCATTATAGACGTAGATAAATAAATAAATGCAGTTATTTTAATAGTCGGTCTCAGGTTTTTCCTTATTTCCTGTGTGCTTGTTATTCAGATGTTCATGCATGAAACATCCACCTATGGGTATTATGTGATAAGAGGTATCAAATTATACCCCCCCCCCCCCATTTTCATCGAATTCTGGTGTGAAGATGATATTTTGGATGCCTAAACTTTCCTTAATTAGAGTTTTTGTTTTCTTGAATCATATATTAAGAATTGTTTATGGCAGCTTAGAGGTTATTTTTGCTTTGTAGAACTTGTCAAGTGAGAAATGTATCAATCTAGGTGTCTGGAACCTAAGGCCAAAAGTGAGTTTGGCTAGACCGTCAGCTGATACTACCTCCCCGTGATACAAAAAAATAATATAAACAATGCAGAATATAATTCTAAGAGTAAAAAACAGATACTGCAGTCACAATTTGAAACTCAAATCATAAACTATAGTCATAGTACAGTGTCAAAAATACCAAAATTTAAGAGGAAAACCAAAGGTTATTTTAATAGGAGACACTTTCATTACAAACCAGGAAATATTTCTCATAACAATGGTGTAGAAAGTGAGAAAACTGTAGAGAGAGTGTCTCATAAACACACACTATAAAAGACTTTTCGAGGAAAAGTACAATCTTGTCACACAAAAGAACAGGTTCACACCCTGGTATTGACAAAGAGGAAGTTTTGGTGTAATACAAGTTCCTAAGGATGATTAACATCCTAGATTTAATGGTTGATCTGCATGCTGGTGACTCCGAACAAAGGAGGTAAATAAAAATTCATCACTATACAATCTTACAAAAAAAGCATTATCATTAAATTTGTTTTCTATTTTGCATGAACTGATTCATGAAGAAAAGTAAACAAACAACAAAAAAACCCACTATGAATAATAAGAACAATTTCAACCAAAATATAGGTGACAAGATATGTGCACAAAGATGATTTTACTGAGAGACAGGGTTCTACGTACAGCTCCTAACTGTAATATATAACAAACCAAAATAACATTTTAGTGTTGAAGTTCAGATATGTTACTTTGAGACGATAAACTCGTTCTCAAACAATAGAACTGGGGAGATAACGTATCCACTCCAATAAAACATTAACACAGAGAGCTGTAATTAGACCTATTGCCACTTTCTACGAGTGATTTCCCTTAGCGTAAGGTGATAGATCATTCGAGGTAGAATTACATTATGTTCATTCATAGTCGTGATAAAAATTATTTAAGCCAAATAAAATAAAATTTAAAAAAAATATTAAAAAAATAGGGGAAGAATCGATTACATCCCAGTTTACAGTACATGTAACTTTTACATGAAACCTGCATTATTTACACATGCAACTGTGATAATTCCTTCTTAACGGAGACTGTTTTACTCCGAATGACCTCTGATCTTTTGAGCTCTTCAATGCCTAAAAAGTAAAATTGCGAGTGATGTGTCAATACATCTATTAGAAATAAAGCCATTTAAAAATCACCGTGCAACATAACATATAATAAATGTTAGATTTTATGTGACATAAAAGGTAATACATTCATAATTCACATGTCAAGTTCAGTGAGGAGAGTAGATACAGGAAAGATATGGTAAAGATCCGGAATAAGAAAAGTTAAATTGTTGCGAAGTAACATAGAAACCATTATTGACATTCGGTGTGATGATATGCACAACAACGCAATGAATTTAGGAGTTGGGAAAATACCATTCCACAGTGCAGCTCAGTGCTGTTACATTCAGGTAGAAAATTTAACTCAAAATAACAAAGCGATTAATGCTGTGACCAAAAACAAACTCTGCACATATGGTCTATTTCATACATGTCAGGAGGTTTGTTAAATGTGCCTGTAGTGCAAATATAACCGTTCATATGGATATTGGTGATGAACAATCATGGTGAATAGGGAGTCCATTAGAACTTAAATTTCTACCATGGAGGTAAAAATATGACAACTGAAGCAGATAGTATTAGTTACTGGTCAGTGGTAAAACTTCATGAGACTTGTTTTCCATAATTATTTGCATTTTTACTTGCGCGTGCTCTAATTACTTCAGGAAATGATCCACTGTGTTATAATTTCTCATAAATCAACTAATGACACTAAAACGAATGCAGAGATGCACATAGTTGTCATAGATACACAAATTACTCCTACAGGAATCGGACCACTAATTCATTTTCCATAGTACAAAGATTGAATATTGTGAAATTAATAATGGAAAAAAGATCCATTTACTAGCCAATGGTTGCATCTCAAAACATGTAGTACTCTATTTTTAGTCTCCCACTAGTAGTCTGGTTCTCTGGCTGTAAAATAATTACTGGTCCGATACCTATAGAACTTAAGCTGAAATTTCCTTCTCTATCTCAAATGTCGATTTGAGTGTAAGTATGCATCCTTGCATATTTATAAAATTACATGGTTCATAAATTAAAATGTATACAGTTTAAAGGTACATAACTTCAGCGGTATACAATTTAAAGGTACGTAATTCTGACTTTATACAATTTAACGGTACATAACTTCAAATCAACTCCACACAAACACATACACATACACAAACAAACCAATGAAAACAAAACTGGCTTGATTTCTGAAAACAAAATATATTACAGCAAGATAAACGGCAACATCTGTTGATTTTCATATCATATAATGCATACTCCCGAACGATATATCGGTACTGGGGGCAGGAACCGTGCCTTTGTCCGAGCAAAATGCTTAAGAGTTTCTGATGTATCTCTTCCTCTCTTAGAAGGCCTTGGGGATTAACAAACTGCCCATCATAATCTTTTCTTCCTCACTTAAGTCGTCGGCAGAGGTATAATTTACATCTATCAAAAATGAAAGGGAAAAATAATGTTATTGCGACGTTATATAATAAACCTATAAAACATGAATGTATAAGTAAATGCACGTGCAGAATGAGAGCATAGACTGGTAACGATTTAGAGGTCCAGATACCGGATCGTTCAAAAGAAGAAAGCTCTTGAAAACAATGAATGTAGAATTAACCTGTCTCATTTCATGCCCAAGTCAAATATAACTCATTACAAGGGAGGAAAATAAACGTTGGCCTTGCTTCTCATATTTCCAGAATTACTTTACAAGAGTCGATCACCAGTATCTCAGCTGTCTTTTCGGCGATTGTCATTCCTAAACTGCTGATATTGACAGAGAAAATGTAGTCGACATTTATATGATTTATTATTTGGTCATATGCTAAAAATATCCTTACATTTTACGAATAGCAATTTTTAATTTCATTAGGTATTTCACTGGTTTAACAGGATTCAAATTTCATCAATTATTTATTCTTGGAAAACCATAACTCTTCAAGTTCGGTAATGTTTTCAGCTCTATGTATTCTATAAATATATTCACAATGCATACACAATCTTTTAAAATCTACGAGACAGAAAACTCTTAACACTGCATAAAAAAGTTTCGCCATATATTTATATATGCTGCTGGCGCAAGATTAGATATAGTTAAATTGTCTCGTAGGATTAACAAGTTTGTGCTATAATAAAATGAATACAATTGTGATATTAAAAATCATGAATAATTTCTTTCAGAAATGTAGTGGAAGTCATAATTTAACTGAAAATTCTTCTCCGTTTTCATTCTTAAGGTAAATAATGTTGCAGCACGCAAAATGATTTCAAATAGTTTTGCTCATTTATGTATTCCGTTATTTTTGTGATTTATCTCCATGAAAAATGAAGACATACCTTGTTGCTCCTCACTGTTCCAGCCGGAATCTCGTAATTTTACTTTCCGTGTCACTTTCCGTGCAACTCGTTACAAAAAGTTCTTTCTCTTTCTCATCGAAACAAATTGCGATGGGTTCTTTTGGAATTCCTGAGTGAAATACTTGTATCAGCTCGCCTTCACCTGTTATGTGCCAGATGCTGCCAGGATCTTTACGATTGCAGATATAGATATTGTTCTGCCCGTCAACACAGAAGTTTGCTGAATATGTTAGGTCCGGATGTTGGTATTTGAATATTCTCTCGCCGTTTGCCACGGAGAAGCAATACATAGCGGGTTTCGCATTACTCACACCAGCACCACACGAAATATACACCCGGGACTTGTCCTGACTTGTAGCCAAGTAGATAGCTTGAAAAGAGAACATTGTTCTATCACAAATATTGTGCTCTGAGTCCAAATTCCCTTCAGTGATTGACGCAATACCCCAATAGCATTTGTCCTTACTTTTACCGCTTACTGCCAGCTGATTAGGTGAAAGAGCGCTCACTCCATAAAAGCGCCTCGGATGTGTGTCAATTGTCCTTCTAATACTAATGGTGGTTGCACTTTCAGTACCTTGAATAGAAAAAACCTGAATTTCGCTCCTCAATGGAAATGTGACCGCCACAAGTGGAACAACCTTATCCATAACACATAAATCCCATGGTGTAGACGAGAGATGGTGATGTGCCAAGTAGCGGTTCGTTTGGAGATCAAGGACATGACAAAAAGCCTTTGAGCCACTATCGCTCACCAGTATCAGCTTGTTTCCCGGCAGAAACTCTATACATTTTAACCTTTTGATTGCAGGAGGTCTAAAAAAATCTGTAAAAATCAGTTTGGTATATAATGATGAATTTTAGCATCAAAATATCATTAAAACACATAAATAAATATAAGTGTATAAATGATGGTTGTAATATAGTATTGTGACTTCTAAGAACAATAAGATTTGTAAATAACAACATCAATAATAATAATAATAATAATAATAACAGCAACAACAAAACAACATAAGTGATAATAATCATAATAACCAAAACGTAGATTATTTTTCTCACCCAATATTTGCCTTTAAAATTAAAAAAACCTTTATTTTTGCTATATAATTTAGCACATTCAGCACATACAGTATTCATTGGGTACTATTATTTTCTCACATTTTTATATAGGCCATTCGTCTTATAATGTTTTATGAAAATCAAAATAATCATCTCAGCAGAATCCAATTATATCTGCCACTTATACCCCCCTCCCACACACACACACACACACACACACAAAGCAACAAATTAATAGTTATAATTGTTATGTGTTGTAAGTATTTCACCAAGAGGTCTCGAGTCATGTGCTATTGGTTTGTAAATACAGTGCATTAATACGAATATTGTGGCGTGACCTGTCGATCCCAATCACACAAGTTCTACGTGTGAGAAAATAACAACATAAATTAAGCATTTGATAGTACTGAGGTATTATCACATTTAATCGACGGATGTCATATAAAAAATAACAATATAAAATAATAAAAATTGTTGTAAGGATAACTTTAACTTACATCAGTTCTAATTTGGAAAAATGATATAGTAGCCAATGATACGATACTGGGTAAACAGCTCTAATGAAGAGTAAAATGTGAAACGATTGACGATGTGTTGGATTATTCACGGATACTTAGGGATCTGTGTCATTATTATATATAACTCTCCTTTTCTTTAGAATAGGTGAAACTGTGACATATTGGTGTTATAATTGATATTGATTGTAAAATTACCCCCGTGTATGAAATATCCCCCCCCCCCAAAAAAAAAAAAAAAAAAAAAAAAAAACAATACTCAGCTGATAACCGCGTGCGGAGATTTATCCTTCATGGTTACGTTGGAAATTGATATTTATCTGTCCTGGAAATATGAGAAATGTCACTATTACTAGTACAAGGACAAGCTACAGGGAAATCTGCTTGTGGAATAACGTGTGGAATTTTAGTAATTGCATGATTTTTCTTTTCTGATTGCATATTCATGTTTGATTCAACTGGGGCGGATGGGGGTTGTTTGGTAAATTTTAAAGAAAGCAGGTTTGACATCGAATAATTCTGGTTGTTACTAAGTTTGGGATAGTTGTTGAGAGAGTTAGGATTTTTGCGGCCTGTGTGACTGGAATATTGTTTTCTTTTAGTTTCTGACATAAATATTTTATCACATTTGGGTTTGTAATGTGTTTAGAAGCTAACTCAGGCAAGTTTACTTTCACAGTTATTTTTTCTTCATTAATGCATAAAGCTTATTTTTGGCCCCAACTGGTGCCCGTAAAAACCATCGCTCATTTGGCCCAGGTGCATCCACTGGAGTTACAGCGGCAAGGTAGATTGCATGGTCGGGGTCACAAAAATCATACAGACGTTTGTTCTCATTACATTTGTAGATAGTTACAGATAGTACATTTGTAGATAGTTACAGATAGTTAGTTACAGATAGGGTTAGCGTACATTCTTGGTTTTTCAATTCTTGTGTTTATTACGTCCTCCCCAATCTTTGTATGTCTCTCGCTCAACTCTAAATAATCCATTTTCTTTTTACTTAATCTCTGTTGTCATTTTTTTTTCTTCTCCAAGTTATTCCTTTCTCTTCTCCAAAATATTTTTAAAAATTTGTTAAAGTATCGGTGTTTGTTTTATTTTAAACTAACTCCGTCAGGCACAGCAAACGACAACAAGGGTTGCTTTCCTTGATAAAAAAATAGTTCCTTGCGCGTGGACACCATGACTGAGACAACAAGGCTGAAACAGCCGGTCTGAGATAAAAATAGTAAGGTTAGCAAATCAACTAGATTTCTTTGTCGCATGGGTGAGAAACCTATTGCTAATAACACATAGGAAGGTAAAAGGATACTAATAAAGCTAAGATTTTTATATTAAAGTGTCTGGTTTCACTTCTTTGGGTTACTAAGTCAAGCTGTGCTACCGGGTCCTTTTTCTGTTATCTCGCTGGGTTATCGGCTGGATTTACAACTTGTCTGACTCTGGGACTCTGATCACTGGGTTATCGGCTGGATTTACAACTTGTCTGACTCTGGCTGTATTGATCACTTCAGAAAGCAAATCAGGCTTTTTAAACATTAACACTTTTATGGTTATAATAACTCGTTTGTCTGACAGTCAGTAAACAATTTAAAGAAACGTACCTTCCTGTGACTGGTCTTTTACTGGTCTTTTATGACCACTGCTTAAAAGTGAAACTTAATTTAGACTGTAAAGCAAATTCCTTTGCTTTGCTAAGTTGACCGTTGTTTTTCTGTTTCAGGTTATCTTTTTTTTTTTTTTTTTTTTTTTTTTTTTGTTTTTTTTTGTGTTTGTTTTTGCTTTTTTTAAAAAATATTTTGTTTACATTTACGTATTAACACCAATATCTATTCCCTGCAGTGATTTACGTCGATGGCATTCATACTTGGCAATTGGATAAAAATATATTGTACAGATCAAGAATTCACATGTTCATAAGACTTGCATAGATTACTGGACAAATATTTTCCTCTGAATAACCTAAAATATAAAAATGCACTGTTGCACACAAATTGCTATGGAATAAAAATGGTTACCAACGGAAGTATACAATCTAAATTATAAGTTCGGGCATATGGGGATATTCGGTATGACATTTGGAGAAAAATCTTAGCATTAGTTTGGGAGAAGGTGTCAAAAATGTGTTCATTGCATTTGGTTTCTATGCAATCCAAATGGTGCTAAAGAAAGAAAAAGACCTCACCAATACAGAGATGATATTAACTCGTGACTTTATTTGAAAGTAAAGCTTTTATATATTTTATATATTTTTGAAAATTAGAAAGTTTATGATGCAACGACAAGCAATATTAAATCAATGTAGTACAAGTATAATTTAGTGAACAGTGGAAAAGAACTCTTGTATATATAAGTTTCCATAACAACAAAATTATTGTTATGTTTATTGTTTGCTTTTCGTATTTTTGTGTAAAGGTCAAATTAATTCTTTTGTTGTATATAAATTTGTATCAATATACAACAGTTTTGGTGGATACAACTTGTTTAAGTGTTTTATAAAAGGAGTAGAATTTAAGAAACGAATTTGTTTTATTTCCTAAACAAAATGGCCCATTAGTTGCATTTCTGTACTAAGTCTTTTTTGCAAAGCATGACCCTCATCTTGCACAGTATATTCAACCCTTGTGTCAAATGAGATGATCATGGGAAAAATAAGTCTCAGAATGTGGTATCATTTTTAAATATAACTTCATCGGTTATGTGAAACCTCAGGATCTTGCTATGGTAACCAGTTATAATAAAAGTTTCTACATTTGGATCAAATCTGTATACAAAAGCTTTTATTACATGTTTCTCTTTTGAAGTCTAAAAGTTATAATTGAGATGATTTTGTTTTTACTGCTGTTAAATACATTAGTAGGCTCACCCTAGAGCACATTATAATAAGGATACAACTACATATATATATATATATATATATATATATATATATATATATATATATATATATATATATATATATATATGTGTGTGTGTGTGTGTGTCTGTGTGTCTGTGTGTACGCCATGGCGACGTTTGAGGATCAGCAAAAATATGCTAAGTTTTTAATTACCATAAGAGTTTATCATACACACATACACACATCTTGTTTCTGTCATGTCATCTGCAGCATCATTCTTAGGTAGACTGGTAATTCAAAAATAATTGAATTCAATGTCGATGCACGTGTCTTCTTATAATTCGTGACTGTTTCCTGTCCTACTTTATACACGATGGATGGACATTAGCCAAGGTATTTGGTGTCTCTCGTAATCTGGAATAACTACTTGTCTAGTCAAGTAATTTGCGTCCCGTTAATAATGGTGATGTCATTTATCATTGCTTCAAGGTTTAACGAGTATCTTGACGATGGATCATTTGACTATGGCGTGTTTTTGTTTGACTCTTCTGTGTTAGATTTTGAAACTGTATAGCAATTTTAACGTCAGTACAGAAATTAAAGAAAGTCTACTTTTAACTGATATAATTAAGATTTCATTGACTTCAATTACAAAAAAAAAAAAAAAAAAAAAAAAAAAATACAAAATATGTGAGTACATAAAATGGTAGACTTTCAATATTGGAGATGCTATCAGAACTTGAAGAGTCAGAACAACTAGGAAAAAGTGACTTGTTTCTTTTAGATGTTCGCCACAATTCAATATTTTTGTAACCGTCAGATGCGAAAGAAATGATCGCTATCTACACCATTACGTTGACCAAAATAACGTTAGATCAAAACATTCCATCATATCAAAAAGTGTGCACCACACAAACGATCCTCTTTACCATGTTAAACCTGTAATGCCAATACTTTTGAGGCAACTCTCAGAAGACAGATTTGTAACGCCAAGAAACATGATTTCAGTGCAATTTCCAGTGTAAAGTTGCCATTAGTAACGAACATAAGTATATTTCTTTGATATGCTTTCATTCAATGTGCATTTGGTAAAACATTCACCTTTCCTTGTAATGATAATTACAATCATCGCGATGAAACTTTTTTTTTCCAAACATTGAAACAATTAATTGGAACTTTCTGGATGCCATTTATGTTAATTTTTGCTTAAAAACAAAACTAAAAGGTCATACAATCATTCCAAACAATTGAATTATTTTTCTTTGATGACGACCGATTGAATTTGGAGGAAAGATCTAATAATAAGGATTTGTAGGGGGAATTACAATAAAGAAATTATTTTCTTTGCACCTATTTTAAACGGTTAAAACAAAGCGAGACAAGAAACCAAACAATACTTTCTTTCTTCTTTTTTTCTTTTGTTCATCAAATCAAATTTCGAAATTACTTTACAATAAAAGTAACAAAATGACTGATTTTACCGTTCCCAAGCAATAACATAGCATTAATGCAATCGAGCAGTATTACCCATTCTCACTGGAACTAACCTCCACCCTACCACCCACCCATCCATGATGCAAAATAACAAACCATTAGCAGTAAATATCCTATTTGTTCTCTCCTTCTTGCTATTACACTCTTCAGAAGATAAAACTAATTAGCGGCATTCAATTGCGATATTTGCTTTTATCCTTAATAAACTTAGCACTGCGTCTCACTATATTAATGAATGAAGAAGGAAGGATAGAATATCTTGGTTGCAAGAAAATTAAACTTGAAAAGTAGGTTTTCTCTTTAAAATCATCAAAATTAGATTCCCATAGAAATATATTTGAATGTTTGTAAGAACAAAACCCCAATTAAATACTGTCTGACTATGTGTTCATGGATACCATAATATTTTTTTGTATACAAAAGTGTGTAATGATGTACGGGATATAAAGGTTTTCCAATTTTTAAAAAAAAAAATTTTTTTTTTTTTTTTGGGGGGGGGGATTTCTTTTTCTTTTTAAAATCACGAGATTTTTACATGCCGCTGATTTGGATCGAAATGATTAAATAAATAAATAAATCCTGGTAAGTAAATTTATAAGTATCAATTTTATTGCAGGTTGATTTGCACTTATTCTGTATTTGCCAGCAGTGTTTAAAAAAATCCGATAGCCCGAGGCCCCTCTAATTTCAGATCGGGCCCGTCCTATATTTTAAGTGAAAAGCCCGTCGGGCTTGACGAACAAAAAATCTAAATTTGCCTGAGAAAACTTCAATTTCGCTAAGTAAATGCAGACTTTTATTGTAATGTTGTTGAAAAACCAGTACATTATAAATATTTATCCCCATGTGGGCCCCTTAGTGATTTGAAAGTTGTCTACTGATCGTAATTCTATAGAAAGCTGTAAACTTTGTGTACAACGCGAGGCACATGACCTATGAATCGGGAACAGATTGCCCGGGGTTACATGTACCTATAATTAGTGCTCAGTTGGCTTTAAAGAAAAAATTGAGCTGCCCCATGCTCACGCTTCTCGTTCCATTCTGAATCGTACAACACCTTCGGTCTTCGAAAGTATTTACCTGGGCCAGTTACTGTCTAGCTGAGGATTATTTAATCCCTTTATACCTTACAAATTTTCAAATCAAACCTTGTTCCATCTGCGCAAACTTTTTTACTTTGGAAAAGTTAAGTTGCTAACGGCGAGAGCAATGTTTAAAAAATGCTATTTATAGTACAAGCACAGCCTAATACACGTCTTAAGGTGCATGTTTGCAACGGGGATCCTCGCGCAAGTAAAACTAAAAGTCGGTACATTTATACTGTATAAAACGTGCACAATACCATCTGCTATAATCAGTGAAATTAAAATAAAGGCTAAGAAACTACAGTTTAAAAAAATTCTGAATCATAAAAATATAATGCAAGTAGAATATAGACTTTATCATTTCTTTGTTAATTATATGCCACACATCTCCAAAATAATGCAGTCTAAATAAAAATGGCATTATAATATTTTTGTAAAAATCATAATTAAGTACATTTAAAATAGTAAATAATTAAGACATTATTATTATTATAGACGACAAAAAAACTCCAAACAAAAACATATACACATGCATGCAGAATAAGTAATAATAAAAATAATAATTAATTATAATGTCTACATTATATGCTCTTTTTAAATGTTATTCAAATCGCTGGTATGCTAAATGCCATGTTAATATGAATTAAATATGACGGTACAGTGATTAACGATTTGGTCGATATAGTTGATTTAAAGGCTGCAGATGCTAGTGGTATTTAAAGAACAGCAATTGCAACGTGCAACGTCGTGTGAAAAATAATAGTAAATAATAGGGCCTTTTTGGGCACATGGTTTTGGAGTCAGGGCTTGTGAATTTTTTCAAGGCACCAGCCCTGGGTCTGTGTCTGAACTTGTTTTTCTTTGAACACTGCTGCCACCATGCCTATTCTGAGGGAGAAAAGAACATTTTTTGATTTGAGGTTTGGTTAATTACAAACGAATGGTTAGAGATAAAAAGTGCAAGCAATTATTGTCAGCTTCCAATCCTTTATGAATCGTACCCCACCTTCTATGTCCAAAAATATTTTACATGGCACAATTACACTCTAGCTGAGAATTATTGAACCCTTTCATACCTTACAAATTTCAAACCAGTACTTTTTCATGCTTTTTTAATTTTTTAATTTTTTTAATTTGGAAAACTAGCGTCGTCATGGGAGAGTGCAATGTTAAATCCATGCTAATTCTAGAAGACGGCGGAGCCTAATACACATGATAAGCTGTAGATTATGACTCGGGCTCTTGCGGATTTTAAAAAAGTCAGTAGATATATACTGTATATACTTTATAAACCATCCCAGATACCTAAAAAATAGAAATAAAATTTTAAAACAATGGCTGATATTTTTTTATAAAAATTTAAAAAAAAGAAATTTAACTAGATTTTAAAATGAATAAATTATTTAAATAATAATAATAATAATTTTTATATTTGTGTTATTTTTTATATTTTTTTTTCTGTGCTGCATTGCAGTAATAATATTAATGATGATGATGATGATGATAGTCAAATTTCTGGCATGTTAAATACCATCCAAATATGAAGTAAACAAATTTGCAGCGTAAAGACACTTTTATTCAGACTGCATTATTGTGGAATAAGGATACAAATATCTAGACTCTACACACAGAGCATTTTTTTGATTAAGATAATTTTTCGTCATCCTTGATTTTAATTGTAACCTTTATAGCGGTAGGTATATTTCAAGGTATACACAATATATATATATATATATATATATATATATATATATATATATATATATATATATATATATATATATATATATCTATACATACTGACGTCTTTTTTTTTTTTACCTGCGGGAGACTCTATGTCAGATTCCTTCAGCTGATCATGTACATTAGGCTGCTCCGTCTGCTAAAAAAACATGGATTTAACATTGCACTCGCCGTCCAAATTGCGAAAATCTGCGAGTACGGAGCGAAGTATGGCTTTAAAATTGAAAGACATGAAATGATTAAATAATTCTCATGTAGATTGTAATGTTATCATGCAAATCCTTTAAAACAGTGAAGGTCGGGTACGATTCATAATGGATTGGAAGTTGACTAAAGAGAGAACAGAATATCCTCTACTACTCGTATAAATTTAGTTGCTATTATAGAAGGAGGAAGTTGGTTTTATTCAACCTCGTCTTCTTTGGTTATGTATGTTTGAGTGTGGTAGATATGATATAAAAATCTTATACCGAGAATGGGAGAAGACATTGTCAATTGTATTCTCTCTGGTGATTGAAGGTTTCCATTCTCTTTCAGTTTGAGCGGGGAACTTCTTGCTATCCTAGGGACACGAGGGGCTGTCTTCATGGTTTCTCTGACCATTACCATCGCCAGTTTACTAGCGTCCATCTTAAATAGCTTATTAAAATGATAGTCAGTTTCGAGATTCGACTGCACTTCTCTTATTTTAGAATACTTTTTTTGAAGTATGTTTTCACACTGCACAATCTGCTCTTCTACTTTATGCAATATTACGAAGCACTCATAACTGTCTCCATATTTACACACTTCTTCATAAGACTTGAGAGAATTGAGCAAAGAAACTTTCAAGGATCTATAATGCATGTTCTTCTCCTGTAACATCAGCGACTCTCTCTCCAAAAACTCTTCTCTTTCCTTGATGATTCGACTTTTTGTGTTTTGCAACAAAGAGATCAAGCTGTCTATCCTATCGACCATGCTTTTGGTTTCACTTTCAATCTTTGAAATAGCGCTCTTGTTCGTTTGTGTGAGGTTGTCCAAATAATCAGTGAGTTTATTTATGTTTTCAGTCAGATGCTCCGCTTTCTTAGGTTTCAATAACACACTGCTATGTTTCTTCAATGCTAACGTTTCCTTGCAAGTTCCAAGATGATCTAATAAACAATCAGAACAGCATGTTTCTTCATGAGACCTACAGAAATATTCTAAGTCTTTATGTATATGGCGTGAACATTTTACTCCCATAGATATTCCGATCGCCATGTCAGATCGGCAGCTAGAATCACTTATAATAATGAAGGAATGATTTAGTTTTACGTTGTTATGAATACGGACACAATTTCTACAAAGCGCCTCTCTGCAGTTGATACAAAAACTATCAGCAGGTTCCTGTTTTCCTCCCTTCATACAGGATTCACACAGTTGATTTACCTTATCCTTATTATCAGGTAACATCGACATCAGAATTCGATCATAAGGAAAATGCACTTCCCAGTTGTCTATGGGCGTACCCGATGATGGTAGCAAAGTCTCCTTCTCACATGTGGGACAGTTAAACTTAGATGCTTCTCCGACCTTTTTCAAGGAATTCCTGATATGATCTCCCAGGCACCTCTCACAGAAAGTATGAAGACAGGGCAGTGACCTCGCTGTGATTAAATTATCCAGACAAATTGGACATAGTATGTCATTCGAATTTGTTGCCTTCCTCATTTTCAAATGCTTGAATGCTAGTATGCGTGTCTTTTCGTGAATCGCTACTGTTTTCTGACCTAATTCACACCTCTATATAGACAGTAATATTGTATGTACATTGCCCACGGAGTGTATCTCTCCTGGTTTAAACCAGCTGGTGACGTAGGCTAGTACTCATAAACGTGCGATTAGCAATGAGGATAGTATTGATTTGCCGTTCTGGGCTATGTTGATAACTGGTCACCAGGCGACGGCGTGAATTGTTATCCTATTTGTTTAATGTATTTTACGTATTAGTTTGAAACCGCATAGCAATCTTAAAATAAACAGTGAATTAAAATGAGTCTTTATTTAAATGTTATGATTAAAATCTTCTATTGACGCGAAAACATAAAAGGTAGATGTTTTCACATTGAGAATAAAACCTGTCTGTTGTACAGGGTTATAGAGGATGGTTGGTGCATGGAAAGAATACGTGTATATTCACTGAACATGAAAAGAATGATCTCAGTTATGGTTTCAGTGATTGAATATCGTGCGACGCTGGGAAAGACCAGATTGTTTTCTCAGTTGGACGACATATTTAATGTTCAGTGAGGTATGAACTGAAGGGACAAAAAATGATCAGCACATACTGCACAGCATTTCCCAAGTTCATACTTCACTGAATTTATAAAAAAAATAATAATAAACTTGTCAATCATTACAGTTATATTTTACAAATGAGAGGATAACGGAAGTTATGCCAAAATGTATTAAAGCTATCCAATATAACTATTGTTTGTTTTTATTTACAGTGCATGAATACACTCAAAGTAAGGATAAATATATGTAATTTGCATACAGCCAATCAGAAAACGGCTAGCAGTTTCCCGGCAACCTAACAAAAATTCTTCCAGGGGAGTGCTGTTGATTATTTTAAATAACGAATGTGTTCTTTCAAGAATAAAAGCAAAAAGAAAAAAAATCAAGCACGTGCTACCTCCTGAAATGGCAAATCGAGTAATGGCATAATATTCGTACAGACTAATTAAATGTACATCTGATTAACAGCATCGATGAAAATGTGTGAGTGGGATGGAGTGAGTGGAGTGGTGCGCATATATATGTATATATATATATATATATATATATATATATATATATATATATATATATATATATATATATATATAGAGAGAGAGAGAGAGAGAGAGAGAGAGAGAGAGAGAGAGAGAGAGAGAGAGAGAGAGAGGAGTTACTTTTTAATAAAATTACCGGGCTAGACTTCCAGATTTTGATAAATCCAATTATGGTGTTACTTCTTCATTTTATCGGGGTTTATCGACCCTGACGTTTTCAAAAAACACGTTCAACACTTCTCTAAGAATTTCAATACATGCTTCAGCTAATTTTATCGCCCAAGATTTCGACGACCACAAGGATAGCTTTCACTTTTTAAGCCGGGGAGTCAGCTAATGTACTTATACTTAAATTCAATAAAAACTTTATCCAAGTTGGAATTGCAACTGAAAATAATATGTACGTTTATAAAAAAATTTCCTTCAGGTCACAATTTCATACAAAACATGAAAATGCGACTTGTCTCTACGTCAAGCAAAGTCCACCTGTTTGGTCTCGTGTGAATGATACACTCAGCATGATCGTGCTAGATGTTTAAAACTTTAAAATGTAAAAGAAGAATGTGGAGTGTCATCTCTCTCTCTCTCTCTCTCTCTCTCTCTCTCTCTCTCTCTCTCTCTCTCTCTCTCTCTCTCTCTCTCTCTCTCTCTCTCTCTCTCTCTCTCTCTCTCTCTCATTATACTATTTTTTAATGTCCGAACCTTCAGCTTTTACATTTTCAGAGCTCTTCGTGTCGAATGAAGTATTGTAACGAACAACCTTTATGTTATTTTTGTACATCGCAAATCTTAAGTACACAGAAGCTATTACACTGCCTTCGTCGTCGATGTTAGTAGTATAGGGAGCCTGAATAGGGTAGGTGGAGGCACTACGGGGCAGTAACGGAAACTTAACATGGAGGAGACACATGGGGGCAGGAGGAAGTACTTGGGGGCAGAAGTGTTTATGGGGCAGAAGTGTTTTATGGGGATAGAAGTGACACATACACCATACACACAAACACAAAACGTAGACAAACATAGAAACACTAAGATTGGCAATGTGGAATGAGTTCTTTTCTAAGAAAAGTGGATGGCCCTGAAAAGGACCGTTTTTTTTATACTTCTTCTTCTTTTTACACAATGTCTTCAGGAAGCCTAAGATGTTCTTCTTCTTCTTCTGGGGTGGATCAGGGATACAGTCAGGATGACCCAATCTCCTGAACTTCTCCTAGACCTTGATCCAGTTCTCGTTCAGGCGATTGAAGTCTTGTTGTTTCTTCTGGTTCTCCTTGTCTTTTCTTTCCTTAGCCCAGGTACCCTTAATCTTCTCCACCTCCTTCTCTAAAACTTCTCTGACAAGACCCTAGGCTGTAAGCAGGGTAGTCTCTTCTCTCCTGACGCTACCGGGGGGTGGATAGAGCCACAAGTCTTCCTTCACCTTTCCTAGGAAGTACTCCACCCCTTGCATCCAGTCCAAGGCTTCTTTGAACAAGTCCACTCTACAGTGGGTAACTGCAGAGGACTACTTCATTGCTTCCTTCATCATGACTTCATTGACAAGGCTCCTGGCTTTCTTCAGGGGTGACACTTGTCTTTTGTTTGCTGGTCGGGTAACGCCAATACATGTTGATTCTTTCTAACAGAGACTCCACTCCCACCATCCCATCCCAGGCTTCCTGTAAATTCTCTACTGTAGATATTCTGGTCTTCTTTTCAGTCGATGATGAATGACGCAACTGTTTGTTTGTTTGTTTAATTGAATTTGAGACGTGTTCGGTCATTCGGCCATGTACGTCTATATACCCCAGTGCGCGCACTGCACGCAATTCCGGGGGTTAGTTTTGTACACTGCACATGATTAATTATTCGTCAGAGGGCTGGCCGAGCTGAGAGCCCATCCACCGTTTTACTGAGTGCACTACACGCTTGTTGACCAATGTCCGGGAGTGGCAAATGAGGAAAAGGTCCAGGAGGAGGCGCCTCATCGTCCTTGGATGGCTCCAAGTGGTCAAGGATTGAATTTAGAATTGATATATTTGCCAAAAGATGAATGTTGTCGTCTTGTTTCTTATCTAATGTTAATTTTTGATGAGATACTCTGTACTATTGGCTGATTGCCTACGTCGGTTAATTAAGGTTGCTAGAAAAGAAAAAGGAAATGGCTGCCCTCTAAGCCCAATTTAGTTCATGGAGTACGATTATATGTTTGTAAGCACAGGCACCTTCTATTATTGGGTTTTTGTTGTTGAGTTCAATCATTGCAACCTTGTGTGGCTGGGCCTGATGGTCTGGGATGTTACCACCTTATAATGACTAGTTTTGTATATGTCCATAGTTTTCTCTTGATGGCTGTGCTTAATCGTATATTTGGGTACTTTATTTTTGAGGAGTCAGTTACTGCATTTTGTGGTGGGACCCTGATGGTCTGGACTTTGGACCACCTTATACTCTTAATTATGTTGGTGTCAGTTAAGTGGGTCCTCTAATAATTCTGGATTCCAAATCAATGCCACTTTGTGCGGCTGGGTCTGATAGTCTGGGCTTATGACCACCTTATGCTATGATAATTTTAATTGAGGTTCGAGTTAAGTTATACGAGACTCCTTGGTACTACCTAAAGAGTTTGATATATATACCAGTAGAAATAGATTATATCCATGTTAATGAGAGGTAACATGCTTTGTTGTTAGTGACTTTTGCTTAGAATTTAGTGAGTTAGGGATTGGAAAATTTAGGGTTAGTTTGAGAGTTAGGATGATGTAGTTGTTATGTCTGAATCTTTTATCGGTAACTATCCCAAGTTTATTTGATTCATATCTTCAAATTTATATTTTGTATTTTATTTTGGCTTGCCTCTCAGTCCCATTATGGGAGTGGAGTCTCTTCCGCTTAAGATAAGAGGGCAGGGATTGGCTCGCCTTTGCGGCGTGCCACGGCACCCTAGCTTTCTAGCGATCCTGACATACCGATCCCTTCCCCTCTTGTGCGGGGACCTCCTCTCCCGCTTTAGACTGATCGGGTTTGCCATCGTTATTTATTTTTTAAAGTTTTATTTGTTGTCTTTTTTGTGTTGTTGTTGTTTTTTTTTTTTTTTTTGTATTTATCTTTCTTAACCAAGGATTATATCTTCCCTCTTTTCCCAATGTCGGTAATGAATCCCATTATGTTTGAGGACACCAAATTTATGTTATTATTTCCTATTTTAAGGAACTCCGGGTAGCTATCTTGGGTATTTAGTTTCTTCTGTTTTCTTATAATGTTTCCCTTTATTGCGTATATTTGGGGCATTCGTTAAAAATGTGGCTTAATGTTTCACAGATGGGACAATGTGGGCAATTTATTCCTGCTTCTTTTATACCTGGCAGAAATCTTCCAAAGCTACTGGCTAATAGTGTTTTTCCAGTTTTAATCCTATTTATAACTTTGGTATCATAGGGGTTTGCCAGGTTTGGTGTGATAACTTTTCTGCAGACATGCTTTTGTAAGTTATAAAGTTTACGCCCTTTTTGCGTATCTTCCCATTCCCTCTGCCATTTATAATCTATTTTTTGCCTAATCATACTGTAGAACTCCTGGACACTGTAAGTTAACTGGTAGATGTCTTGATCGATTAATTTAATTTTAGCTTCTTTATCTGCCCTTTCGTTTCCAGGGATTTTGATATGGGATGGTACCCACATGAATTCTACAGTATGTTTTTTGGGGTCCAGGATTTTAAGTCTGAAGTAAACTTCTCGTGTCATGTTATCTCTGCTGGCAGAATTACCGGACTCCAGAGTCCGCAGCACACTGAGAGAGTCGCTAACAATAACTGCTTTGGGAGTTTGTCTATCTTGTATCCATTTAATTGCTTGGATTATAGCCCAAAATTCAACAGTATAAATGGAGCAGTCATCTGGTAGCGTCGCCCCCAACGTGATGTTTTTCTCCTGGATGACGGCTGCTGCTGCAGTACGTCTTGGGTCAGTGGATTTTGATCCATCCGTATAGATTTGGATGTACCCCACATACCTACTTTCTATTTCAGAGAGGATTTTGGCCCTTATTCCCTCTGGATTTTCTTGTTTATTACCGTAAGTTAGTGCATTTAGATTAATTTTTGGAGGATTGCCGCTACATGGGGCGGGATCAGGGTATTTTGTTATTTCCGCCTGTATATTGGGAATGTTTAGTTCCTTTTTTAATTCATGGATTTTTTCCCTCCTGGGAGGTTCATGCACATTTTGTGTCTAAAGAGTTTTTGCTGTATCTCTCTCTAATAACTTTTGTAGGGTGCGACTTGTCATGTATTGATATTCTAGCAGCATACCGCAAGATAAATTCTTCCCTTCTTAGGTTGGGGGGGGGGGAGTATCCCAGTTAGGATTCTGCATTCGTCTCTGGAAGTGCTACCGAGAACTCCGGTGCAGATAACTAGAGCTCGGTGTTGTATCTGATCAAACTTTTTAAGTAAATTGGGGTGTGCCGAAACGCACACCTGGCACCCATAGTCAATTTCGGATCTGATGAGCGTCCGATATAGTGTAAGTAGTGTGGACTGATCCGTTCCCCAATCGGTTCCTCTGAGGTTCCTCAAGAGGTTCAGACCCTGCCCACACCGTCTTACCAGCTCTGTTACGTGGTTGCTAAATGTAAGGTGCTCATCGAATAGCATCCCCAGAAACGTAGCTACTTTTTCAAATTTTATTTCTCGTCCATTTAAATATAACTTTGGTGGGTCCCTGCGAGTTTTAGTTTTTGGGGAGAACATTACACCCAGTGTCTTCCCGGAGGAGAGTTTAAATCCCCACCTGTCGGACCATCGACCTATCCTATCCAAACCCACCTGCAATGGGATCTCCTGCGTTCCAAATTCCGCTGTCGTCAGCAAACTGCGATAGGTCAAGGCAGGACGTGTCGACTGATTTTTCTAGGTCTATTATCGTTATGTTAAATAAGGTTGGACTGGTACGACTGGGGAATGCGTCGCTTTATATGCTGGAAGCACGGACGTGAAGGAAAACATTCCTTCCAAAAAAGATACAAAATCCTATCACACATAAAAAAACACACCAAGTTCGCGGACCTAAAAGAAACACTTTTTATAAAAAAAAATATTTTTATTTTTTAAAAACACATACACCAAACACTCTATAGAAACAAACACCAAAACATACGAGGGAATGGGATTTTTTATTTTTTTTGAGTGGGAAAGACAAAGACAAAGACAAACATACACTTAACATACAAACACATATATGTCAAATAAGATTTTCTTTTCTTGGCAATTGGGTGGCTCTGAAAAGGGCCGTTGGGTTTTAGGAACATCTCGAGATGCCCGCACCTCCCAGGTCTGGCCCCACAGGCCGCACACATCCCACTCCATCTATCTCCACTCCGCCAGGGATCGATGGAGATGGGGAAGGCAGAAGGAGGTTGGGTAGCTTCACTGTCCCAATCAGTTCTTTCCGAAGTGTCAGGTTTCCATACCACGGATGCATCCAGAGATCTACGTCAAGAGATTTTCCAAGTAAGCACGGTAAGGGTAAGTATCCATGCTGCTGACCAGTTTGTTATTCAAGTACAAATCCACTTCGCTGAACAAGTAATGCATGAAATTATTGACGGGAGCGACTCTGGCATGGTCCACAGTATTGCTGTTGTCCGTTTTGATCACTTTGAGTTTCAGATACAAGTGGCTGCTATTCAGATCGATGTAATCTTCGGTTTGTCCTTTCATTTCAAATTCGATAGGGGCTGAAGTCGTCAAAGACGATACAGGATGAAATTCTACCCATTGGGATTCTTGCATCGTCATCATGGTAGGTGGCATGACAAACAGATCCAGTTCTGACTTGGTACATTCGCAAGAATCTCGGTGCATCATTTTCAACAGTTAGTAATCAAACACGTCTAATTCTCTGACCGTTCTTCTTTTCTTATTCTTTTTCTTAACACCGTGTGTTTTATGAGCTTTGAAGGGGTGTCGACGTCTCTTTATGCCTTGTCATTGCTGTGTCGTTGAGGAAGAAGAAATGCCAGGGCCAGAAGTGTGAAGCAAATTTATAGTGGTCTCTTGGCGACCCAAAAGATCTTTTCCAGTTTGCAGCAACACATTTTTGTCCTGCTCTCAGAAAGGCTTCTTTCAGATTTTGTTTGTCGATGAGGGCGTTTTGAAGAAATTCTTTTCCTTGCGTCAAAGCGGCATCTTTTAAGGCATGCAATCCTCGAGTCACCATGGGTTTCAAGATGGATGCTACCGTCCGAAAAGCAGATTTTAACATATCTCCTAAACCGTGTCCTCGTTGTCGAGCCACTCCTCGGTACACAGAATACATTTTGGGTGTTACAATTCGCTGGAGAACCTTTTTCGAAAATGTAGTTTTACCGTGACTTTTCCTTTAGTGAATAGAATATTTTGTCCCAGATCTCCTTTTATACTAATGTCGACACTGTCAAAATACGACTGGAAGATAATGAAGATGTACAAATTCACGGTGAACGTGATACGTGTTTCCACCGTCCTCGTACGCGGCGACGGCAGAATCCACTTTGAAAGGAATGACTCTCAGTAACGGAGCGGCTGTGTTTCCCACCATGTTGTACTCCACCCCATCTGAGTACACAAACAATAAATTCAGTCCAGCGTTCAATTCGACAGGGTAACGAAAATACTTGTAAAATCGATCGTTGCTGTTGCTGTCTTTCAGGGAACTAGTTGTGCTTATCCCCCCAAAATAGCAAACAACCCAGGACAAAAAGTGATGGACAATATTCTGGGGTCCGAAAATTGCAAGAAGAGACGTCGAGCCACTTGATGGTACTCGATCGTTACAGTTTTCTTGGTTTTGTCCAGGGCTTTGCCAAATTAGCCCTTGAAGACAGCCGCAATGGTGTCCACCAAATGTTGAGCAGTAAAATAATACCCCACAGGAATTCTCATGGTATAGCTAGTCAAGGAAGAAGGTTTGGTCTGTAATGATTTTTTGGATTCGTAAATGAGAGGATCATTTTTGTCCTTGTGTTCTTGCACTTGCTCGTTGATGATATCCACGATGAAAGTGTTTTGACCTTCGTCGATGTTGAGGGCTTGCGTAGGATGAATGATTTCTACCAAACCCACTTCCCAATGAGCTTCGTGATCCAATTGTATGGACTGAGGTAATTTGGCCGTGAAACAACATAAGGTGTTGTTGGGAAACACATCCATAGAACTGTCACTGGGTAAAGTTAAATAAAATTGGTTATTCATAGTTCCAGGGTTCTGGTGTCCGATAAGTCACTCGTGGCCAAAGGAGAATGATGTTCAAAATGTTCCAAAAGTGGGCTGCTCTTGTTGTGACTGGAAGAAGGATGACTGGCGTTGGCCGTACCGTTGTGGTTGCTGCTGTTGTTACTGTCCGTCGTATATTTCAAGGAAGGACTGGGTAGAAGATAACCGATGCAACTGCTGAGTAAAATGGTCCACAATTGTTTGTCCCCTTGTTGCAAACTCAAATTGGCAATCGCTGCTTCGATGACACAATACACCACAAAGATTTGGCAGAAAAACACGATTTGATTTTTAGCTTCACGTTCTCCGCACCACACCCACAAAGGTTGTTTTTGTAATTCTTGAAGAGAGGAACTCTGCGAAGGAGAAGAGGTAGCTGCTGTGTTGAACGGCATGTTGGTTACTTCTTCTTCTTATAGTCGACGACTTGGGAAGCGGCAATCCAATAATAAAAACTAGGTGGATATACTTTTCAACGCACTTTGACTTCTTCTACTCGACGTTTGCCTACTTTAAGTGTTCTTCGTTCCAGAATGCTTTCGATATCCTACAAGTCGTCGTCTTGTTTGGTCACTCGTTGTAACTCAGGCAAGTAAAAAGTTCTTTTTAACACTTCTCCGTGCATGTCTTCCAATTTATAGACGGGAGGATCACGTCCACGCACTTGTCCAGTGACACGAAACAATTCGGTAGTCCAGTTGGGTAAATAACCGTTGTCATAAGTGCGTTTGGTTTTTCCGATGCGAACCCAATCTCCCGTCTTGAGCACCAGGGTTTTCTTGTGTCCCATCTTTGGTGTACCAAACAATTTATCAAACACCGTCACTTCGTTTTCAGGGGTGACCTCTTCGGGGGCACATCCGATGCTACGATGGTACGATTGATTGTACGCTTTGACCAAACGTGGTAACACGTCGATGTACTTGAGAGTGTGTTGATGTGTAAAATATTTCCACATGCGTTCTTTCAAAGTTCTTTGAAAACGTTCCACGACACTGGCTTTGGTTTCAGGATTTTCGGTGGTAAAAAAAATGAATGTGCCTTTGTTTACATTCTTTTTTAAAAGCTTGGTTTAGAAATTCAGTGCCTTTGTCGGTTTGCCATCATAAAGGGTGACGACCACTTTGTTTCAACACCAGTTTGAAAGCACGTACTAACTCGGTACTGCTTTTAGAAGTCAAAGGAACGACCGAAGCAAATTTGGAAAACACGTCGATGACACAAAACAAATATTTGTGGCCACGATTGTAGGCTGCCAAATGAGAGACGTCCCCTAAATCTGCTTGCCATTGATGATCGATGCCATCCACTTTGGTTTGACTTCTAGAAAATTTTCGTCGAATGGGTTTGTGTAACGTGTACGTCGATTGTTCTTGTAACCATCGTCGTACTTCTGGCAAACGTACACTTTTCAATTTGTTTTTAGCAGCCCGATACAATTTTTGAATAAGTCACCCACTGTTCGATACTACTACCACTTTTGGTGTCGTGATGTTTGGACGAAGCTGCTTGACGCGTCCGACGAGCCACAGGAGTGGATTGTGAAGGGATGATGGTAGGTTTCTTCTTGGTGTCTTTTTTCACTTCAGTCTTGCTTTCTTTCTTTTTTTTTCTGCTGAAGAGGGAGTGGTCATCATCTTTTTAACCCAAGCTTTCATTTCTTCTCAATGAGGTGTAGGAGAGGGTGTCAACGAGGCAGCTGCAATCTTGCTAGGGATGGGATCAGACGGAGTTTGAAACATTTCTCGGGGCTAATCTTCCTCTGTCGTCCCACTGGCGGTGTCTGCTGTTTTGGTGGTGGTTTTAGGTTCACTTTTCATCATGGCCTTGAAATCTCTCAGAGTGGGTTGAGCTGTTTCGTCTACATGAGCGATTGTAATTCTAGTTGTAACTGGGACATCTCGTTGAGATTCGGATTGGGAGGTAAATGATGTATCCGTTGTTCGTACCAATGATGGAGTTCCATCCATCGTTTGTAAGGAACTAAAGTCAGTTTTCGTCCTTCCATAAGATCCAAAGGTACAATTGTGTCGTCTTTCCAGAGATGGGTGTCATTTTTATCTTCTTTTTTCTTCCCGTCGTTTATCTCAAGAGCCCCTAACAGCTTGGAAAATCCTCCTCGTTGCACCAGCCTTTATTTCTTTTGACTTCGAGATAGTTTCTTCTTTTTGGCCATTGGTCGACGAGAACGTTCCGATGTTTTCTTAATTTTTGTGTTTTGGGTTTGCCTTTCTTGGAACGAGTAGAATGGTGTGTACTTTTTCGGGTCATCTTCTTGGGCGCCAGGAGCAAAGAATAGAACTGAGGTCTCTCGGAGGTCACACTTCTTTTTATTCTGGAACACTCTTTATCTCATGACTCCTCCTAAAAATTGTCCAGCAATCGTTCCTAACAAAGGAGCCGCTATTTTTAACAACGGTCCTATCAGCATGGATAGAAATCCTCCTCGTTGCACCAACATTTTTTTCTTTTGACTAAGAGGTATTTTCTTTTCGACCATTTGGCGAAGAACGTTCTGATGTTTGCCTAATTTTTGTTTCTGCATCTTGGAAAAAGGTACCGTTCCTTTCAACACATTCAAACAACATTCGCACACGGTATCGATGATTTCTTTGGGGGCTGTTTGAATGAGTTGTTTTCGCATGGGAAGATTGGATTTAGTCAGGACGGACAACAGGTCCCAATGTTTGGCCAGACGAGGTGGAAGTCCTTTTTTGGTTTTGCCTTTCTTGGGACGAGTAGAATGGTGTGCACTTTTGGGGGTCATCTTGGATGTCAGGAGCAAAAATAGAACTGAGGTCTCTTGGAGATCCCCCTTTGTTTTATACTGGAACACGTCTCCACTGATGGTCAGCACAGCGTACCATCTTCATGACAGGCATCATTCGACGTTGATGTGTTTTCAACGGACTAAATCGTGTCAGTTCTTGTTTGGATAAATCCAGTAAACTTTGTAACACGCCGGTTCTCTATTGAACTTTGGTTTTAGGTGAGGTTACTTTTTAGCGGCAGTCGCAGTGGCTAAAGCAGCCGAAGTAGATGCACCCGGAGAGGTGACTTTCGAAATGGGTTTCCATTTTTGCATCAAATTAGGAAACACGGATCTTAAATCCGTCACTGCCAATCGTGGCTTTCGGGAGTACGTGCGTGTCCTAGCAGTAGTGCCTCTCTTTCGGGCAGCAGATGTTGCTGTTGGTTTTCTTTTTTGGAAGGAGTTTTCGTCTTCTTCTTAGGTTTTTTTTTCTTGGGGCTTTTCTTTTTAGTTTTGGTTTTGGCTTGGGCATTAGGATCCCATTTCAAAAGAGAACGAAACATGACACCCCCTAAAGAACCACTACCACCAGGGGCCAAAATGATTTATTTTTTAGTACGTGGATCGATCCTAGGATCTGCCAGTTGTGACAACGCCACTTTATTTTTTTCAAAAAAACGTTTGGTTTGATGAGGGATGTGAATGATGCCTTGAAGTAATTGACGTGCCGGGCACGAATCAGTTTGGCAGGAGGATGAGATTGAAAGGAAGTCATCTCGAAGACTGTGAGAAAGAAATGACGTGGAGGATGTTTTTATAGCTTTCTTTCTTTCAGAGAATGGCCGAAGGGGATGTGTAAATGACGGGACCTCTTTCTTGACACCAATGGTGAAACAAACTGGAACGAAATCTCAAATAATCGGGAGTGGTGGGTTTTAAATTGATGAGTATATACGCATGAGGTGTTTGAGTGGCATCGTCGCACGCATAATTCAGCCATGGAGTGCCTAACTGTTTGGCTAACACTTGCACTTGAGATTTGTCTCTGGGGCTCTTAAACAAGAATCACGTAATGGGCGTTGAGACTGGTGGTACGATGGGCTTTACTTTGTTGAAATAAATTTTGGGTAATGTAAATGATGCTGGCATTACGATGATGTCCTTTTCGTGTAAACCAAAGTTTAATTTCTTCTTTGACTTCTCCTAACATGTCGTCGAAGATGACCAGATGTGTTTGACTCAAGTCAGACACGATCCCATTGTCTTCGCGAGGAATGACTTCGACAAACGAAATGGCTTCTCCTTGACTTTCACTAAGTAAAGTGTAAGACGATTGCCACTCTTTGTAATACCACACGATACGTTGAGGAAGACGATCAAACAAATGAGATTTGTGTTCGATCAAACGTTTGACAAATTCGGTTTTGCCTGAACCACTGGGTCCAGCAATCAACATGTTAAAAGGATGGTGCAGATACAAAGCCTCCCAACTTTGACGATCTAACGTTTCATGAATCACTTTGACCACAGAAGAAGAGGCAGAAGAGGCAGAGGAAGATGCAGCCATGACTGAGGTAGGAAGAATTTTGAGAAGAACACAAAATACACAAGACATTTTATACGTTTCATACACATTTAATGTTTAAAAAAATCAATAAAAACATATTTACAGGTCATGAAGCACGAAAACGCATACAGCAAACACGGTGAGATACAACAATAAGGCACACACTAAAAGAACCAAAGCTGTGTGTAAACAAGTCAATGTACAACAGCAATAGTCTCAATGGAGGTGTGTCCCACGAAATGGGTGTACACGCACTGGTATTCTTGTCTCTGTTGTGGAAGAATGGAATGTCTCTGGCGGAAAGGTTCTTTGTTCCTCAGGTGTTTCTATTGTTATGACGGTGTTGTCTTTTGCTTCTTCATGGTTAACTTTGGTTCCAAGTTCACTTTTTGTCTTGGAGGATTAGTGACGCGCAAGGTCCTTGGCAAGGTGTGCTACTTCTTGTAACCAAGCATCGAAACCAACACTTTTCCAGTCACGGACATCTTTCCGATCGTAAAGTTGTTGGAGTAACCAACTAGCGATGCACACTTCTTGGAAAGTATGAAGTGTAGATAAAGTTTGACAAATGTCTTCTACACACGGAGGTACACAACTAGTGTTCATCACGATTCTCAACACTTTGAGCACAATTTGTCTTTCGTGTACTGATAAAGCATGAATGGTCATCTCTTTGTTGTTGCATGTACCGTTCATAAATAATCCACAACAAATACTGTTCCTCCAAAATAGTCCACAACGAATGTCCTGGGAAACGAAATCCAAGAAAAGTTGTCACTAACACACACACCGCATAGCGTCCAAAATTCAGTAGAAACAGTTCGTTTATCAGGCGTCTGTAATCCTCTAAGGTCTGAACACTGTCGTTGACTTCCTTCCACGGAATACGTTTCACAAGTGAAGACGACGGTCGTGGCATGGTTCGCTTTTATATCAGGGTTCCCAAGGTTTGTATCTTTTGTGATAGTCTACTCCAAGGCATCTGCGATAGTTTCTCCCAAGAATCAGTCTTCTTATACTGTGAAAGTAGCAATAGTTTAAAAATCGAGGAATGACTTTGCGTTTCACTTGTATCTTGACAAACTCTCTGTAAATGCGTTCTCGCAGTTCCAAAGGCAGATTCTGAATGAGTTCTTCTAAACTAGTCATTCAAAAGGCACGTCTTTCCTTGTGACGAAATAGTCACACACTTGCCAAATGGAATCGGGTGGTAAAGGATATCCAAGACATTCAGTGATGACCTTTCTACACCTCAGACGGTGTGAAGGCGTTTCGTCTTGAGGTGACACTTCTTTTAAACGTTTTTTGTATTCCTCAAAGTGTGTCACTTTTTCCTCAACTTCGTTCCATGGAATTCTCTGTAACAGTGTCACATTGTAGGTGGTGTCATCCAAATTCTTAAAGAGGCCATCTAGTCCTTCATGAATGTCTGTTCATTTGAACACTTTTAAACTAATCAGTATTCTTATAGCATTCAGGTACCACTGGTTCAAACGTTTATGTCGTAAAGGATGCAATTGTTCTTTGCGTTTCACTTGAATCTGAACCAACGCTCTCTAAATGCGTTCTCGTAGCTCCGGAGGCAAACAACGAATGTGCTCTTCTAAGTATCAGACATGTGTTACTTCTTGGGACCGACCAAAGGCAGGTACTGACAGCGCGGAGTCCGTCTGGCATGCTCCATGTAAGCTGAGTCTTTATACTCCCATTTTTGAAGCGTCACACCGCAACTGAAACACTTGACTTTATCACCTTCTCCAAGTAGACAAATCCGGATCTGGCTAAAGCTTTGGGAATATATCCTTGCAGATATTTAGGCCACTTATCTTTGAACATCTGGAATCGACTTTCAAAATCTTCATAGTCAGGCAAAGCCACAGGCAACTTGTATTTTTTGTCAAAGTAGGGATGGCATCCGCAGATAGGTACACGCTTATCATCCCCAATAAAGAAGAAAGGGCGTCGTGCTGCATTGCTTTCGCTAGTGGGGCGGTAAGGCACATGAACGGCATTGCTTTTGAGGGTCCCAGAGGAGCGACAAGGTCGTGCTGCATCGCTGATGTCAAAGCGTACGGCATGCGTCTCGTCGCAAGGCACTGCGTCGCACTCCAGGTCGTGATCGAACTTGGAGTCCACAGTAGGTTCCTCGCTCGGTGGCTGTGTCGAGGTCGTTAGCATCGGTGCCTGTGTACTGGTATCTGCATTGGAGTTCACAGTGAGTTCCTCACTCGGTGACTGTGTGGCATTGATATTCATCTTCTTCTTGCTAGGTCAACATTTGGAGTCACAATGAATGGTTGGTCTTGTTAGTTGTCCCCTTTTTATACTGGAGAACGGTACTGTTTGCACTGTGGAAACACCAAAGAAAGGTAACCACAGCTTGGAGACCATCTGGCATGTTCCAGGATAGCTGAATCTTTATAGTCCATGCGAATTGTCACACCACAACTCAAACACTGCACTTCGCTTCCCTGTCCAAAGTAGACAAATCCTGCTCTGGCTAAAGAGTTGGAAGTGGGTAATCCATTTATATGTTTAGGCCATTTTTTGAATGTGTTCAATCGACTGGCACAATCATAATAGTCAGACAAGACCACGGAAAGTTTGTATTATTTCAACTTGAAGTCTGCAGTGGGTTCATCACACGGTGTTGAAGTCATCGTCAATTTTGGTGTCTTTCTGTTCTAGTGAAGATCAGCGTGTCCGTACGGCAAAGTGGTGTGATCTGGAAGTCTCACTAAATTTCTGGTACACAATTTGGTAAACTTTTTCTAAAGGACGACTGACTATTTGGTGATTTGGTAACCGTACGATTTTGTGAGGCTCTAAAGTTTTTACTCGAAAGTCTTGGGCTTGTCCAGACTGCAGAGCATTTTTCAAGACATCAAAGTTCATCACTTGGCTGGTTCGATAGTTCAGTGTCAGTCCTTTGACTTTGCATTTGGTGTGAAGTTGACCTTGTCTGTCTCGGTATCGGTACCCGTAATGTTTAGGGCCACCGCTGGCAAAACTGAGGATCGTCTTTTGAGGGTGGTCGTGCGTCCATGCTCCTATCCGATCTCCTTCGATGGTGGGATGTGGGCAACCAGGGCGATGGATGTACATACAAATGTCGGTGTCAAAGTGCAGGACACGATCTCCCAACACTTCTAAAGACTCGTCGTACAATTTCAAGCGAGCATGGGCTGTCACGTACGCTGCAATGACCACATTTCTAAAGTCGTCGGGATGTACAAACTTGGACTCTTCTTCGTAATTGACCAAGATCAAATTTTCACGGATGATATTCACGTGTTTCACCAGTTTACCTTTGTCGTCCACCAGTTGAAAGTAGCGACTGGGATCTGCCAAGTATTCCGTCTTGGGCAAGATCGTACGTTGTGCCATGTTTCCCCACAAGCAATTCAGCATGACTTTGGCAAACGATCTTCTTCCTTCGTTCTTTTCTACGTCTTCCAAAGTGATGCCTTCTACGGCACAGTACTGTTCTTTGAATTGGACTTGGTCTTCTCGAGTCCGACACCAAGAGGGATAGCCACTGGCTTCTTTTTTCAGTTTGAGAAATTCGTTGACGTAGCCTGAGAAAATGCCTGGATTCGAGGCGTCGTCCTTTTGTTATTGTGCTGTGGTAGGAAAGTGCCAAATTTCGTACACTTTCAACAAGCGGTATCCCCGATCCAGAGCCCGAAACAAATCGGCGCAGACCCACGTCCCTGTCAAGGCGCGTTCTTCCTCCGTGTGGTGACATGGGTGATCTTGGTTGCATGTTTCGGCACACGTACGGCATAAAGGAAACATCAGTTTTCCTTGGCAATGATGGTACAAATTGGTCGGGGGTAAGACTTCGCATTTGATCAATCCTTCGTATTGACGAATGTGTTCCACGTCGATGTGTTTTATCAGGATTTCAGGGTGTCCGGTAGGGAATCGCTTGTATTTACACACGCAAGGATACAACGAACACACGTTGATGTATTTGATTTCTTCTCCTCGAGATTCGTCTACGTCGTACAGCAAGCGTGTGGCATTGGTTCGTCCTCCGAACAAACTGTGGCGTGGATCCAAAGGTTCGATGTCGACCACATTGTAACTTTCGGCAATGCGTCTAAATTCTGGATCGGTTATGAAACGTCGATCGTACTCGTGCTCCCACGTTTCTACCACTTGGTATCCATGAGTTTCTAACTTCAGACGTCGTTGGTAGGCGTGTTCGTACAACTCTTCCATGATGGAGTCCGAAAAAGAACTTTTCAGGGGTCGTTGAGGAAAACAAGTAGGGCATCCGTGAAATAAGCATCCCTGAAATTCGTACACGTTTTGAAGGTTTTCTAAATCCCAACCATCCACAGAAAGTCTTTCCACTTTCTTTTCTCCCCCTCCGTTTCTGGCATGTTGTATCCATTTGTCTTCCTTTTGGCACAAGTAATGCAACCAACGCAATGCTTTGGCAGAGTATTGACGACTGGCCGAGAGATGAGTGTTAGGGTCTATGGTGGCTAGTTCGTTCTCGGGCATGAACTTTTTGGTGTATACTAATGTACAGTCTTTGGCAAGGGTGCACGCTTCCTTCAAAGGATCGACTTCTCCGTGATCTAGAAATAATTGTCTAAACTTTCTACAGCAACGGCGTAAAATGTCCACATCGGATCGACAATACTTCAACATTTCTTCTTGAAAGTCAAACGGTTCTTAAGCGTGAGCGCGGTACCAAGCGTGGAAGGATTCTCGGTGTTCGGTGTGCATTCCGTCGGGTTCGTAATAGTGAAGATCAGGCAAATGCTGCAGCACTACGTTTTGATTGGCTTCCGTATTGAAGAAGTGGGGAAAATATCCTTTGGCCATTTCTGTCATTCCAAATGTTTAGGCATTGGACTCAAAGGCATGGTCAAATAACTCATGGAATCTTTGAATTGTACTTGTCCCACTTGCATGTAGATGAATTTCGCCCCGTTCATGGTGACTTTGGGACATTCGGTACCTTGTTCTGAATAATATTTTAACAGAAACTGTCCATCGTATCCCGAGAAATTGTGAGCCATGACGGTAGCATAGCGATGACAGTCCCCGTAACGTTGAATGTCCTCTTCGCTCCAAGTGTCGTCGATGGGGTCTAAAATCCATTGGGCAAAATCGTCCAGAGTGTTAGGGCCACGAAAGATTTTTTCACGTCCTCCTGGAATCCTACTACAATGAGGATAGTGAAAATGAATAGGTTCTTGTATGCACTTCTCACAAGCCCGATGAGCGACGCAGAAATTAATGATGTGAATCCCCGTCTCTTGAATGCATTCAAAGTTAAAAAAGATTAAATCCACTTTGGTCTTGTTCTTCTTCTGATCACCATTTAATTCTTTCTCCAGTGTATTGTCATACTTTTGAATGTAACATTGATAATCATAATCGACGATTTGGTCGCAAATGCGACATCTTTTCTTTCCGCCACAAACGTGTCTCTCGGGGTCGTTGGTTCGAATCAGGTGTCCACACGTGGAGCACAATTTCAGTAAGTCACAAGCACTTTTTTGCTGGTGAGATTGTGTCCTGCGATGTTGTACGTAACAAGAGGGGCTGACAAAGGTTCGTCGACAGGTCGAGCAACGTACGTGTTTTTCAGGAATGCATGGCTTGCAAGCTAAACAGCCCTGACATCTCTCTCCGCAATGAATGTGTTTGTCCCGACTACAAAATCCTTGGTCGCATTTCTCGCAGTAGTAAGAGTATCCTAGAAATCCTGTGATACTCGTGATGGCATCGAAATGTTCTTCATAATGGTACACTTGAATGTATTTTCCCTCCGGAAAATCGGGTCCTCGAAACAGCAGAGCTCCGCGAACTTCTTGAGGGTGTACTCTCAACGTGTACCGAGGAGCCAAGACGTCTTGAAGTTGTTGCATTTGAGAAATGCCACACGCGGTCTCTTTTGGTATGCCTGCTTGTTGTAACAGGAGTTCTGCTTCTTTTCGTTGTTGGAGTCTGTCCGACTTTCGAATTCTCTCCCATGACCGTTTCCATTCTGCGGTCTCGTTCTTGTCGGCATACGTTCGCCCCACCACGATGGCCCGAGCTAAGCAGATCTGATCCTGAGAATTGTCGATTTGGACGACACTCTGTTTGGTACTGCGAAGGTCGTCCGCCAATAACACTTTCTTGTTTCGTCCGCTACCTCGAGGAGATGACACGTGGGTCATGTGAAGTGTGGCTTTTCCATCGGTGATGGTAAACTCTTCGTTAGATTGTTGAACGTGTTCGATTTTGTCCGTGACTCTAGACAGTGTTAATTCTGCCGGGGTACTGAACTCGATAGATATTAGATATTATTTATTCATGGGTATAATAATACGCGCAATTGAACGACCTTTCCGACGGTGTGTTCGGATTAAAAATATCTCTATATTTAGTGATAATATTATCCGAAATATCGGCGCGATTTTGGTCAGCATTGTGAAGCCGAATGTCGGGTTTAGTCAGATAGATCCCACCAGCGCATTTAAATAGCTACCATTTGTTAGTTGATATTAATATATGCGCAATTGAAAGAGTTACACGGGGATGGGTTGGAATTATATATATATATATATATATATATATATATATATATATATATATATATATATATATATATATATATAGTGAAAATATTGACAAAAAATATCGGCGCACATTTGGTAAGCTTTGTGAAGCCGAATGTCGGGTATAGTCAGATAGACCCCACCGGTGTATTTGAATAGATACCATGTGTTAGTTAGTATCATGATATTAATATACGCGCAATTGAAAGACCTTCACGGGGGTGGGTTGGAATTAAATATATACATATATTTAGTGAAAATATTGACCACAAATATAGGCGCGTTTTTGGTCAGCTTTTTGAAGCCGAATGTAGGGTTTCGTCAGATATGTCCCTTCTGCGTATTTGAATAGATCCCATGTGTTCGTTGGTAATAATATACGCGCAATTGAAAGACCTTCACGAGGGTTGGTTGTAATTAAATATATACATATATTTTGTGTTAATATTGACAAAAAATATCGGCCCACATTTGGTAAGCTTGTGAAGCCGAATGTCGGGTATAGTTTGATAGAACACACCTTCGTATTTGAATAGATCCCATGTGTTAGTTGGTATCATTATACGCGCAATTGAAAGACCTTCGTGTCGGTGGGTTCAGATATTAAATCTAAATATATTTAGTGACAATATTGTCAAAAAAGCAGTGAAAGAATTGCTCCGCTATGTTAATCTCCGAAATGTCGAGATATCCCGACATTTCTGAGATTGTGTGAAGCTGCTTCCTTTCGTGCATTATAGCAATATGGTATAGTCACATAGATCCCACAAGCGTATTTAAATAGATACCATGTGTTAGTTGATTTCAATATACGCGCAATTGAAAGACCTTCACGAGGGTTTGTTGGGATTATATATATATATATATATATATATATATATATATATATATATATATATATATATATATATATATGTATATATATATATATATATATATATATATATATATATATATATATATATATATATATATATATATATTTAGTGAAAATATTATTCAAAAATATAGGCGCGATTTTGGTCAGCTGTTTGAAGCCGAATGTCAGGTTTAGTCAGATATGTCCCTTCGGCGTATTTAAACAGATACCACGTGTTAGTTGATATTAATATGCACGCAATTGAAAGAAAAGACCTTCACGAGGGTGGGTCGGAATTAAATATATACATATATTTAGTGAAAATATGGGCGCAAATTTGGTCAGCATTATTAGGCCGAATCTCTGGTTTAGTCACACATGTCCCACCAATGTATTTGAATAGATACCACGAGTTAGTTATTTTTAATATACGCGCAATTTAAAGATATTCCCCTGGGTAGGTTAGAATTAAATGTGTACATATATTTAGTGAAAATATTGACCTAACCCGAAACGTACCCTCCTCAGCTTTGTGAAGCCGAATGTCGGGTATAGTCAGATAGGCCCCACAGGCGTATTTGAATAGATACGATGTGTTAGTTGGTATCATTATACGCGCAATTAAAAGACCTTCGCGTGGGTGGGTTCCGATATTAAATCATTAAATATATTTAATGATAATATTGTCAAAAAAGCAGTGAAAGAATTGCTCCGCTATGTTAATATCGGAAATGTCGGGATATCCGACAAGAAGAAGTCAGAAGTCTTCAAGAGAGAAACAGGCCAGGAAACAAATATTCGGACACGGGTTAGTCTGGTATTGCTGTACCACCGGCATCTTTCGAGAGAGCGGCCAGGCAAAGCCAATAGAACCTTGGAGACGAATGTCTACAATATGCAAGACGAATACGACATACATCGGACACGGTTTAGTCTGGTATTGCAGTACCACCGGGATTACGGGTAGTTAAATATTTCGAGACCGAAGTCATTCAGAAAGGTGCCATCATGAAAGCAGCAACGAGACCGGCAGAGACACGGGTTAGTCTGGTATTGCAGTACCACCGACATTACGGGTAGCATTACGGCCACAAAGATTGCATTGTCTGTCGACGAGGAAGAGCAGATGAAGGAAAATGTAAATTCGCTAGACGCAAGTCATTTAGGAATGGATTCTTTGTCGCCTCGAATGGAAACAAAGTCAAAGATGAGTCAAATCTGCTGTCGTCTTTCCAGAGATCGGAATCACTTTTTCGGGCATTGGAAACGAATTCAAAAAAGGTGCAATCATGAAAATGAAGTACCACCGTAGACCGGCTGAGACGATATAGAGATTGAGAAACAATATCATCGTATATGTTAATTATTCGTTTTGAGCAATTTTATATTGTTCTATGTTGGGCTTTTCACACTTTACAATACATTTATACAGACATAGAAATTGAGAAACAAAATTGGAAGGCGAACAAATCAGTCAGACATAATATAATATCATCGTATATTTCAATTGTTCGTTCTGAGCAATTGTATAGTGTTATATGTTGGGCTTTTCACACTTTACCATATATTTATATAGATATATAGAGATATAAATAAAGATATATATAAATATATATTATATGTTCTTGTTTTGGGCTTTTTATTATCCCCTTTTAGTAATTTCCTGCCTCGTTAGCCTACCACGGTTTGGTAGTTTCTCCTCTCCGGGAACGTAGACCTCAGGCAGCTTGGGAGAGAGTAAAACAATACATACAACATCAAATGGGGCTTAGAATTCTCCATATAGCACTACTATTCTGTATGTCTACCAGCCCCCGACAATCTGTATTGCACCATGTTGAGGGAACCCGACATATGGTATAGCACGGATGTATATGCTCACCCGACATCAGCTTATCATTGATGTATATGCTCCCCCCGACATACCATGTACCCGGTCCCCCGACACAGAATCGACGGGAGAACCCCGGGCACCTCTCACAGTAGGTATGTAGACAGGGCAGGGACCTCGGAGCGGTTAAACTGTCCAGATAAAGTGGACATAGTATGTCATTTGGATTTGTTGCCTTCTTCGTCTTGAAGTACATGTGTCTCATCGTGAATCGCTACTGTTTGCTGACTTTACTCACACAGTAATAAATACATTAATATTGAATTAATTTGCCCAGGAAGTGCATATCTCTCCTGATTTTAACCAGTTGGTGAGATGGTCTAGTCCTAATAAACGTTCTTCTTGCAATCAGGATAGTATTGATTTGCCGTTCTGGGCTATGTTGCTAATATGTCACTCAACAACGCGTAATTTTTTGCCCTTTTTATGTTTTTTACGTTATAGTTTGAAACCACATAGCAATCTTAAAATAAACAGTGTATTGAAAGGAGACTTTGTTTAAATGTTATGATAACAATCTTCTTTGACAAGGAAACAAGGTAGCTGTATTTATATTAAAAACAAAACCTGTCTGTTTTCCAGAGTTATAGAGGTGGGTTAGTGATTGAAAAGAATACAAGTCTATTCATTGAATATTAAAACAACGATCTGATTTGTGGGTTAAATATCGTTGAAGACATCCAATGTGTTAGGTTTCCGTACCGCAGAAGCATCCAGATTTGTGTTCTTGGCTTGTTTTCAGTGAGTCAAGAGCTTTTCCAGGTATGCTTGGTAAGGGTAAGTATCCATGCTGCTGCTGACTAGTTTGTTATTCAAGTATACGTCCACTTCGCTGAACAACAAATGCATGAAATTGGTGACGGGAGCTACTCTGGCATCTTCCCCTTGTTTGCTGTTGTCCACTTTAAGAACTTCGACTTTCAGGTAGAAGTAAATGTTATTTAGATCGGTGTAATCTTCGGTTTCTCCTTTGATTTCAAGTTTGATACGGACCGAGGTAGTCAAAGACGACACAGGGTGAAATTCTACTCATTCCGTTTCTTGCGTCGTCATCATCGCCGGTGGCATGGCAAACAGATCTAGTTCTGACTTGGAACATTCGCAAGAATCTCTGTGCATCGTTTTGTATCCCTTTTGTTGCAGTTAGTAATTAAAAAACACCCAGTTCTCTGCACGCGCCGGTTCTTCTTCTTTTCTTCTTCTTTTTCTGAACGTGTTTATGAAATCAGAAGGGGTTCCGACGTCTCCTTCTGCTTCGTCCTTACTGTGGCGTAGAGGAAGAAGGAATGCCTTCGCTAGAAGTGTGAAGCGAATTTATAGAGGTGTCTCGGCGACCCAAAATGTCTTTTCGAGTTTGGAGGAAATAAAATTTGTCCTGCTCTCATGAATTCTTCTTTTGGACGTTTTTGTTAATGATGACTTTTCGAAGAAATTCTTTTCCTTGAGTCAAATCTGCATCTTTTAATACATGCAATCCTCGAGTTACGAAAAGCTGATTTAAACATATCTCCTAAAACATGCCCTCGTTGTCCAGAGTATCTTTGATATACAGGATACATCTTATTTTTGTAATTCACTACAGAATCGTTTCTGAAAATATAGTTTCACCGTGACTTTTCTTTTGGATAATAGAATATTTTGTCCAAGGTCTCCTTTTATACTAATATTGACACTGTCAAAATACGATTTACTGACAGGAAGATAATAAGGATGTACAAATTCTCGGTGAACGTGATACGTGTTTCCACCTTCCTCGTAAAAAGCGATGGCACAATTCACTTTGCAAGAAATGACTCTGAGTAACGAAGCGGCTGTGTTTCCCAACACGTTGTACTCGACCACATTGGAGTACACAAACAATAAATTTAGTCCTTCGTTCAATTTGACAGGGTAGCAAAAATACTTGTAGAATCGATCTTTGATAGGAGCGAGAGCAGTGTATCCATCCAGAATAGAAAACAAACCGGGATAAAACAAAAATAATGAATATTATTCTGCCGTCAGAACATTGCATTTTAAGACGATGAGCAATTTTATGGTACTCGATTAGTACACTTTTGCGAGCTTTCTCCAGGGCTTTGCCAAAAGTGATCGTTGAAAATAGCTGCAGTCGTTTCGACCAGATGTTGAGCATTAAAATAAAAGCATACAGGAATTCTGATGGTATAGGTTGTCAATTGAGGATTGTCTGGTGATGATTTTTTGGATTCGTAAATGAGAGGATCATTTTTGTTCAACTGTTCTTGAATTTGTTCGTTCAGGATATCGAAGATGAAAGTGTTTTTACCTTCGTTGATATTGATGGCTTGCGTAGGAAGAATGATTTGTTCCAAAGCTGCTTCCCAATGTGCTTTGTGATCCAATTATATTGACTGAGGTAATTAGGCTGTGAAGCAACATAAGGTATTTTGGCAAACATATTCTGGTTCCCGAGGAGTCACTCATGGTCAAAGGAGAATGATTTTTCAAATGTTCGAAAGGGGTTCCTGCTGTTGTGATTGGAAGAGTTCTTGTGGTCACTGCAGTTGGCAGCAAGGCAAGGCTACTGTTGTTGCAATTGTTGTTGTTACTTTCAGCAGTATATTTCAAGGAACAACTGAGAAGAAGATAACCAATACAACTGCTGAGTAAAATTGTTCACAATTGTCTATCTCCTTGTTGCACACTCCAATTTGCAATCGCTGCTCCGATGACAAAATACACCACAAAGAAACAATTTCTCCACATAACACATACAGAGGTTGTTTTTGTAATTCTTGAAGAGAAGAACTCTGAGAAGGAGATGTTGCTGCTGTGTCTAACATCATGATACTAACTTCTTTTATAGTCAATGACTTGTGAAGCGGTAATCCAAGAATCAAAACTAGGTGCATATCCTTTCCACTTCCTGAAGCCGACGTTTGTCCACTTTACGTATTCGTCGATCGAGAATGCTTTCGATATTGTATGTCGTCTTTTGTTTTTTGGTCACTCGTTGTACCTCAGGATTTTCAGTGGTGAAAAATGAAGGAGGCTGCAGTATTACTAGGTATTTGAGCAGACGGAGTTTGAAACACTTTTCTTTTCATGATAGTCTTGAAATCTTTCAGAGTAATTTTAGCTGTTTCGTCTAAAGCTTTCTTGTAAAATAATCAAAGATGTTGCAATAATTGTCCGTACTGTTGCGATTTTTCTGTTTCTGACAAATTGGTTCGATTCATCAACGATTTTAATTCTTGTTGTAACCGACATCTCGGTGAGATTAGGATTAGGAGGTAAATGAGGTATCCGTCCTTTTTATTTTCTTCAATCTGGTCTCATGACTCCTCCTAAATGAGGTCCAGCAATCGACCGTAACAAAGGAGCAGTCACTTTTAACAACGGTCCTATCAGCATGGGTAGAAGTCCTCTTCGTTGAACGAGCATTTTTTTTCTTTTGACTGATGAGTATTTTCCTTTTTCACCATTTGGCGAAGAACATTCCAATTTTTTTCTAATCGCTGTTTCTGTATCTTTAATAAAGGTACCGTTCCTTTTAAAACATTGAAACAACATTCACACACGGTATCACTGATTTCTTTGGTTGTTTTTTGAATGATTTGTTTTCGCATCGGAGGATTGGATTTAGTCAGTACTGACAAAACATCCCAATGTTTAGATAAACGAGGAGGGAGTCCCTTTCTTTTGCCTTTTTTTGCGAAGGTTGTTTCTTGGGACGATTAGAAGGCTGTTGTGCACTTCTTGGTGACATCTTTTGTTGCAGAAGCAAAAAACACTGAAGTGAAACTTATCTTTTTTGTACTGGAATTCGTCTCCACTGATTGTCGGCATGTCGTATCAACTTCACTACGGGCATCACTCGACGATGAGCTGTTTTCAATGAACTAAATTATGACAGTTATTGTTTGGATAAATCCAGTAACCTTTGTGGTACACCTATTCATTATTGTACTTTTGTTTTAGGAGAGGCCACATTTTTAAATGCAGCGGCAGTCGCTCGAGCAGTAGAAGACATCGATGTCGCCGCCGGAGAAGTAAAAATGGATTTTCATTTTTCATCAAATCTGGAAACACTTAAAACAGCTTGGGCAGGCTTCATCATGAACGCAGAAGAAGAAGTAGAAGTAGCAGGAGACACCATCACCGAGCGGCGTGGCTTTCTGGAGCACGTATGCATGCTATCACCAGTACCTCTCTTTCTGAAGGAGACGTTTTGTTTGTTTTTTTCTTGGGACTTTTCTTTTTCTTCTTAGAGTGTAAACGTGCTGCACCACCACTATCACCACTCTTCTTTTTAGTTTGCTGCCTTTTTGTGAATTTGGCTTTTTTCTTTTTAGCTTAGGCATTAGGATCCCATTTTAAAAGTGAACGAATAATGACACCTCCTAAGGAGCCACTTCCACCAGGTTTCAAAATGATTTGCATTTTTTTGTGTGTGTATCGATTCTTGGATTAGTCAGTTGTGAAAACGCCACTTTATGTTTCTAAAAAAAAAACGTTTTGTTTGATGTGGTATGTGAATGATGCCTTGTAGTAATTGATGTGCTGTTAAAGTAAACAATCATAACACTTCTTTGATACTACATTCTAACAAATGTGCACGGACTTGTGCATGTTTTTCGCGACTGATGGCATACAATGCACTAATCAATTTGGCAGGAGGATGAGATTGAAAGGATGTCATATTGAATACTATTAGAAAGAAAAGAAGTGAAGGATATGTTTTGTAGTTTTTTATACACAGACGCCAAAGGTGACGCGTAAATGACAGGACCTCCTAATTGGCACTAATTGTAAAACAAATTGGTATCAAATCTCGAATAATCGGGAGTGTTTGGTTTCAAATCGATGAGTAAATACGCATGAGGTGTTTGAGTGGCATCGTCATACGCATAATTCAGCAAAGGTGTTACTATCTGTTTGGCTAACAATAGTACTTGAGATTTATCTCTTGGACTTTTAAACAATACTACATAATGGACACTGAGACTGAAGGTTCAATGTGCTTTACTTTATTGAAATAAATTTTGAGTAATGTAAATAATACTAGCATTACGATGATGTCCTTTTCGTGTAAACCAAAGTTGTATTTCTTCTTCGTCTTCTCCTAACATGTAATCGAAGATGACAAAGATGTGTTTGACTAAAGTTAGACATGATTCCATCGTCTTCGCGAGGAATGCCTTCTACAAATGAAATGGATTCTCCTTGACTTTCTTGGAGTAATGTGTAAGCCGATTGCTGCTCTTTGTAACACCGCACGATATGTTGTCGATAAAACGTTTGACAAATTCGGTTTAGCCTGAACCACTTGGTCCAGCAATCAAGATGTTAAAGTGATGGCGAATATATAATGCCTCCCAGCTTTGACGATCTAACTTTTCGTTAATCACTTTGAGAACGGAGGAGAAGGAGGCAGCCATAACAATGGTATTGGGAATTCTGAGATTACAATGAAAGACACAAGACAGTTTATAAATTGTATACACGTTTCTTGTTCTTTACAAAGTGTAAAACATCCACAAAAACATCTATTTGCATTTCAAAGTCAGTGTACAAAAATGAAAACACGCAAACACATAAGACATAAATGACTCCGTACATCAATGTGGCATAAATTTAAAAAGCTGCATATAAACAAGTAAGTGTAAACAGTCTCGATCTATTTGTGTCACATTAATCTACATACACGCTCTGGTGTTCTTCTAGTCTCTGTGGAATTCATTATCTCAAATTTCTCCGGAAATGTCATTTCTTCCTTCTTTTCAAACTGTACACAACCAATACTACCACTTTCGTGGATTGTAGTATTTCTTCCTCTGTGTTGGGTTCTTCTTCTTCTACCACTGTTTCTAAAACTGTTTCTAATTCCATTTTCCCTTCTCGCTTTTGTTCTTTTGCTGCTTTTAAGTTAACTTCTATTCTTGGATCAGAAACACACGATGTCTTTGGCAACGCATGGGATCAGAATTTGTCACCAGAAACTAGGCCAAGCCTCGCTCCTGCCTACAACATTGTGAACCTCAGATGGAATTTCACTATCCCGTACTAGTGCATATACTAGTACTAGATTATATGAATCTAGCCCATGGAAAAACTTGGCTAACTCTTCTCGGTGGAGCAGACATAAAGGCATCTGATGACTGCGGGAGAGAGTGCCACACAAAACGTTTACTCGGATACGAGAGACAATGCTGTCGTGGTTGGCATCGTAAAAACTTATTAATAAGCATCATTTTTATACCTCTATTTGTCTGTGAAAAAATAGGTTCTAAATATATTATCTTGTTCTATTCTGAGTGTGTTTACAGATAAGATCTCTGATATTGATCAAATTATGTATGTACTTATGCATATGACCTATGCTGACGAAATTGTAATCAGTTTGGTACAGTCTATATGTATGTTGATTATACACATTGTTCTATACAAGCATATTGTGTACGGTCGTTATTTTTATCTGATCATTGACAAGGTACTTTAATTGTATACATGTTACCCACTCAACATGTCTCTGGAAGAAAACAAAATCTGCAATCAAACATTTGTCATTTGAATACCCCTGACGTTAAAAGTTCACAGGTGTCAACCAAGACAAAAACAGTTTGACCATGAAAAATATGCAATAACCTCCTTCCCTTGAATGATATCTGCTTGTAGTCTCCGAAACAAAGAATTACACAATAAAAATTCTAAATAATTCAGCGCTTGATCTTTTTTTAGTCTTTACAAGCTGTGATACTGTTCTGAATACATGTTTCGAAAATGTGTCTGATAAATTAGTAATTGTATTTGTCTGTAAATATTCAAATGTTGTTGTTCGTCCTTCGAGTTCGACTGGGAATGGTTCAGATGACTACCCGTCGTCCACGACATGAGCGAGCACGACATCATGGAATTGCCGAACCATCACGATGACTTTCTTTGGGTAACCAAATTTTCCAATAATCTTCCAAAGGCCCCCACGACTGACTGTGTCAAAGGTTTTGAATCAGGTCGACGAATGTCGTGTACAGGTTAGAGTTCTGTTCTTGGCATTTCTCCTGAAGTTGACGAGCTGCAAACACCATGTATGTGGTCCCTCGTCCTTTCCTGTGAAGCCACACTGACTCTCACGCAGGAGCCCTTGATCGATGTGATGCACAAAGCGATTTAGTCGATTTCATGCGATGATTTTTCCGGCTATTGACAGCAAGGAGATGTCCCGATGGTTGTCGCAGGATTATCTGTTACCTTTCCGCTTGTACAAGTGGACGATGGATGCATCCTTGTACTCCTGGAGTATAGTTCCTTGAGTCCACATTGACTGGAAGAGTTCAGTCAGTTTCTGTGCCATATGAGATCTTCCGGCTTTTGTCGACTTCTGCTGGTATAGCATCTACTCCAGATGCTTTGCCATTCGACAACACTTCAATTGATTTCTTAGTTTCAGTCGGCACTGTAGGATCCGGATCAACTAGTGATATATTGATTTCCTCTTGGGGTAGTCGATCAATTGCTTCCTCATCGATAGATGACTGTTGATTGAGGCGGTTGTTCAAGTATTCTGCCCATCTTTGAAGTATATTTTCTTTGTCAGTAAGCAGTGTGGTATTGGATATGTTCCTGATGACTGTGGTCCGTAGATTGTCTTTAAAGCATCACATACGTTTTTCATATCATTACTGTTTCCGTAGGACTGAATCTCATCTGCCTTATTGCTCATGAGTCTTGCAACTCTCTGAGTTTGGATTGAGCATTCCTCTTGATGTTGTTGAAGGCTGCAATCTTAGATGATGAAGTAATCTCTTCTAAACAGGCCTTTTGTAGCCGATATTTCTCATGCAGAAGTCTCTGTATGGCAGCATCATTGTCATCAAACCAATCTTGATGTTTACGTGTGGTGAGACTGAGGGTTTTGGATGCAGATGCGTACTCAGAATGGGGCCTTGGGGAGGAGGGTTGATCTATATATTCTACCAAATGTCATTTTTAAAATTACATATCCTGTATGTACTAACCAAGAAGACAAAAATATGTAAAACTTAAAATACGTTTGAAACAAATAAGGCTCCTTACTCATATCCAAAAGAGACGAAGACGGGGTGGGGGGGAGGGAGGAGGCTTACAAATATGTCTGAAAACGATCTTGCTTTCAGTCTTCTTCCTTTCTCTACCTTTCTTTCCTTTCTTGGGCTTCTTTTAACTTTTTGTGAGAATGAATGTATTACATGTATCTTAGGCCAATACAATTTAAATAGTTTTTCATTACAATTTATAATATTCCTACACTTTATCGGGGCATTTATAAATCGGAACTGTTATAGCTCTCATAATTGTAAGCACTTATATCCAGGCAAATCCCATACAAATTTAGGTCAAGACGTACATTTACGGTGTCTACAGCATAACAGAGGAGAAAGAAAAAGGATAATAAATAGAAAACGAGGTTTTGGAATGGCTGAGCGTTACATAAGAACAGTCTAAAGGTTACATTAAAGGAGGAAATTTAAACAGTGTCTCGGTGATCATCACTATATCTGACAATGCAATTGAAATTTTGTTGACAATATTTGGCGCCAGACGGTGCAGACTATTCATGTAACTTCAGGTAACACTCTTCTTGCTTTTAACCCTGACACTGAACAACAAACGCGGGAGTGTGGAGGTGGTGGGTGGGTACAAAATCTCCTTTGCGAACTCAGTTTTTCCTCGCTTCATACAGGGTTTACAGGGTTCGTCAAATTTATTTTTGTCTTAATGTAGAAACTACTACATAATGAGATCGTAGGGGTAATGCTACACCCAATTATCTACATGCAGATCAAATAACGGAGCTAAAGTCTCCGTCACGCATGTGGAGCACTTGAAGCCCATTTTCTCGTCATCCTTTTTGACGGATCTCCTGATATAAACCCCCAGATATTTTTCACAGAATGTAGACATGGTAGTGACCTCGAAGTGGTTACAATGTCCAGACAAAGTGGACGTAATATAGCATTCGAAATCTTTTGTTTTTCTCATACTGAAATGCTTCAATGCTAGCGTGAGCTTATCTTCTTGACTGGATACTATTAACATTCATGCTTCAATATATACAGATTAAGTCGGTTGCACCTCGACAGAAGAATGTTTATCGCTCTTGATTTGAACCTGCGGGTGAGATGATTAGTCCAGTGATAAGTATCTTACAAATATTTGTGATTTTATAGGTCCCATGTTCGTGGTCATTGTGGATGGAAGCCAGAGTCATAAATGTTCATATTTCAAAGTCTAAAGCAATTTTACAGCATTTTGTAAAGTCAAAATAGAGGATAGAGGTCTGAATTTCAATGATATTACAAAATGCAAGATTTCATGATGTAAATTCAACTGTTGTAGGTAGTACAGAATTAACATAGATCCATAGCACAAATGTATGGCACTGTGCGGCATGCAACAACTATTTTTTTTTTTGAAACCTTAGGGAACATAGCTTACGTTTAATTGCTCGAACACTCCGTAACGTCGAAGTGTGCACATGCACCTTTCCGACTGTCATACGCAATATCATCACTTTGGTGAAAACGTCGGCAGACAAGTTGAGGTCAGCACAACCTTACCACGGGTGTGGAACAGCGCTTTCTCTAGATTCGCCAATAACTATTACTGGGAAAAAGAAAGAAAAAAAAACAAAGGAAAAAAAAACAAAGCAAACAAATAAAAAAGACAACAACGTTTTTTCGTTTCTTTTCTCTTATTTGGGAACAGCTGTCACGGCTTACGCGACCGTTGGTTGTGCTGGTCTCCTGTTATGAGTGCGTTTATCCTTGTATGGGGAATACTGTCTTCTCCCTCGAAGGCTGACCAGTGTAGAGGTAAGATGCTCTGCAATGCCTCCTCTTAATACTTTTTCTCCTAACGTTAAGGTGATCCGGAGATGTATTCTAAGGAGAAAGCACGTTTGTTAGTAAATTATAATTCTCTGAGAATTCTTACCCGATCACATTACTATTAAACCCTCCACACCTCCCCGCTACTGCGAGCATCTTTGTTGATGTATCACTCAAGCTAAAACTAAGTAAACAACCGTAGCCACCTAGCGGCAGTCAGGAGAGGCAATGGGTAAGAGTTTCTTCCCTTTGTATGTTATATAGACAGGAAAGATGAAAATAGTCGTCTTTTCGCAATTTCTGGATTCGAGCAGTAGCGGAGCTTCTTTTCGAACATTAACGTGATCAAATAAGTATTCTTACAGAAAGTTAATTTACTAAAAAAAAATGCCTTCTCCTTAGAATACATTTCCTGATCACATTAACGTTTGGAGAAAAGGCTTTTTCTTAATATCGATTTGACTGCAGTAAGAACACATTTCTGGTAAAAATCCATGTCCAAGTTTATAAATGTATTCGCAGTAAACTATTTCAAACAACTTTGCCACATATGAAATTCTTAAATATTTGGAAGCAATTTTGATATATTTGGCGAAATATAGTTGGACTGTTGCTACTATTTCCATGTTAAAGTGGCTGAAACATATGCTATTATTTTGTTATCACAGGTATTGGCCATTATTTTATGGCATTTCATAGTGTCAGTGCCATTGCTCAAACTTTTTATACCACCACCTCTTTAGTAAATCTTGTGTCCATTCATCCAACCTTTCGTCTGGCACAGTCTCACTAGCGCACCTAGTCCTGCAGTTTGTAGCTCTACTGGTAATATACCAGAGGAGCTAATGGGATGGCCAATTGTTCGTCCTCCAGCCGTCGATTAGCAAATGTTTGTTATCACTACTCCTCCTAAACCACTTGAAGGATTGCCTTGAAACTTTACACACACATTCATCCCAAGGTCTAGTTGCTTCGAGATGAAAATGATGTTGCCACATTGGCCATCTTGAAAACTTTGTTCTTGCTACTCCTCCTGAACGAACTGTCATATAAACCGGGGGTTTTCACTAAAAAACTTCTATTAAAGTCTAGTTCGTCCTAAATAAAACTGGTGCCGATTTGATGTCCAATATGGCCACCACAACAGGCATCTTGAAAGTCTTGTTATCGTTACTTCTCCTGAACGGAACGTCATAGCAACATAGGGTTTTCGCTAGAAGACTTCTTATCATGTCTAGTTGTCCCTTTTTGGAAATGATACAGCAATGACATCCAAATTGCTGACCACAGCAGCCATCTGGAAAATCTTGCTATAACTACTGCAACTGAATGGATAATCATTTCAAAACGGGGTTTTCATTAAAAGACTTCTTATGATGTCTAGTTGGTTCTAAATGAAAATGGTGCCGATCGGAGATCGAATATTGCCGTCACGACAGTCAACTTTAAAATCTTGATGTTACTACCTTCTGAACGGAAAGTCATATCAGCATGGGGTTTTCACCAGAAGACTTCATATCATGTATAGTTGGTCCTAAATGAAAATGGCAGAGCTACCAACCCGAACAAAATCTTCTCAGTAAGGAAGTCAAATATTTCTACGTAAGTTAGACCAGGTGTAGCAAAATATCAAGTGCTGCTATTGTCAACTTGCACAACATGCATTTGAAAAGTTAAGAAGTGTGATCTGATGCTGCGAAGGCAAACATACTCAACTAAACAGTTTGTGAAGTAAACATAGACCTTAATGACATCTGGTACAGTTCAAGAAACTACAGTTCCAAACCCTAATGAGCTCGATGTCTTCTTGCTAGATCTCTAAGCTTAACGTAATCTCTGGGGTTTTGTTGTTGTTGCTGTTGTTGTTGTTGTTGTAATTTCATGTGGCGACGGTGGTAATCTCATCCGCCATGAGACATATTCACATCGACACGACACGATGTCCAGTAAACGTAATTGTTGCCTTTCTTGCTTTTTATCCCAATAATCTTTGTATACACCTGTGCTGATTGTTTGAATTTTATAAGAGGTTGATTGGGTCTTTTGCCTGAAACCTGTATTTGTTTGTTAGACGACGTTGCGTTAAACCTGTTCTTGTTTGTTCGACGACCTTTCTAGAAAATGCTATAAACAACAGATTGATCATGCAGACGTTTTGCACGGAAAACATAGGCAGATTAAAGCATCAGAGGTATTCCTGTAAAGTTAGTCTGGTTTTCGGACCAACTTGACTCACTCTAATATGAAAATCCTGATCTGGACCAACCCAGATAGGCCAATATCCGGACTTGACTGCAACGATGATAATTTCGTATTTTTTGCTAATAGTCCTCAAGTTTATAATTTAAGGGTCATTTCAGTAAGCCTTAAATCAAAACGTAAGCCTTGGCAAGTCTAAAATGGTGTCATCCTTGTTTTTTATACTCCCCCTGAAAGGAAAGTCATATTACCATGGGATTTTTACCGGAAAACTTCGCATGGTGTTTAGTTGGTCTTAAATGAAAATTATGCCAATACGATATCCAGTATTTCCGCCACAGTGACCATCTTGAAAATATTGGTATCTCTACTTCTCCTAGATGGATAGTCATATAAACATTGTTTTTCACCAGAAGACTTCTTATGATTGAAAGAGGTGCCAATCTGATATCCAATATAACTACCATGGCCGCCATCTTGAAAAGTACTGTGTAGAATATGAACATTATTTAAAGATGCACATATTGACAAATCTTTGTGATCGCTTCATATTTCAGATGGGTATTGCCTTTTTTGACTTACAGCTGGATCATCAGAAGTTATGCATGTTAACCAATCTTTGTACTAGCAGTATATTCACAAGAATTATGCCTTTTTTCGGACTATGGACTTATCTCCATGATGGGGTAGGGGTGGGGTATAGGAGAGTCAATGGTATATTTATGTCAGGAAATAGTGCTCCATTCCTCTAGTTTGAAATTTATATTGTGTATATTTAGCGTTAATATCAAACAGTGCTCCAATCTGCTTTTAATATGAAACAATACCCCATTCTGCTTTTCTTCTGAAAAGCTTCCGAATTTAATTACCAAGAGTAAAAAATCCAACAACAACAATAACAACTGAAAAAAGAACAAAAGAAAACAAACACAAGAAAACCACAAGAAAACCACATGAATTATAATTTAAATTTATGCTAAAGCCGTGTGACTCTTTAGACTACAAATTAAAAAGCTTATTCAGTAAACTTCACTTTTAAAGAAATTGGATGATTTTGATTATGAGGGACTATGAGAGACTATGCATGTTAATTAGGACTTTATCTTTGGAAGGTATTTTATCGGAGTATATTAAATTGGGTAACATCAACATGATATATGTTGCGTGATATTTTGCATAAGTTGTGTTCTTACAATTCTACATAAGTCTGTTATGTGATTTCGGCAAGCGTTTTTTTTAATTTTTTTTTAAAGTGCACTTTAAGACATTATTGGCTATATTATGCTGAGAAAATGGGAGCCAAGTGTCTTTCCCAAGGACATATCGATGCAGCTGATCCAGGCTGTTCCTAAGGATGACTAACATCCTAGATTTAATGATTGATCTGCATGCTGGTGACTCCGAACCCAGGAACTTGTATTACACCAAAACTTCCTCTTTGTCAATACCAGGGTGTGAACCTATTCTTTTGTGTGACAAGATTGTACTTTTCCTCGAAAAGTCTTTTATAGTGTGTTTTTGTGACACTCTCTCTGCAGTTTTCTCACTTTCTGCACCATTGTTATGAGAAATATTTCCTGGTTTGTAATGAAAGTGTCTCCTATTAAAATAACCTTTGGTTTTCCTCTTAAATTTTGGCATTAAGTTTTTTAAGTAAGGTGGGTGATATGAGGCCCGGTAGAATCTCTGGTTCTTATGTCTTGTCATGACCATGACATATGTAAATTAAAGTACTATGAATTCATTATTTTTAAGGGGTAGCAATTTTATTGGAGCAGATAGTATTAGTTAATGTTCACTGGTAAAACTTCATGAGACTTGTTTTCCATAATTATTTGCATTTTTACTTGCGCGTGCTGTAATTACTTCAAGAAATGATCCACTGTGTTATAATTTCTCATAAATCAACTAATGACACTAAAACGAATGCAGAGACGCACATAGTTGTCATAGATACACACATTACTCCTACAGGAATCGGACCACTAATTCATTTTCCATAGTACAAATTTTGAATATTGTGAAATTAATAATGGAAAAAAGATCAATTTGCTAGCCAATGGTTGCATCTCAAAACATGTAGTACTCTATTTTTTTTAGTCTCCCACTAGTAGACTGGTTCTCTGGCTGTAAAATAATTACTAGTACGATACCTATAGAACTTAAGCTGAAATTTCCTTCTCTATCTCAAATGTCCATTTGAGTGTGAGTATACATACTTGCATATTTATACAATTACAAGGTTCATAAATTAAAATGTATACAGTTTAAAGGTACATAACTTCAGCGTTATACAATGTAAAGGTACATAACTCTAACTTGATACAATTTAACGGTACATAACTTCAAATCAACTGCACACAAACACATACACATACATACACAAACCAATGACAACAAAACTGGCTTGATTTCTGAACAAAAATATATTACATCAAGACAAACGGGAACATCTGTTGTTTTTCATATCATTCAAAGCATACTCCCGAACGATATACGGGTACTGGGGCGGGAACCATGCCCTTGTCCAAGCAAAATCCTTAAGAGTTTCTGATGTATCTCTTCCTCTCTTAGAAGGCCTTGGGGATTAACAAACTGCCCATCATAATCTTTTCTCCTTCACTTAAGTCGTCGGCAGAGGTATAATTTACATCTATCAAAAATGAAAGGAAAAATATTGTTAGTGCGACGTTATATAATAAACCTATAAAACATGAATGTAAAAGTAAATGCACGCGCAGATTGAGAGCATAGACTGGTAACGATTAAGAGGTCCAGATACCGGATCGTTCAAAAGAAGAAAGCTCTTGAAAACAATGAATGTAGAATTAACCTGTCTCATTTCATGCCCAAGTCAAATATAACTCATTACAAGGGAGGAAAATAAACGTTGGCCTTGCTTCTCATATTTCCAGAATTACTTTACAAGAGTTGATCACCAGTATCTCAGCTGTCTTTTCGGCGATTGTCATTCCTAAACTGTTGATATTGACAGAGAAAATGTAGTCAACATTTATATGATTTATCCTTACATTTTACGAATAGCAATTTTTAATTGCATTAGGTATTTCACTGGTAACAGGATTCAAATTTCATCAATTATTTATTCTTGGAAAACCATAACTCTTCAAGTTCGGTAATGTGATCAGCTATGTGTATTCTATAAATATATTCACAATGCATACACAATCTTTAAAAATCTACGAGACAGAAAACACTTAACACTGCATAAAAAAGTTTCGTCATATATTTATACATGCTACTGGCGTAAAAATATAAATAGTTAAATTGTCTCGTAGGATTAACAAGTTTGTGCTATAATAAAATGAATACAATTGTGATATTAAAAATCATGAATGATTTCTTTCAGGAATGTAGTGGAAGTCATAATGTAACTGAAAATTCCTCTCCGTTTTCATTCTTAAGGTAAATAATGTTGCAGCACGCAAAATGATTTAAAATGGTTTTGCTCATTTATGTATGCAGTTATTTTTGTGATTTATCTCCATGAAAAATGAAGACATACCTTGTTGTTCCTCACTGTTCCAGCCGGAATCTCGTAATTTTACTTTCCGTGTCACTTTCCGTGCAACTCGTTACAAAAAGTTCTTTCTCTTTCTCATCGAAACAAATTGCGATGAGTTCTTTTGGAATTCCTGAGTGAAATACTTGTATCAGCTCGCCTTCACCTGTTATGTGGCAGATGCTGCCAGGATCTTTACGATTGCAGATATAGATATTGTTCTGCCCGTCAACACAGAAGTTTGCTGAATATGTTAGGTCCGGATGTTGGTATTTGAATATTCTCTCGCCGTTTGCCACGGAGAAGCAATACACAGCGGGTTTCGCATTACTCACACCAGCACCACACGAAATATACACCCGGGACTTGTCCTGACTTGTAGCCAAGTAGCTATCTTGAAAAGAGAACATTGTTCTATCACAAATATTGTGCTCCGTGTCCAAATTCCCTTCAGCGATTGACGCATTACCCCAATAGCATTTGTCCTTACTTTCACCGCTTACTGCCAGCTGATAAGGTGAAAGAGCGCTCACTCCATAAAAGCTCCCCGGATGTGTGTCAATTGTCCTTCTAATACTAATGGTGGTTGCACTTTGAGTACCTTGAATAGAAAAAACCTGAATTTCGCTCCTCAATGGAAATGTGACCGCCACAAGTGGAACGACCTTATCTATAACACATAAATCCCATGGTGTAGACGGAAGATGGTGATGTGCCAAGTAGCGGTTCGTTTGGAGATCTAGGACATGACAAAAAGCCTTTGAGCCACTATCGCTCACCAGTATCAGGCTGTTTCCCGGCAGAAACTCTATACATTTTAACCTTTTGATTGCAGGAGGTATAAATGAATCTGTAAAAATCAGTTTGATATATAATGATGAATTTTAGCATCAAAATATCATTAAAACATAGAAATAAATTTAAATGTATAAATGATGGTTGTAATGCAGTAGTGTGACTTCTAAGAATAATAAAATTTGTAAATAACAACATCAATAACAATAATAATAATAATAACAACAACAAAACAACATAAGTGATAATAATAATAATAATAATATGGATAATAAATGAGAAAGATGGTAATGTTACTGATGATGATGATGATGATGATGATGATGATGATGACAGAAGGGAGGCAGACAATTATTGCATCACTTTCAAACAATGAAAGAAAAAGGCCCACAGTCTCAAAAAGAAATAAAGCACCAATGCTCCAAGAATACGTACTTTCAATAATAAAGTACTACCACTGATTCATACTAACACCATCGAGGAAATACAATTTTCCATAGGCAGGATCAGTTGTAGTTCGTTTTGAACTTGGGTTTAAAGCATGTGTAAGCAAAACAGTCAGCAATAACCAAGAATTTTACTATGAAAACACACTTGGCAAAGAAAGATTGGTGAGAAAAGAAGAGACAGCAGGCTGGACATTTCTAACTTTAGTGTGCAAGATCAACAGCATCTAAATTAATGCACAGATAAAATAGGGATTGATCCAAAATATCTTTCAGGAGTTATGTTGCATGAATTTTTAAAAAGTCATCGTCGTCCTTTTCATTATCATCTTTTTTTAAACCCTTTGTGATCGAGGTCTTTACATTTGAATGCAAGATTTTAAGGAATCAAACATACGGGTGAGTAAAAATGGGTTTGATTGTGTTTACAGTCAGAATTGATACCGCTTAAACCTCTACAAGAGAGTAATGTTTCGTCCAGCAGGCCTTTTATTTTGCTAAATATAACTATAAATGAAAGGAAAGAAAATACTTTAACTTTGAGGTTAATCTAATGTGGTAATGGATGGACGCCAAAGTGATTCCTATGTCGATCCAGGGCGTGCTCGACAAAATTAAGTGTTCTTTTGAGACAACAGTTGAACATTTGAATTGATCAAAAATTGTTAAAACTTTTCAGACTTGTTGCTTTGTATATTCCTAGTCTCACTGGCACAAAATTAGCTCATCATGGCCTCCAGGTTCGGAGTAATGGGCCTTAATGTTCTAAAAAAGACCGAATATGAGGTCTCCTCGTATACAACTTTTGAACAGTTCAGGACAGGATGTTGAAACTTCATCGACTTGTCTCTTTCAGCTTAACTGCCACACTGACATAAATTTGTCTCACCTTGAACTCCTGATGAGACGATATAACCCTTACAATTCTACAAAACGAGATAACGTTTGAACCACACAAGATAGTTTGTTGAAATTGTACAGAATTGTTACATGGAACATTCCTTACTCATTGCCAATAAAGCATGCCATCATGATGTTTCTTTTCTGAAAATTAGGTCACATTGTGGAAGTTAATAGATTTTTATATATGTAGGTGTTACGGAGTTAGGTTGGAGTATCATCCAACCAGTATCAACAAACCGAGTTCAAGTCAGAGGAAGCTGTGATCTACTCTTTAGGAACAAAAAGCAAAATATTTGCTGTGAAAATATAAATGCTGTATGCACACATGACAACATGAAAACTGCATTAACACTGGATAGACAAGGATAATGTTCAATTTTTATGAGATGGGGATTTGCTGTAATTCCGACAGTTCTTGTAATTTTCTTATTTTTAATTTTGTTTAGCATTGTGATCTTTCACGATAAGATACCCTTTACAAAATCTATACAAATTTACACAGTTGTGTGTTGATATAACTTCTGTTAGATTTTGATGATGGTCGATTACATTTTGTTGGGAAAAATGTCATTTCTTGGACTCTGTCAGCATTATTACCGCGTGAGAAATATAAATATTGTATCAACTTGATAGAGGAGACATTCTATATTCAGTGTTTATTTCATTTTATTTGTCATGTCTTTGATAATTGATCAGTGATCCATTATATGTCTAACGATGTATGTGGTATAAAGGTTTTCCAATTTTTTTCTTTTTCCTTTTGCGGGTTATTTTTGTTTCTTTCTAAAATCACGAGATTTTTACATGCTGCTGCTTTGGATCAAAATGATATTCTGTATTACCACCATGCCTATTCTGAGGGAGAAAAGAACATTTCTTGATTCGAGGTTTGGTTCATTACCAAGGGATGGTAAGAGATAAAAAGCGCAAGCAATTATAGCCAGCTTTCGCTCAGTTATGAATCGTATCCTTCTATGTCCAAAAATATTTTACATGGCACAGTTACAATCTAGCTGAGAATTATCTTACAAATTTAAAACCAGTAGTTTTTCATGCAATTATTGGGTTGGGGGAGTTTGGGGGTAGGGGGTTGGGGGAGTTATTTTAAAAAATAATCCATGCTAATTTTAGAAGACGGAGGAGCCTAATGCACATGATAGGCTGTGGATTGTGACTCGGGCTCTCGCGGATTTTAAAAGTCAGTACAGATATACTGAATATACTTTATAAACTATGCAGGATACCTAACGGCTACAATTAAAATAAAGGGAGATGAAACCACAGTGACAAAGTTCCACGAGTCATAAAAATGTTATATAACTAGAGTGTAGATTTTTTATTCCACAATAATACAGTGTTAATAAAAGTGTGTATAAAAGTGACTTTATAGTTTTTTGAAGTTCATATTTAAGTAGCATTTAAAATGTCTGTGCTTTGACTACATTTTAGTATTATTATTATGATTATTATTACTATTATTATTATTATAGTAAAAGTGAAAGAACTGTAAGCATATGCATGTTGAATCTAAGTAATAATTAAAATATTTCCATGAGTCAATACATTTTGTTTTTACAAAATCAGTGACGAACACAGGTAAAATAGAAGTAATATTTGTAACAAATTGACTAATATTTTTTTTATCATAATTTTAAAATAAGAAATTTAACTAGATTTTGAAATGAACAAATGTTTTTAATAATAATAATGTTTATATTTGTGTCGGGTACGATTCATAATGGATTGGAAGCTGACTATAGAGGGAACAGAGTATCCTTTACTACTCGTACAAATTTACTTGCTACTATATAAGGAGGAAGTTGGTTTTATTCTACCTCGTCCTCTTTGATTATGTATGTTTGAATGTGATAAATATTATATAAAACTTTTATACCGAGAAGACGAGATATCGTTGTCACGTATATTCTCCCTGGTGGTTGAAGGTTTCCAACTTCTTTCTTGCATAAAATCGTTCCTTTCCTCATATGGAAATGCTTCGTTTTGATTGTGCAAAGTACTAAAATATTGGAAAATAGTTCAGGCGAAACACTTTCAGCAGAAGTCACATTTTTGTTTTCTTAGAGAAATTCCTGAATTTCCTGGGATTAGAACTTTTTATATTAGATACCTCATGTAATAATTTCTTTTTATATTGGAACTTTGCCTTTCTTGCAATTTTTCTTTTAGATTTTCTTTTTTCAAACATAAGTAACATATCGGTTTCTCTCAAAGTTTTCAGATAGATTGATAACAATGGTCTACAAATTTTTTAGAAGTCGTCTGCTTCAGAGATAAAATATGCTATTTATTAGGGATTTTGATGTGCTGAATTCAAATATGGCAATTAAAACAACTGATTGGATACTGTTTCCAAGATATTTAAATTTTTACATTTTAAGTCTATGTATATTGTGTACATAGTAGACTTTTAATCAGAAATTGTAAACCTAGGTCTTTTCATGTGTTATGGTTGCTTTACATGATAATATTTCACCTGTCCTGTTTATGTAACATTTTAAAAAACAGCAAAAGGGTCATATAAATAAAAAATATATTGAAACAAAAGTCAAAAAACTATTATGTATATATAAATACATAGTTTAGTCCTTATTCAGTGTCTACTCGGCGCTTCTTGGCTTGTCTCTTGTATTCATTAAATTAAGCATCTCTTGTCACTGTCCAGCAATAGTCTGCAAACATTGGTGGGCTCCATTTGCCCTGATAGCGTTTCTCCGCTGTTGCAATGTCCTGGTGAAATCCCTCGCCGTGCTCGTCGCTCACTGCTCCGCAGTTCGGTGGAAGAAAATCGAGATGAGAGTGCAAAAAATGTATCTTTAGTGACATGTTGCAACCAAGGCTTTTGTATGATTTGAGGCGGTTTTCCACCAGCTCCCTGTAGTTGTCTGCCTTGTTGTTTCCGAGAAAGTTTGTTGTCACTAACTGGAAGGCTTTCCATGCCGTCTTTTCATTGCCACGCAATGCATGGTGAAATGCATCATCTCGAAGAAGTTCACGAATCTGAGGACCAACAAAGACACCTTCCTTTATCTTAGCTTCACTTAACCTTGGAAGTTTTCCACGGAGGTACTTGAAAGCTGTTTGTGTTTTGTCCATGGCCTTGACAAAGTTCTTCATCAGACCCAGCTTGATGTGCAAGGGTGGTAACACAATCTTCTTTGATTCAACAAGTGGTGGATGCTGAACACATTTCATCCCAGGCTCCAGTGACTCTCGGAGTGGCCAATCTCTCTTGATATAGTGGGAATCTCTCGCACGACTATCCCATTCGCAGAGAAAACAGCAGCACTTTGTGTATCCAGTCTGCAGACCAAGCAAGAGAGCAAGAACGTTGAAATCGCCACAAAGCTGCCACTGATGTTGGTCATAGTTTATGCACCTCAAAAGTTGTTTCATGTTTTCATAGGTTTCCTTCATATGGACTGCATGACCAACTGGAATTGATGGCAAAACACTGCCATTATTCAGCAAAACAGCTTTAAGACTCGTCTTCGATGAATCAATGAACAGTCTCCACTCATCTGGATAATGAACAATGTTGCGGGCTGCCATCACACCATTGATGTTGTTGCAGGCTACAAGATCATCTTCCATGAAGAAAAATGGGACAAGATCCTTTTGACGGTCACGGAACATGGAAACCCTAACATCACCTGCCAGGAGATTCCACTGCTGTAGTCTGGAGCCCAACAGCTCTGCCTTACACTTGGGTAGATCCAAATCCCTGACAAGGTCATTCAGTTCATCTTGTGTTATGAGGTTTTGTTCAGAGGAGGAGGATGGGAGAAAATATGGGTCATGTGACATTGACTCAAGTGAGAATGATTATGGTACATCAGGAACTGGCATCACAAAGTGATGTAAGCTAAGTTATGATTGCATCATCCATGACTTATAGGAATAACATGATGCAATTCATATCATGTATGACGCAATACCAGCTTCAGATTGCATCATTCATTGTTTTGCCTAAAAAGCAAGTACTGTCAAAACACAGTCATAGATTTATTCATAGATCCCGTCAAAGATGTATTTTAGTCATTTCTGGTTTAAATTGAGATCCCTTCCTTTATAACTCGCTTATCGTCCGCCATTCCCAAGTCAAGGGTCGTATATACTAACCCAGTATCATATCTTTAAAACTAGTGCCAATCAACAATTTTAAGCATCGTTTTCGTTCTCAGTGACCCAGAATGAGTAAAGTTTGACAACATTTATTGCGGAAGCATTTTGGCTGTAGACCAGTCTAATTGATCGACATAACGCTTTTAACTGCCCCTACATTCACTACTAAACCATACTTTATTTGATTTGGCCCTATAGTTAGTAAAATAAACACTATCAACTTTTTCTCTGTATGACTTCCCAAAGTACGGTTTTCCAAGTCCATTTAAGATATCCGTTAACTCTCTCACAGCTATATCTATACTACCAGGGTCATGAACAGAAATATTTTCTATACAATTGTCAAAAGGGGCCTGGTTACTTTCTAAATCTTGAAGAAATGAAGCAGTAAGCTGCGGATCTCATTTGTAAATAATGTTAATATATTCAGCACTCACGTAATGAGAAGTAAAAGGGGTACATTTTAAAGCAAACTTTAATGGTGAATGATCAGAATGAGTTGTAATATCGTGAAGATAAAAATCGGAAAGTAATGAAGCAGTACCATCAAAAAGTAGAATATAGTCCATAATACTACGTTCATGAGAGCCTGTGCAGGTAAATTTACCAATCTCACGATCCCTAAAACGCCTACCATTACCTATTTTCAATTCAGTTGCTCACACAAGTCAAGCACACAGTTAACAGATACATTTGAACCTTTGTCCATATAAACTCTCATGTCATAATTATCAGTATCAAAATCAGTATGTGTTTATATGAACAGATCCATCATGTACAATGAATCCAGGCTTTGAAGCAGTTCTGGCATTTAAATCGCCAGTAAGTATAATATCACAGCCTTCAGATTTATAGGTTGCTGCATTTGTATGGGAAAATATGAACGAGTTTTCTGAGTTATACTGCACGACGTCAGGAGTGCAGTATAGCTCAGAAAAAACGAGTTCATATTTTCCCATACAAATGCAGTAACCTTTTTATTATATACTCATTTTGCTTTTCTACCTAAGGCTGAATAATAAAAAGAACACACTACAAGAAACAAAGTAACTGAATTTCTGCTATATTGTAAAGTAAATACACAACCGAAGTTAAACCAATACACAGTAACAGTATTCATGCGCACATGGCACCGCTCAGTGACCTTTGAACTTGGTAGAGTACCGCGCGCCCAGTGATTTGTTTCAAAAAGAAATCTCATTTTGGTCTACTTAAAATTGAAATTTTGAGTCATATTGTGAATGACTGCGCCTTGGAACAACTTTCCCAGTTGATCTGGAATGGAGGGATTTTGTTTTTCTGTCGATTCAACTAAATTCTGCTCTTTTAGTTGGGTCTATTACGTACGATGTACATGTAGCTAGAGGGACTGGCCTCGACAGCAAGTTAGCTTACACATGTGTTACTGTATTGCCATTGATAGTTTGGAATCATAAGGTGGACAAAATATGAAATTCTTTTAAGTGAAATTCTCAAGAAGATGCAGGATTAAATATTTTTGTTAGGGAATATCAAATACATTTCGTTTTGGAGTGCAGTAAATTCTCCTTTGGAATGTGATTTCTGTTGGAAATGTAGTCTAGATTGCAGTGCAATTTCGCGCAGTCGATCAGAAAGTATATTTTGAAGAAATTCAAGTTGAAGAAAAGTAAGTACATTTATTGCCATTCTTATTCCCAGCTATAGATGACATATTTATATGTACTGTCCTAATAAATCCAAACAATTTCTCAAAAAAACAAAAAAAGGGCAAAATTGTAAAGCGGCTGGGGTGTGAGAGCCCATTTCGTCAGCGGAAAATAAGGCGTCTTCGTTATCGTGGCTTCTTGCCTCCGTGGCACTTGCTTTTATACCAAAACCCGCCTTCTTTAGTTGTATTTTTTCGAATTTAGTCCTTGGACTGACTTGTAAAATTGGCGGTCTCTGAGAGAAACGGAATATCATTTGGTCATAAAATGCCTTTTTATGCTATTTTTTTTATAGACTCTAGAGAGCACGGTTCATAGTCTGAACCATCGGCTAAATAAGTGTTTAAATGATCATAATGATATTTTCAATACTGCATGCCTCACGTTTGTTGTCATAAAGCCACCGCTGTACATTGTGAATATCACGTTCAGTCACTTGCTTGGTTGAAAGATTCTTTTGTGACTCAATGAATTCATCCACATCGTTAGCTTTATCATCTCTACTCTCAAACAGCTTGTTTAGTTCATCCACAGACAAATTTAATAAAGCAAAAGCTCCGGTGTCTGCTACATTTGCGTACATTGTTTGTTTACAATAAAAAGTAGTTCCTAACACGCGATACTATTTTTAGACACACGTGTCGTGCAGTATGAAGCCGTGCAGTATGGAGAAATACTGCACGATTTTGACAATGCAAAGTTAATGGAGAAAAAACCGAGTATATAATAATTGTACTTATTTACATCACTCTATATTTCATCAAAACTATTTGTTGTTAACAAGTTACATGTTGTTGATTGCTCCAGTGCAAATAAAGAAAACAAACAAGGATATCGTTTTGAAGATTACAAGCAACGTTATCTAATTTCGACCAAACATAAATATCTCCTTTTGAATGTATTACGTTGATACTATTTTTCAATTGTTCTTTATAATAAACTGCAATCTCTCCGCTATTACGTCTGGCTTTTTATAAATTAACTTCCTATAATAATGAATATGTTTATACCCTTCTATATTTAACTTAGAATTTTTAGTAGACCATGTTTCTGATAAGCAAATTATATCATATTTTGATACAAAATCAGAAAAGTCGTTTGATTACTTAATTTCAATGGTAAGTCCACAATAATTCAATGATTGAATTTGTAATCCACCTCTTGTCCGACTTAAGCGTTCATCTGTCTATCTGTCTATGTAGTCCTTAAGTCTGTAGTGGTGAGTGATAATGCCTGAATATGTGATTCTTGGGGAAACCATTGCACGTTTTGTTGTGATCGCTGTTGTGTGGGTGGTTGCTGGTAAGGGAGCGCCTTGGGTGGAGAGACAATCTCGCCATCTATATGCAAATTTGTTCTCTCCCGTTTTGCCCTCACAATGTCGTTTTTCATGATTTTTCTTGCTTGATACACATCAAACGGTAATTGTGCTGATACTCCGCAAGGACTGTCTCTCAATTTGTCTCTTTCCTGCCGCTAACACTCGCTCGTCTTTTTTCCACTTAACCCGGTCAAATGCTTTCTCAAAATAAACAAAGAAGATGAAAAGCACCTCTTCATGTTCTAGCCTTTGTTTACACAGGATTCTCAACACCGCAATTGTCTCTCTCGTTCCGCATCCTTTCCATTTGTATATATATCTTTGCATAGCACACTCAACTCTTTTTCAGCTTTCTCTCCGAGACTTTTGATAAACTCTGCTGGTATACCGTCAACTCCCCTTGCTTTTCCACCTTTGAGCTCCTTGATTACATTCCTAACTTCCGCTTCTATTAGCTCAGATTCTTTCTCGTCATCTCCAACACTTTCTTCGTTTTCGAGATGTGTGTCCTCCATTCTGGTTTTGCCTTCTTTATCATACAATTCTTCAATGTATTCCTTCCATATGTTGTGGATTTTTTCTACTTCTTGAAGCAAGACACCATCTTTGTCCTATGCTTTTGTTCACAACCTTTTATAAATTTAGTAAGCTCCTTGACTTTTGTATACATAATATCCCTTTTACCAATTTTGTCCAGAATAGCCAACTCAAAACATTGTATTTCCCACCATTTTGCTCTTCCTTCTTCGGTTTATCTCCTTAACTCGTTGTTAAGCTGTATATTTTTCCGTTATCTTTAAAAGTATGCAACTTCTTTGCTTGCCTTCTTTCTTCCATCTTTTGAATCATTTTCTCAGTTATCCATGGTTTCTTTATTTTATTACTCTTTTTGTATCCGATGGTTTCCACTGCGCTATTTAGAATCGTTTCTTTTAAAATGTTCCACCTCGTGTTAACGTCGTTTTCTTCCATTTCCATGCTTGTTATTCTTTTCTCGACCAATTCTTTAAATTCAACATCATTCTCCTTCAAACGTTCGAGGTTCCATCTTTTTCTAATCGTCCCTTTTCTAATTTTCTTCAGTTTTAGACCAACTCTCATCATCACCAAGTTATGGTCCGATTTAACATCTGCACCAGGATAACTGATGGCAATTCTCAAGAAGATTGGCGTAGATTGGAGAGACAGGAGACTCATTACCAAAATAAAACTGTATATGCAACAGGAAACAGTAGTAAGAGTGGAAGATGGTAATTCCGAACCAGGACAAATTGGACGTGGTGTCAGGCAAGGCTGTTTGCTTTCATCTTGACTCTTTTCTAGTTACGCAGAGATCATGATGACTGAAGCAGTGCAAGAAGTGGAAGAAGAAATTTGAGTGGGATGACAACTATTGAAGGATGTTATGTTCATCGATGATGAAGGAATGATTTCATAATCAGAAAGTGGTTTGCAAAAGTTGATGGACTTCTTGAACAAATATGGAAAGATATACGACGTGATGATCAATGTGAAGAAGACCAAGATCATGAGAAGTTGCAGAGAAGGAGGTAAAGATCTGAATATTACAATCGACGGAGAAAGAGTAGAACAAGTGAGAAAGGTTAGATATTTAGGATCTTTGATCTCGGATGATGGAAGGTGCCAAGATGAAGTAAAAACAAGAATCGGAATGGCCAAAGATGCATTCAACAAGAGGAAAGAATTGAAAAAACACAACAAATGAGTAAAGACCTGAAGAAAAAGATTGTCAAAACCATTGTATGGAGTATAGCGCTCTATGGCTCAGAAACGTGTTCGCTGAGAAAGGAAGAAAAAAAGGCTAGAAGAAATAGTGATATGAATATGGAGGCTCATGGAGAAAGTTAGTTGCAGTGACCGAAAGACAAATGAAGAGGTCCTAAGATTGGTCGATGAAAAGAGAACTTTACTGAATGTTATACACAGAAGTAGATCGGACACATTTTAAGAGGGGAAAGCCTATTAAGAGAAGTCACAGAAGGTAGAATAGAAGGAAAGCGAACAAGAGTAAAGCCTAGAATCATGCTCCTGGTCGATCTCAAGGAGAATAACTCATATGCGAACATGAAACGTAGAGCGATGCTAAGGGAAGAGCGGAGAAGATGGATGCCTCGAACTCGAACCTGCCTTAGGGAATAAAACCAATGATGATGAACACTCGCTCTCTGTCAGGGTAATAGTCAAATTTGGCTACAACGGCAAGATTTTTTCTCCTTTCGGCCTTCCCAAACACTGAGCACGGTCTATTTTTAGATCAGGCGCATGGGAAATTGCCAACTAGTTTTTCGATCAAATCATGTACCGTGGCTGTCATCTGATTGGGGTCCTCATGGGAAGTCTCAGGTAAACCAATAAACCATAACTTGTCCCTCATAGATATGTGAGATCGTCGAGATCCTCTTGAAGACTTGCATTTACTTTGCAGAGGTCCATAGTTTGACCTCTTTTGTTCACAACATCACTCCTAACATTTAAAATATTCTGCTCGAGTTCCACACTTCTGTCTATATCTACGTTGACCTGGCGCTCTAGATAACCCACTTTGGACGATATAGCGGTCGACATCTTTTGAATATGGTCTGTCTGTGCGATTTTTGAAATAATATATCCTAGCTTGTTTATATCTGACAAAGGAACTTGAATATTGTGCATATTTTGTTTTGAGTATAAAGGTGGGGGAGAAGAGTACTGTGGATATAAAATAGATGAGCATTCTCGATAACAGTTGAGGTGAGACGGATAGGAGATAAAGGTCGTGACAGCACGGGATCCATGTTCACCGAGTTCTCACACTGAGTTTTAATTATTCTTTTCAAGTTTCTTTTTTAGCTTCGTGTTAATGGCATTCAGTTACTCAGATAACAAAAATACACTTACCAGTTAACTGCTAATCCAAATTTAAACAAATAAGAAAATGCTGCTAAAACCACGCATACGCAAAAACAGATACCCATGAGTCTGTGAATGGTTTGAAAAGTACTGGAAGTGGGCGGGTCAAAAGAATTGTTTTCATTCCATACAGATTAGTCTCGGCCTGCCCAGACTGTATCTGCATAGAGAATTTGCAATTATCAATCTGTGGAAAAACCAGCAAAAACCACGCCCCCTTGGATTTTTTTTTTTTTTTTTTTTTTTTTGCATCGAAGGCATACTTTGTGCTTCCATCCCTTGTGAATGTATTACGAGGTCAAAAAGACGTAAAGCTTATGTAGAAATAAATTGTTCTTATATCATTATTCCTGGCAAATGTACATTTTTTCCTTTTTTTCGCCTGAAAGGTGTGATTTGCTTTCATTAGTAATTATATTTAATCTTATTCAACACTCGCAACGCTGCATAGTGCCTCAAAATTTGGGGCGCCTCGTTTTTCTTTCACTTTGTTTTTAACCCCAACTGGATTGCATTTCCATTCGTAGCAATGAAAGCCGAAGCGGGTCGGGTGATCCAGACTACAACCGGAACTTCCTCTTTTCTTTCCAGAAGTAATCGTAGTGATACTTCCCAAATCTGTAAGTTTTTGGCGGATGAACATTTGGCTAGATGTGAAAGGAATAGATCTTTCTTAAATGAGAGGTACTGAAAATAGCATTCGATGACATTTCGACCATCAATGAAGAACCTGCACTTTTAATTTTATTGCTATTCCTGCAACTATTTCATAACGGAGCGAAGAACTCATTTAGTTTTGATAGCCTACAACATATTGCTTTACGTTACTATTAGTGACGACACATCATCGATTCGTTGTGACGTTTGTAAAGCTATTATGACGCAAAACAATTATTTACTTATGACGCAAAACAATTATTTGCTTGTGGGCAGTTCAAAATTGCTACTATTTACATCCGAAGTTTTGTCCAAGCCTAGGATGTGATGTTTCTATGGGCAGCCGTCACCGCCGAAATTACATGAATGAAATGACGTATTATGAAATGAAATGATTTAAACCGACAGATGGAATGATGAATTTATATTCGAAATAACGTAGTATTAAATAGAATTATCTGAAGAATCAAAACGGAATGAAGAAGTTAAGTTCAAACTTGAATACTATTATAAGGAAATATGTTGCAACATTACACTTCATTTAATATTAGGGGCCCCGGGTGGCCGAGTGGTCTAAAGCGCTTGCCCTTACAGATCACTGACATCTCACCTCTGTCCGCGTGGTTTCGTGTCTTGTGTTGGTTTGGCCAACGTGCGCATGCGAGAAAGCTTGTCAGTAGTATCCCGTCGGTCGTTGGTTCTTCCCCTGTTTTTTCCGGGTTCTTCATCCACCAAATATACTGGCCGCCATATATAGCCTATCATGTGCTGAAAAATGGCGTTAAACCCACAAAACAAATTCATTTAACGCGATAGAAAACTAAATGCAATAAAATGGAATGATTTACACAAACCAGTCTGAATGGTTAACTGATGTTCAAAATGAAATAACAGCATGATAATCAAAGTTGTACAACTTAAACATGATTTGAAGTATAAGAAAATTACATGCAATAAAAAGAAATCATTTGAACAAAGAAAAGAAAATAATGTAGATAATGTGATATGACGGAAATGAACGTAAAAGGGCACAAAGTGCATCGAAAGTAAACGGTTTAACAAAGCCTGGCTGGAACTAGAATTACAATTTAAAGTCAAACTGCAAATCATTTAGCGAAAACCAAAGATACACAGGGTGGCGCTGCATGTTGTCAGACGCTCAAACTTATAACCATACAGACACATTACATCTTTTGGATGAGGATTTTTTTTTTTTTTTTTTTTTGCAGACGCAAATAAGACTACACTCCGACAGCTAAGATCCAATAGGTGTAATTATCGACACCAAGAGAACTCTGTAAGCTAAATGTTTCTCTTCGTAACATAAAAGCTCCAAACAATATTTTCCAATCAGCACAAAGTGACTTGATCCATGTTATAGAATGTGCGTGCGAAAGTGTGTCGGTATTTATTTTTCTGAGACTTCAATAACATTAGATCTATCGTCAAGGAGATTATATTTTAATATTATTTGATCAATAGTAATTACCAAGTTTATTGACCTGAAGAGCTGTACATACTAGAGCTAGACCAACAAGTTGTTCCTTGCCACTTTGTTATTTATCTGGCAATGCTGGCGGGACGTACATACATGCTTCTTTTTGAACGCGTATCCTTCCTTTCTCTCTCACCCAACCCCACCCCCTCCCTCCCCCGGGTGAAATACTGGTGGTGGAAGTGGTGGGTGCGGGAATATAATTTTATTTAGAATCCCTGAGTCACGACTATTTGTGCAGTTTCAAACTCCCACCCACCAAACTATAATTGTATCGTATTTATCACACAGCAGCAAGGCATCTTTACTGATAACACGCGATCCATCGGGTTATAACAGGCTAATAAACCCAATGTCAGGGAAGAGTGAGAGTGATAGATTTTTATGTTTTCTATATACCAATTGTGGAAGAGATTGTAACAGTGTATATGGGTACGGTGGAATATTTCTCTTATACAGTTCCTGGAGGAGCGTTCCTATGTTTTGCGCAGTCAGTCCATAATTTCATTGCCCAGTGATTGGGTAGTCTTGTCCGGCATGGCACTCTGCTTGTTTTTCGCAATATTCTTCAGACTTGTGATGGAAATATAGGCCCAAATGAAGAGTTTTCAATTCCATGGCCAGAAAAGCCCTCTGTTGAAGCACTAATTGCCATTTGAATTGTGAGAAATGCGTGTTAATATCGACAAAAGCATTCTCATTATCCAGGAGAATATCCCGAGTACACACTTTTACAAATAGATAATGAGTACTTATGTTACTCAAATTTATCTATAGTAGATCAAAATCAAAACTAGCATTGTTCCAACAGTCACCTGAAAGTCAGAAGGTAAAAGTTCAGATCATGTCATTTTGGTTATAAAGTGTGTGTGTGTGTGTGTGTGTGTGTGTGTGTGTGTGTGTGTGTGTGTGTGTGTGTGAGAGAGAGAGAGAGAGAGAACCTCAGAAATGGGGTTTATCTAAGCCTGTCATGACACTAAGGGTTTCGTACAGGCCGCCGAGAAGGGGGAGGGGGGCAATTGCCGAGGGGCCTAGCGATTTTTAAGGGTCCGCAGTCAACTCAGTAAAAAAATATAATAATCTTTGCAGTAAATATTAAAATTTGTTCCTTGCAAGAGTGTAAGTTACGGTAGATTACTACAGGTTTTATATGCAAAACTGTTCACAGGTTTTTATATACAAAAAAAAAAACTAGTTTCGGGGCCTTTTCTGCTATGCCCAGCGGCCCGGAATTTCTGTCGGCGGGCCTGGTCACATACTATCAGTTATGAAGCCTTGATGCTGTTTTGTTCTTTTCTTTTTTTACATCCCATGCTGAAATTGGGTTCATTCAAGTCTGTCATGATCTGATGGGTGGCGTGTTATCCGGAAGGATGCCTGGATGCTTTGTGATAAATGCGATTTAATCATAGTTTGAAGTTTGGTTATTTATGAAGTTCATGCTAGAAAAATGAAATTTGGGAATGTTTCGTTATCATTCGAATATAAAAATTACTGGAAAGTTATATGCATGAGCAAAGCATTTTCCATACAGTACAACTGACGATAACGTTTCATAAAGAATTCATGTTCCTGTCATACTTGGGGAACAATAGGAAGCATACAAGTAAATATGACCCAAAAGTGCAACAACAATTGTTGTCAACAATTTAACATGTGTTCAATGAAACCTAGGTACCTTCATCACACATGTAAAAAGATAATGCTTTGAAAACTCGGTAGTTTGACAAGAAAAAGACAGAAAAATAAGGATTTTGGTCAGGTTTGGTGTTTTATGGCACAGCAACGCAAGTTGGTTATGTAGTGCCGAGGCAGGTTGAGTAAAGTGTCTTGCACGAGAACTGACCACGGTAGCCAACCCGGACTGACCACGATAGCCAACCCGGACTGACCACGGTTGCCAACCCGGACTGACCACGATAGCCAACCCGGACTGACCACGATAGCCAACCCGGACTGACCACGATAGCCAACCCGGACTGATCTGATTGTAGGATTTGAACCCGCACATTTTCGGTTGTGAGTCCGGCATGCTAACCACTGATCTGACATTAAATTGGAATTCATTTAATAAATATGTACATAAATGTACAAGACACAAAATATGAATGTCTTAAATATTAAAATATTCAAAAGTATAAAATTGAATGATGACAGAAAATGAATTGCATCTCTCCCTCACTATAAGGCCCTTCATTATAATAAGGGCATTGCCATGGATCCCATTTATGAAGTTGTAGTAAAATTAAATGTATTATGCACTTCATTAAAAGGCGGTCTCACTATAAGACAGTATACTCTATGGTACCCATGGGCAGCATTATAATGAGGGAGTACTGTATTATGTACTTCATTAAAAGGTGGTCTCACTGTAAGACAGTATACTCTATAGCACCCATGGATAGCATTATAATGAGGGAGTACTGTGTTATGTACTTCATTAAAAGGTGGTCTCAATGTAAGACAGTATACTCTATAGCACCCATGGACAGCATTTTAATGAGGGAGTACTGTATCATGTACTTCATTATAAGGCAGTCTCACTATAAGGCAGTATACTCTACGGGTCTCATGAACAGCATAATAATGAGGGAGTACGGTGTCATGTACTTCATTATAATGCAGTATTACTATACGGTGGTATATCCTTTGGCTCCCATGGAGAGCATTATAATGAGGGAGTATTTATCATTACTATATTATAAGGCAATCTCACTATAAGACAGTATACTCTATGGCTTCCATGGACAGCAATATAATGTGTGAGTACTGTATCACGTACTTCATTATGAAGCAATCTCACTATAAGACAGTATACTCTATGACTTCCTTGGACAGCATTGTAATAAGGGAATACTCTATTGTGTATTTCATTATTAGACAGTCTCACAATAAGGCAATATGTTCATCACTCCCATGGATAGCAATATAATGAGGGAGTACTGTGTTATGTATTTCATTATAAGGGTCTCACTATAAAGCAGTATACTATATGGCTCCCATGGATAACATTATAATAAGGGAGTACTGTATTATGTATTTCATTATAAGGGTCTCACTATAAGGCAGTATACTCTATGGTTCCCATGGATACAATTATAATAAGGGAGTACTGTATGCACCTCAAACATTATTTTAGTGTCACCAGATATAATTAAAGCCAAAATCAACGCATGCAGATGATATAAAGAAAATAGTATTTATATTAGTGATAGGGGCTTTTTATCTACAAGTTTTCTAGCCTTGACTGTAGGACCCATATGGCATTCTGTGCTGGTTCAGCTGCAAAGTTCCTACTGTGGGCTCGGGGATCATGCAGAATAGTTCCGATGCATTCTCCTGCATGTTGTAAGAGGCGACTAATGATGATGCTGTGTCTCAGCGGTTAGAATGACGGACTCGCAATTGAAAGGACGCGGGCTCGAATCCAACCACTGGATCATCCTGGGTCGGCTACTGTGGTGTATCTTTGGGCAAGGCACTCCACTCGAAGTGCTTTGGAACTAAATAACTCACTTGTGTTGCTGTGCCATAAAACACCAAACCAAACCAGATGAATCATCTGCAAAGTGAACTCGGTTGGAATCCAAACGGACAGCATTCTTGTCTCACTTCCATTTTGGTAAGCAGATACCAATGTATTACTTTTATAGCTAAAACAAGAGAACCAACAGGTTTATGTATTGTTTGCTTGGGATGGTTGAATTTGCGAGATAGTGGATTTTCCCCATGTTATAATCTGGTATGGTAATGCATTTGCAATTCCTTTGCACAGGCAAATAGTGTGCATGTGCCCTAAGCAAAATAATTCCATGACGTCACACGATATTGTTGCTCTATACGTGTTTTCTCCATGCATAGAGATTATTCAGTTTCCTTTGACCTTTCCCACCCCGTGTTAGATACCTGGACAGTTATGTTGGAGTGGGAGGTCTGAAAGCATCCACTATTGAAAAGGAATTCACAGAGCCATGCGGTAGTGGCATATAGTTCTTGCTTTATCCAGGGGTTAGCAAAGTTATCCAGGAGCTAGCAAATTATATAGCCGACTGCCTCGAGTAAATTAGCAGAATGTTGATCTTCTCAGACATAACAATTATAATGTAAATTGTAACTCAAAAATAAGACATCTGTCCTAATATCCAGTATTTGTGAACAGATTATATTGTCCAGTCAGCGATGTTTAGTCACAGGATTGCCAAATCTCGAGGCGTACATAATCAAAAGCTACTGAATTATCATCAGTGTTTTCCCTACATAGGTCATTTGTATCATGTAATTGTTTGACTTCTGACATCAAGATAAATGAAGCCCATGGCATTTGGATCATGTGACCAAGCAATGTGAGAAATGGCCTCATACGAGATACATTTAGTAAAAACTGTCATTTTGACTTGTGTCAGATAATTAAAGTGATGAAATATGTTATAATGTTTATGAATGATAAGGTTTCCATTATTTTTTTTTCCAATTTCGAAAGTCCTGGACTTCCATGGTTAGAAATTTAGAAGTCCAATACCTCAAACTTGAAGTCCTGTCATTGCACTCACCCGAAAACATACATTAATTAATATTTAAGTGAATATATAAGAAAGGTACGATGTATATGCATCGGCAACTACTGTAGAATCTCCAAGGTGTTTATCCGACCATTGGTGGAAAGCCTCGAGAGTGTTCGGATTAGCTACATGCGGGCGTGAACCACAATTGGAATATTCTCGTCTATTTCCGATGCGAGTCGAATAACGTCGACTCTCTGAACGAGATTCTGCGGTAATCGTAGTGACACTTTAAAAATTGGTAAGTTTTTAGCTGATACACATCCAGTTAGATGTACAAAGAATAGGTTCTTATAAAATGACATTGTTACAAAAGAAAGATAAGAAAACACTCGACGACGTTCCAACCATCAATGAAATACCTGCTCTTTTAATTGTTAATGTTTTTCTGCAACATTTTAATGGAAACAAAATCAAGAAATCACGCGCCTCAAACAACTGCTTATATTCTTACATTCTTATCAGCGAAGAAACGTCATCGAGTTGTTACGGCGTCAATGAAATGACGTAATAACAACCACTGGCATGAGGGTAGTTCCATATTACCTCTGTTTAAATCCGATGTCTTTTCCTAGCATGCGACAGAAAAAGCAGAGGATGTTCCGATTGGTGAATCAAAGAAATTTAATAGGACCTGATCAATAAGATTGATGGAGATCATAATTAAAAAAGAAAAATTTGATTATATAAATGTATTGTCTGATACTCGATACGAGTAAGGGGGTGCTTTTAAGTTAGAAGAGACAAACTGAGCATCTGGTTGCAGGATATGGTAACATAATTTAATATTCGATCGGTCATATCTGATGTGATGTACACTGCAGTTATAGTCTTGTATAATGTGTCCACTGTAGTTTATACCCAAAGGTACCCAGTGCAGGATATAAGTGTGCTGCAGGGTTGCCTTGTACTTGATCTGGTTAATTTTAATGTGTTATAACTGCATTCACTAACATTAATTTGGCAGCAGTGTAGTCAACTGATGTCATGAGATATAAGAAAGAGTGCAATGAGGACACTCTCCATAATTAAATCCTGGGTGAGATAAACTAATATAATATACACGATAGATAATTGTAAACAAAAGCAACTATTTAAAAGTGATACATACCTCAATGGTAAAACAAAAAAGCAGAATATAACTGTGTTGGCTTATGAAAAATAATCACAGCGACTGAGTCGTTGTAAATGTTAAAGCACGAGATTAATAATATTCAGGGTCTGGTTTTAAAAATATATTCATGGATTCTGTATGTATAATTAAAAAATGGAGGTAAATAAACGGCAGAGGGACTGAACCATACATTTCTTCTACATTATTATTATTATTATTATTATTATTATTATTATTATACAAATATCATGACAATAATACAAAAATACAACACAGTACATTATTGTGGATGATATTTAATGTATGTCATTAAGGAAACACATACTCTATCTCTCTCTCTCTCTCTCTCTCTCTCTCTCTCTCTCTCTCTCTCTCTCTCTCAATAAAGCAAAGATGATATGTGCTATTTAACACTTCATTTTGCAAGAGCTTTAAGTCTAAAGATGTAATCATGCGTTCGAAAATAAAGACTAAGATTTTGTACTGGACAAGTTATAAAGTTTCCTCCACACAATTATGAAGTTGAAATGTGTGTGGGATTGCATATTGGTAATGTTTAGCTCCCTGCACATTAGAATGGAGGTTTATACCTGTTTAGTTATGATCAGACCTCTAGTAGTCCTTCTCCCTGGAAACTAACACTACCTGCACGGGAAAGATTACAAGTGGATCCTTAATGTACGATATTTATCTCTCAAGTAATATAGATTACGTATTTCGGTTCTCGGGTATAAAAGTTATTGATTTTTTAACTGTGGCATTACTTTGTCACATGGCAAGCATGTCAAGCTGGCGTTGATACAACTACGTGAATTGGGATATTAGTACTTGTTTCACTTTATTGTATTGATCCAACTTAGAGTCCTTCTAATGTTCCACATTAAACCTAGATCATAATGACTTGTTTTTCTGATAAGATATAGACTACACAACAGCAAAGAAGACCAGTTCCCGTATCTTCGAAACTTTTTAAGCAAGAAACTCAAGAATAGACTCAAAACACCAAATTCAGATATTATACGTGTAGGAAATCAAAGTAATGGAGATTTAGCAGGCCAATAGATGAACCGAAGTTTAGAAGATCTGAAAGTTCTACGAGTCTAAATTCGTTTTAATCACAGTTGTAAAACATCCAAGTTTTCGGATGTTAGCTTAAGCTGAGTTTTGCTTGAAACGTTTAAGAATAAAATGCCATGTATTTAAGCATGCAATACTCGTAATCATCTTTTAGGAATGTAGTATGCAAGAGTAATCTCTAATCGTTCCAGTTAAAAGGACTACATAATTGAATTACATTTATTTGTTCAGTGCCATCATATTATTCCGAAACAAATTTAACTACGTTGGATACGTTCCTCCCATCCCACCAAGTTGGCAGTTTTGAGTAAATGTACAAGCAAAAGAATTCACGTCAGCGTTATATCTGAAACTATTATATCAATCACGGTTGAGCCATATAGAGTGTGCTATTTCCTCTTCTAGTTCTATATGTTAATATGTGAAACGTGTTCGACTGTTCCACAAAATAAGTGTTTTGAGATACAATGTAAAACATTATCAATTGTTGTAACCCTATGTATTAAAATTAAATATACAAAGAATACTTAAAGTAAAGCTAGTGTTTCTTTCTTTTCTATCTTCTTGTGCGAGCACCTTTATCAGGGCAGACACGATTTGCGGTGCACATAGATCTCCAGTACGAGATGACACTGCTTCGTGAACGAGGAAACGCACTTATGAAATCTATAAATATCCGCTTTAAAACTAGACATGTTTATAAACGTTTTGGACAAGGAAGACGAAATAAATACACATGACTCAACCCAGTTTTAAATTGTTCAGAGGTTTAGGTCTTATGTTAGATAGTGTGTGTGTGTGTGTGTGTGTGTGTGTGTGTGTGTGTGTGTGTGTGTGTGTTGGCACGAAACTAAGAAAAACACTGTTAAAAGAACAACTGTCATTTCCAGGAACGAGAAAACAAATACCAGTATTTTCGATGAATAAGAGAACTTAGAAGCCTCTAGAACGGCCTCATTATCAATCTTACGATATTAAATAATGTTTCAAACGCCCACAGTTTTTGATTTTATCAGTGACTATCTTATTTTTGCAACGGAACTTTAAACAGTTTAATGTTGCTTGTAAGTTGGATTTATTCATCATGGTCATTTTTAACAAATTAAAATACTATCTTATGCAACTTTATACCAGAAAAATAATTAAAATACATAATGTCATTTAAAATTTGGTGAATAATTTATGGATAGAGTGTATCAATGAGAAATACATGGAAAAGATGAAAAAGTTGCATATCTTCCTTGATATTTTCTTAACCCACGGTTTCCATGCCAACCAGCACGCGAACACAGAACTTATGTCAGAAATTAAATCAAACCCCCTCATACTTGTAATACACATCATACAAAAAAAAAAAAAATTAGGGGGGGGGGGCTGAAAACGGTCTTTATTCAATATAGTCCTTTTGTTCACATTTTTCCATAATTGCCGAACCTTTGACAAATTTGTTGTGTATGAAATCCAAGATTCAATGGTTTGACAAATATCAGGAATCCTTTGATTAATTAAAGGCCATGCTTAAGAATGCACCAGTTCTTTCTGCACCAAATTTCAGCCAATTATTTAAAATGATTGTTGATGCAAGTGATGTTGGGGTTGGTGAAGTATTGATTCAAGAAAACAAAAATGGTGTGGATCATCCAGTGTGCTATTTTTCTAAAAAACGAAACAAGCACCAGAAAAATTATTCCACAATTGAGAAGGAATGTTTGGCTTTGATATTGGCTTTACAACATTTTGAAGTGTATGTTACCTCGACTCTTTCTCTAGTTATTGTATGCAGTGATCACAATCCCCTTACTTTCATCAACAAAATGAAAGATACAAATCGGAGATTGTTGAGATGGAGTTTAATACTGCAGGAATATAGCATTGACATTCGACACATCAGGGGAAACGACAGTGTGATCACAGATGCACTCTCACTTGTGTAGAAGTATCATATTGCTTTATTTTGTGTAATTATACTGAGTGTCATTTATAAGACATTTTCTTATGTAATTTTGATTATGCATATTCAAAAGAAAGCTTTATTGCATAAATTACTTTATGAGGGGATGTGTTATGTATATTGAATTTATAATATGTGTCCATGATTGTAAGTTGTACTTTAGTCAGCTATGGTAAACAACATGTTTACATAGCATTTGAGTTCAAGGCCAGTTTTGTTAGCAGCTGGACTGTTATTTCCATGTCTTGTTGTGACAAAAGTCAGGTACACAAAGTAATTTTCCATTAAAACTATTCATATTGAGATGTGACATAGGTCATGTCGGCATGTGTATTTATATGCAGATTTTGGTAAACAAATTCATTCCTATTCTAGAATTTCGATTCAAAAAGATTAGTCTGTATGGAATCTATTTTAGTTGTGTTGTTGAAATCAGATATTATTTGAGAGAAATTATTTATTTCCAATATTCATTGGAAATACTAAACTGCTTACTCATTTTTGGATCAATACAGTATTTTGGGATTTATGTGAACGCATTCAAATACATTCTAGATTACATCATTGTGGTACATCAGGACATTCAAGACTTGTGGTACATCAGACATTCAAGGCTATTGGAATTCATTTGGAACATTATATATTTTTGAACTTGTGATTAGGACACTTAGGATTATTTGGACTTTATTTCACGTTATTGTAAGTGTCTTTTGAATTTTCACTTTAATTGTCTAGAAATGAATTGCTTGTTGATTTTACTTGATTTTGTTGGTTTCACTTTCTTTCTGTTACATATTTTAGGTCATAGAAACGTAACTATATATATGTATATATATATATATATATATATATATATATATATATATATATATATATATATATATATATATAGTATGTGCGCTGTATCTTTGATTCTTCGTTTCCTTCAAATGAAAAATGTATACAGCAAGTGATGTATCAAAGATACGGCGTACATACCATACGTATATTAATTATTAATTCACATAGAAATACACATACTTTTGTTCCAACGCAGTTTAAGATTGACTACAAGAAACTGTGTATTGACAAATGGAGTGAACTCTTCACATCTCTTCCGAGTGTGACCGCTACAAAATGTAGTTCTGCATCTATTTTAGCTATTCACAATCCTTTTGGAAATTGTGAATTTGCTTATTTTGACAAAGTGCAACAAAGAAACAAATGAACAAACCAATGATTGAACAAGTCAACTATCTAACAAACAAACGAGCAAGGTGCTATATCTTCTTATATATTTGTAGCAACAACAACAAAAACAAAAGAAAAAAACAAAACAAAAAACAAAACAGTATTTTTACTCATGTCCTAAATGGTAAACAAGGTACAGACGTCTGACACTTGAGCAAAGAGGAAATTTTGTGTGGACTGTATAACACAACTTGTGGTAACATATATATTCACACAATTGCACGTGTTATCTCCCAATAATAGTTTCATTTGATGTGTGTTTGCTACAAAAAACTATAAGGGAAACAAGTCTGTTTTGAATGCAATAATGAATGCATTCCACCCCATTTGCACAACACGACTAATAACATCATCGAGTGAATCAAATTAGTCTGGTAGCTAAGACAGAAGCAGAAGAAACTACAACTGGCTGCTGGAGGACTTAATTGTACACTTGCCGGAATGTTTTTTTTTTTTTTTTTTTTGTTTTTTTTACAGAAATATGGATGTAGTACTCATTAAGATGCACCCCTTCACCAATGTCCATAGCTCTAGGTATAGCAGTATGTATACTGGGTGCAAAAAAGCGTTTTATTGTAGAAGATGGATAACAAATAAGCAATGGAGCAATGATGGTTATTACCAGGATGAATTTGTTGAGTACGAAATCATGCAGGTCTTCTGGTTCCTAGTCGTTTGGTGGGTTCTGTCCAGCATATAGGTGATTGGATTTAATTTTAATATTCTCACATGGAGTGCCACAGGTATTATGTCGAGTGCCTCTTATCTTCGTCAATTACTATCAACTCTCTCTCTCTTTATATATATATATATATATATATATATATATATATATATATATATATATATATATGTGTGTGTGTGTGTGTGTGTATGTGTGTGTGTGTGTGTGTGTGTGTGTCATCTCAGAACATTGGTTATTTCAAGAACAACTCAGGTACTTGGACTGAATAGTTGCCAACTATAGGTCTACTGCCACTGTTGACCAGGATACAGTATGGTCCCTGCATAAGATTCGTGAAAAAGTGTGTGTGGCTATTCTCTTTCATATCAAGTACAATATAGACATCTCTCTATTCGAGATTGGAGATGATCGCATTGTTGGTATTAGTTTAAGACTATATTATATTACGTTTGTCGTTTTCATTCAAATTTATTTACATATCAAGGGCACACTATTGAATTATAATCTGAGTACATTGAAAAACCGCATAAAATTTAAAATATGTACGCAGAGTATGGTTCCGTTATTATAATAGGTGATTTTAACTGACACAAGAAATAATTTGCTGCGTTCCTTTTCCATTCGTGACGATTTAATTTCTTGAGCAATGTTGACTTTTGTAAAGGTCCCCGCTATTCATATGTTTCTTATTATGGTGTGAGTATTTCTTTAATTGATCACATCGTTATTGACAAATCAATAATGGATATTGTCAAAGAGCCTTTGATCATTGATGATAATGCAATAAATTTTTCTAATCACAGACCTATATTTGAATCTTTCGGATTTAAATTTTTTACTGTGAGTGATTCGAACTTCAATCGTTTAAAGTTCAATTTGGGGGAAAGTTAACTCTCGGATAGACAAGACTATGTGGTGGCATTATACAGTAAGTTACAGTCTCTTATGTCCTTTATCCCGACAACGGGGAGCAGATAGATTTGCTGCACATCAAAATCGTTAATGCTCTATCTACTGCATCAAAACAAGCCCTTCATGATTCAAACTTCAAACATTTTTAAAATCACCTTCTGGAATTCAAAGTAAAAGGATTTGAACAAAACCATGGTCAAGAGAAGACAGGAGTGGATACAGCAAGGGAAAATTAGTTGTCAAAACGATATAGTTTTCATTTGTTATTAAGATGCCAAGTGAGCTTTTCGAAGACTTCACAACAAAAGTGTTTCAGATTATCAAAAGTTAGAAAATGAAAACATTAATAAGTACGCCAAAGTTGACCAAAACCTATTTTAGAAAACTTTGACGCCAACAGAAAAGTATAAAACCCCTTTAAATTAAATTTAATTTTTGTTTTTTTCGGGATCTGGCAGATATAGTTGATCAGTGGGCAACATATTTTGAGACTTTGTATTCCCCACCAAATTTAGATATTAGATGTAAGATGCTTCTTGAGGAAGTTTGTGAATCTGTTAAAATGTGGAAAGAAACCACTTAAGTGGAGAGTTCGATCCAATCACAATTGAAAAATTTACATTTGTGCTTTCCGATGTTCAGTCTGGAAAGGCCAGAGGGATTGACAACATAAATTATGAACAGCTTAAGTAAGGTGGCACCACAATCAGGTTAGTTTTGGTTACTCTTTTCAACTCAATGTTGACATTTGAGTATATTCCTGACAAATTAAAAGAATGTCTGATAATTACCGTTTTTAAGCGAGGAAATAAGAATTAAAGAGATTCTAACGATAATAGAGCGATAACGCTTTTCTCAGTTACTTGTAAGGTTTTCAAATTTTTTTTTTAAAAAGGTTACTGAGTTTTCAATTAACTCACTTGGGGGAGGGGGGCTTCAGAAGGGTCTAGGTTGTAATATGACTTCCTTTTTGATCCATGAACTAATTGGTAATACTAATGAAAACCATAGCAAATTGTATTCAACTCTTCTTGATGTTGAATAAGTTTTTGACACTGTATGGCATGACAGATTATTTAATAAATTACTTCAGATCGGTATTAATCATATAATATGGATTGTGATTGTCAGTCTATACACAAATATGTACAAATAAATGTAAAAAGTTCAAAACCAGGGAAGACAAGCATGAGTCATGCCTTGCATGTACTAAATGTACTTCGTCCTTACCTTGCAGTGTTTGCGCATTATGGTCCGAGGATGCATGGTCCGCTGTTTTGCAAAAGTCGGCCAAAAGCAAAGAAAAGAGAGGAAAATCTCGCAGAGACAATACCGACCTTTTAAGTATTCATTCAAAGACAGAATCTCTTGCGAGCATTGTGGGGGACGTTGCGAAGGTCTCTTCCCTCCAACCTAAAGTGCGACGTAAACAACCATCAACCACTGTCACATCTGTGGAAATGGGGGGGGGGGGGGGGACAAACGCTGAGGTTTTGCCGTCGCATCTATCGACTGGTACAGGAGACGACGACGCAAGTAATAAATTCCTGGCAAATTTTGCGCCTTTATCCCTCTCTTTCTTCCAAGGTTAATTCTGACACAATGGGCTTCTATCATACAGAACATGCTTCCTGATAGACTTACCTTCGGCATGTCGAGTGAGCGAGTTACATGACCTTTCAGTTTACCCGAACTATCTTTAGTCCAGATCGGATGGTTCGATTCTCGTCATGACGCAACCAGGCTTTGTGACCAAAAATTGGTTGCCGTCAGTGGGCAACCATACAGACGTCATACGCTCCCTCTCTTCGATAGATACGTCGAGAGCTGTGGCCATGCAAGACCCTGTCTGCGCCCTCAAGCACTGCTTGAAGTTCACAGAGACAGTCGTGGCACAAGCAAACGACTCTTTCTCCCGGTGAAGGCCGGGAAGCAAGATATCAACCCTCAAGCCCTATGTTCGTGGCTGAAGTGGGTTATACGCTTGGCGTACTCTGAAGTCTCAAACGAACAGAGTTGCCTCATGAGAATTTCAGCTCATGAAATTAGAGCAATCTCTGCGAGCCTCGCGTTCGAACGTAATATTTCGATCTGATTTTCATAATCGAAACTGTTGGCTGACATGTAGAGTCAACCTTCTATCTTTGCAGAGACAAAATTGGAATCTAGTGCGTCCTGTAGCGGTGGCCCAGATGACCACCACACCTAGTTAAAGTCATCACAGCTTCTTATCTTCGCTGGATTCGCCAGTAAGAAGAATTCAATAATCAGCTTCTTAACCGGATATAGTGGTCATAGATCACGTGGACTGTGTTGCTTTTAAGTTAAGAGAGCGGGTTATCGTTCGCATAGGGAATCCAGCCTTTTCTTCCTTAGAAGGATACCCGAGGTATAGGTAGGATGCTCAGCATCTCTCTTCCTATTACCTATTCTACTAACGTTAATGCGATTGGGAAACGTATTCCAAGGAGAAAGTAAATTTTTGAGTAAATTATTTTTCTCCGAGAATACTTACCCGATCACGTTACTTAAATCCCTCCCAGTCACCCCGCCATGCGAGCATCCTCGTTGGTAAATCGCTCAGATTAAAAACTAGCGATACTTGATGACGGCAAAGGGAAGTAATAAGAAAGAGTTATTGTCCTTTGTTTATATGATAAAGACAGAAAAACAAGAATTTTCGTCTTTTTAGTAGGGCTGGATTCGGGATGTAGCATGCTTATGACCCTAACGTGAACATGATCGATTATGTGTTCTCGGAGAAACATAATTTACTGAAAAATTGGCTTTCTAGCAATTTTCCGGCGTTGAAAGGCTCTTCGATTTAGTAATATTCAAATTAGCTAAAGGCACTATTTATAGATTAGGCAGTGCAATGTGCACAGCAGTTTTATTTAGGAAGAATCTGGATAAAAACTGCATGCCTTATTCTCTGAAACTTGTGATTCTAGTTCTATCAAATATATCAATGACACTTAATTATTATTTGGATTTGCAACTGTAGCAACAATTTAAGTAACAAACAACAACGCGCCAATTGTGACAACAATAAAGGCAAGAGTGTTTTTCGCTGTACCTACCGTTGAAGATGAACCTAAGTCCAGTGTTGATTCATTCACTCCAAGCTTGAATACGCCAGAACTCAATAAGATTGTTTTGTTACTGGTGAATATTGTATGCTTTCTTCTCTTCATTTCTATAATGCTCAACTCTCTTCTGATTTCACGACCAAACCGGCTGACAAAATTATTTAAAATTTTACAATATTGACAATTTTAATATTGGCACACGTACTCAGTGGAATTCGCTTGAGCGCCGCTAAAGACGCGCTCATTAGCATTTAAAGGATCATTACTGTGACATTCAAAAATAACATCAGGACACATTTTGTTTCTTTTGTTGGATGGTTCTAAAGCGAGTGGTTATAGGCATTTCATCACTGACAGGTATGACGTAACATCGCTACCGCAGTGGATCACAAAAGATCTGGAATTTTAATTTTAAAGAGTGATGAATAATAAAACTTAAATATCCTGAAACTGAGAAAGCCTTACACACGTATCATTACTGTGTTAAATATCAGGGTTTCTGCACTATTTCCAGCCATTATAACATTACAAACGTTTTTCGTTATGATAACTTTATTCAAAACTCTCTCGTACAAACTTTGTCCATATTTTATGCAATCCAGGTGAATATTCATAGTAATGTTCACGTAACAAAATTATGTGTACGTGAAAGAGTTAATTGTTCTCTCGGATTTAAGGAGAATTCATTTTTTGCTTAGTCATCCAAACATCTTTTCAACCGAAAAATATATTTGAAAAAATCATTTAAATGATGATGTTTATTCGTTAATTTTATAACCATCATTATAATCCTACTGGTCTCTTCTTGACGTCATTCCAGTAACTACAGTGTATATCCGAAATCAATAACAACCAGAGTCGACCGTTTCCCGGTCGACTAACAAACGTTGTTGATTTACTAACCGCCTTTTGCAATTTTTGCTTTTGTAAACTGTGTATGCTTTGAGAGAAATCTCTGAAATAGAAAAACACCCGTATTCTGAAACCTAAAATAGACTTTTTACAGTATAATATCATTCGTTGTAGTATGTCGGCTGAAATGACATAATTCCGTCTTGGAATTTTTATAAACGAGAATGCAGGTATTGGGGAAAGAAATTGCGGTTTAAAAATAATGAAAACTTTAGTTATGAAAATTATTTCGTTGGAAAATAGTTCCGGCTTTAAAGTTTCTTCCGAATATTTAAAAAACAAGAGACGACAAATATGTACAGACTTCTACAGGTGCATTATATACCAAAGTAACCTGGAGAGAGAATTTAAGGTGACTTCATGTGGATTGGAAACATTCTGTCACAGCTTCGCAAAGATAATGTGCAAAGGGGGCTTAAGCTCGAGCTAGAAGGCGTAGAAAAACACAGTAATGTTGTTCGACATCATAACTGTTATGAAACTTACATTAGTAGTATTAGTTTGCAAGTCCATAAATAGTAGCTCATTAATCTTACATTACTTTAGCCTAACACACGAGGAAAACTAACTGCTAGTTATTTTATATGCTCTACAACTCCTGTTCTAGTTGGAGTCTCTCTATATTTGGTGATGTTAAAAGTTTAAAGGTCTGAGTAAAAATTTATGATGCAGAAAGAAACTGTTTCAATTTAAAGTGACATAGCATTGCAAGTAATGACAACACATGTAGGCCTGATTGTCATGGAAGTTAAATGCCACAAGCTGTTAACTCGATAAACAGAGCAGATCATCATGGAAGCAATGATGAGTTGCAATGTGTATATAGAGCATTTGCAGATGACATTGTTAAAAAATCCCAAGAGTATGGCATGTTGCTTCCATCTAATATTAGCCAATGTGCATTCATCTTTGCAGCTTCAGAACCAATTGACATAACAGAGGAAATAAAATATCAACGAGCCATACGACACCCTTTGAAGTTTGTTAGCGCACTTCACCAAAGGATAGTCGATTTGGAGCAGAAATGGGGAACAGCCGGCTCCAAATGTAAAATGATGCAAGCCCTTGCTTCAGAAAGGGGTGCCTGGTTGAATCAATGTGGATTATTTCCTGATGGCTTTTATCGTCGTATTTCGTTTAAAAAACAATGAAATGCATTGCAGAAAGAAATGCATTGCAGAAAATACTTTTAATGCCTACCTTCAATAGCTGATGGTATGTTTGTGCCCAGCTGGGATGGTTGAGGCCACCCTTAAAAAATAGTGTTTTCAAAGTACTTATATCAAGACAAATGGTGTAAGAAACCTCCTTTGCTATTTGTCTTTTTGTTAATTAGAGCCTACGGAGTTAGTACCGTGAACACAGTAATGACAATGGTGCAAACATAATATGATGACTGTTGGTCAAGAGAAGTCAGTAATAACATGTGATGAGGCTTCTTATTTAAAGGCAAAGGAAACATTACCGAAAGTGCCGAATTAATTTAATAATGTGATTCACATTCATTAGAGGTTTCGGGGAGAGGGGGATCTATATATTCTGCTAATCCTTCTTTTCAAAATTGCATATCCTGGATGTACTTAATAATCAGGAAGAAGAAAATATGTAATATTTAAAATCTGTTTGAAAAAGATAATGCCATTCAATGGCAAAGGTGAACATATGAATGTATGTGTATGTATGTGTGTGTATGGGGGAAGTGGGTTACAAACATTTTTCAAACGATAATGCTTTCAATAGTCTACCTTTCTTTACCTTTCTCTCTTTTCTTGAGCTTCTTGTAACTCTTTGCGAGACTACACAATTTCAAGTTACTATTGTATCAATGTATTCATATATGTTAGGTCAATACAATTGAAATATATTTTAGAGAAGAAGAATGTTTATCATTTATACCTCATGGTTATTCATTACAATTTAGAAGATTCTTACACTTCCTCTGGGCAATTATAAATCGGAACTGTTATAGCTCTCATAATTGTAAGCATGTATATCCAGGCAAACCTCATACAAATTTAGGTCAAGATATAACATTTACGGTGTCTACAGGATTATAAAGGAGGAAGAGGAAGGATAATAAATATAAAACGAGGTTTTGGAATGGCTTTGTGTTTGTTAAGAACAGTCTAAAGGTTACATTCAAGGAGCTTATTGCTCTCAACCCTACACCGAGCAACAAATACGGGCTTGGGAGTGGGGGTGGGGGTGAACACACCGACAATTAAATTGCTGAAACTAACAAACATGAATTTGGAATATTATCAAAAGCTCTGAACTACAGAATGAAAGAATTCACAACCTTGTCCGCCTGTATAAAGCTAACTGCAAACCGGTTACTTGTAACTGTGTTAATTCAGTAACATTTCCAGGGACATGTATTTATAGTCCTCAATTATGATCTGAAACTATATGGTATGTCGTTTAGCCGACGATAAACCATTTTAAATTTCAAAATAAACGTTCCAGACAAGAAGCGATGGATGTAATAAAGTATTGATCATCTCAATACATGATGCGGCTTTTTACATACTTTTGTATATAATGTCATTAGATAAAAGTAAGCAAATTCTATTTATTTACTAGGCGCCTTTTTGTATATTGACATAAAATAGGAAATGGAAAATCAACGAGCCGTACGACACCCTTGCTACTTTATTAGGAAATTTCACCAAAGGATGTTTACTTTGGAGCAGAAATGAGTAACATTTCAGGCTCCAATGCAAAAGGGCGCACTTGCACATTGCAGGAAGGGGTGCCTGGTCGAATTATTGAAGACTTAGGAATGTAATGAAAGCGCTTATCACCACATTTCATTGAAGAAGTACTCATTCAACGTTTGCAAGGGAAATAAAAAGCATTTCATAAAATGTTTTCAATTTGGATGTAGCTTAGATGATGGTATGTTTGTGTCCAGCTAAGATGTTTGAGACTACCCTTCTAAAGGACCCATAGCTGTAGAAAGAACGTCACCGAGTTGTCTTCAAGGCAATTATATCAAGACAAAAGGTGTCAGAAGCTTCTGTTGTAATTTTGTCGTTTGGTTAATTCTAGCCCCACAGAGTTAAGTACCGTGTACGCGGTATATTGGATGTTGGTCAGGAGAAGTCGGTAATAGCATTATTCAAATCCATAGAAAATGGATGGAAGATGCCGAACGAATTCCAGAATGTTACACATGAGCATTTCACATTCACAGTCTCAAGATTACATTCAAGGAGTAAATTTATACAAGCTTTTTAGACTATGATTTTGATTGAATCTGACAATGAAACTGCAGTTGTAGTCGAAATATTAAGCGTCAGATGGTACAGAATATTCATGTAACACTCTTCATGCTTTCAGCCCTGACAATGAGCAGCAAAGGCAGAGGGGAGGGGATCTCACGCCAACAATTAATTTGCTAAAACTGATAAACCTGAGTTTGAAATGATTTTAAAATTATTTTCACTACAGAATGGATAAGTTCACACGCATGGGAGTTAAATTTCAATCTGAAGTAACTAGTAACCATTGATGACGAGAAACACATCTTGAAAAGTGTTACCTCTTCGCTGAACACTTCTGAGGGACTTAACGTGGGATTAATACTAACAAGGATTGAAAAAAACAAGCTCTTTTTAGTAAGCTGTTGGTAGAGACTTGCGATTTAAGGACCGTGTGTCTATAATGCTGACTACGGGCTTCATCGTTGATGGTAGAGCCAATGCTGATCACGCAATCGGATGGTGAAATAAACATGTGGGGTATTATTCTAATTGTTTAGTGTTATTGGAATCTTCTACCATGCAAAAATAACATCGTTTAACCAAAGTCAACATCCACTGTCCAAGACTTGTATGCAAAATGTCGGCCTCATGCTTGGAGCACAACCAATTGCAGTAAATAAATGTATGCCCCATATAACATTTGTAAGAGCTCATATTTACATTTGCAATGTAACTTGCACTTTTAACGGGATTTTACCAAATTTAAATGCCATCTGTTTTATATCCTTAAAAATCATAAATTCTAAACGTTAGGAAACGTCATCAATTCTGTGCAAATTATTAATATATTCACAATGCTTACATACTTTTATAAACCATACTCTACAGAGAAAGAAAAGGTGCCAAAGTAGATAACATTGTCGTCTACTTGCATAAAATATAATTATATTGAAGCTTAGGATTGTGAAATTTATGCTATACATACATTAATACCATTCTAACATTAATAAGTCTTTGTTCTTGTCCCTCAAAAAATGTAGTAAAAGTCATCATTTTACCAAAGGTTCCTCCAGACTGCAGTTTCTATCTCTGAAAAGAAATGATATTAAAGCACACAAAATGATTCCAAAATGCAGACTTTTAACAATCTGGCTGCAGTAGATATGAAAAAACTTTACTCCATAGCTCCTACTAAACCAGCCGTAATCTCTCAATTTCACTTTCCAGGCATTTCGTGACAAATAGTTCCTTTCCTTTCTCATTAAAACAAATAGCTAAGGGAAGTGAAGGAATTCGAGTCTTAAATACTTGTATCAGCTCGCCTTCGTCTGTAATTTGGTGGATGCTGCCGGGATTGGAACAATTACTGATATATACGTTGTCCTTCCCATCAACACAGATTCTCTTAGGGCAGGTCAGGTCTGGGTGCTGGTACTTGAATATTCTCCGTCCGTCCGCCACGGAGAAGCAGTACACAGTGCTGGAATCAGCACTATCAACATAACATGAAATATATATCCGAGACCTGTCTTGACTGGTCGCCAGGTAGCTCCACGTGTATAATGATTTTACTTTATCACAAATATTGTGTACCTTGTCCACCTTCCCTTCAGCAACCGACACAAAACACCAACAAAACTGGTTCTCCTGTATAACGCTCGCTACAAGTAAGTCACTTGTAAGAAATCTCACTCCGTAACATTTCCAGGGATGTGTATTTATAGTTCTCATGGCACTCATAATTGTTCCGTACTTAGTGGATTGAACATACAACACGTGAATTTCTTCTGCTGCTGGTAACGTTACTGCTATTTCGGGAGAACTTTCATCCAAGACACACACATCAAAAGTGCTCGACGGCAGTTGGTAATCTGCAAGAAAGTGTCTTGTTTGGATGTCAAAGACCTGACACGTACCTTGTACAGGCCCATTGTCCACCAATACGATTTTATTATCCGACAGGCACTCGATACAAGTGTACAAATGAGGAAGTTCGGCTGAAAACAGATTTAAAAGAAATAGTTGTTGGCCAAGTAAAAACAAATATTATAAATGTAATTTTGTTAATTGATTTGAGATTAAACCTTGAACAAATAATGAAGCTAATACGTACTGAAATCATGTTAGATTGAATTAAACAACAAGTCCAAATAGAAGTAATTATCTAAAAATACATACGATTTTCTTTAAGGTGTCTACAATTCAGAAAAGTTAAATAAGAAGAAGAAGAAGAAGAAGAAAAAGAGGAAGAATGATGATGATGGTGATTGTGGTATTCACGGCGACAACTATGGCAATAATGATGAAAACAAATTTCACAAGGCATCTTAAGCAACATTTCGGAATCGACATTTTTATGCATTTTTATGCAGACATTTGCGCGAAGGCTTTAACAAAACTCGAAACATATTAACAAGAAAACAAAACACATATTTACATATGAATTTATTTTTAAAAAAGGTGGACCACATCAGTTCATTTTAATGCAATTTATCATGCAAGTTTGTATTCTTTCTTAATTATGTGAGCAGCGTATACTTCCACATGAATTAAATCTTTTCAAAATAATGCATTCGTGATATCAATGCAAGGCGATGCACATAAACAACATGTATATTCTT